>NW_004624819.1:3169727-3206120 GCF_000247695.1 Heterocephalus glaber | reverse complement strand
TAAATTATTATTTTTAATTAATACATGACAATGTATGTATTTATGGAATGCCATGTGATATTTTGATAGATATGTACATTGTATAATGTTCAAATTGGAGCAAACATATCTATCTCCTTCAAAATTTATCATTTCTTTATAATGAGAACATTCAAAATCCTTTCTTCTAGTTCTTAAAAATTACATAGTTTGTTATCATTACCTATAGTTATTCTATTATGCAACAGAACACCAGAACTTCTTTTTCCTGTCTAGCCCATATTAATCACTTTTCCTTTGCTGGGATAAGATACCTAACACCCACAACTTAAAGGAGAGCTTTATTTGGGTTCATGGTTTTAAAAGATTCAGTCCATGGTCAGCTGCTCAAAGGCAGAAACAGCATGGTGGAAGGGCCTGGTGGAGGAAAGCTGCTCACTTGTTGGCAGTCAGGAATCAGAGAGAAAAGGTAGGAGCTGGAGATAAGAATACACCTTCCAACTCACACTCCCAGTAACCCTCCTCCAACCAAACCCTAACAGCACACTCAGTGTGAACTCATCACTAAATGAGTGCACTGATCACCCCACGGTCCAATCACCTACTGTAAGCCCCACCTCTGAACACATGAGACTGTTGGGGAACATTTTAGATCTAAATCATGACATAACCATGATTTAGTATTCAGTAATCAATCACTCCCCATCCCTCTCCTATTTTTCTCAGCCTCCGAGATCCACTTATTCTACCCTCAACTTCCATGAAATCAACTTTCTTAGATTTCACATATGAATGAGGTCCTGCAATAATTGTCTTTCTGTATCTAGCTTATTTCACTTAACATACCAATGATCACCTGTTCCATCCATATTGTAATATAATAGGATCTCATCCTTTTTGTGGCTGAGTAATGTTCCTTTGTGTACATGTACCATATTTTCTGCATCCATTTATCAGGTGATGGATATTTAGCTTGTTTTATTTCTTGGCTATTATAAAGAGTGCTAAAATGAACATGGGTGTGCAGATGTCTTTTTGACATACTGATTTCATTCTCTTTGGATAGACATCGAGTAGTGGGATTTCCAGATTATATGGTAATTATAGTTCCAATTTTTTAAAGAACTTATGTATTGCTTTTCATGGTGGCTGTAAAATTCACATTCCCACCAACTATGCACAAGGGTCTTTTCTCTACATCCTCACCAGGATTTGTTGCCTTTTGTTGTTTGGATAATAGCAATTCTCTCTGGGGATGTAGCTCAATGGTTGAGCTGTTGCCTGGCATTCATGAGGCCCGGGGTTCAATCTCCACTATCAGAAAGGATAGTCATTCTTCTGAAGTGAGATGTATCTCATTGTGGTTTATATCCACATTTTCCTGATGATTGCTGATATCAAACATTTTTCGTATGCCTGTTGGACATGTGTATGTCTCTGTTTGAGATATATCTATTTGGGTGTACTGCCCATTTTTAATTGCATTATTTCATTTTATGCTATTGAGTTGAATTCCTTATGTATTCTGAATGTTAACTTTTGTCAGATATATAGTGTACAAGTTTTTTCTCTCACTCTGTATGTTTTCTCTTATCTTTGCTAATTGTTTCATTTTCTGTGCAGCACCTATTTAATGAAACACCATTCTCATATTTTTGGTTTAGTTTCCTGGGTTTTTGGAGTTCTTTTCTAAAATTCCTTGTCCATTCCAATGTGTTGAAGTATTTCCCTTGTATTTTCTTCTAGTGCTTTCATAGTTTGAAGTCTTACATGTACTCTAGATCTTTAATACATTTTATGTTAATTTTTTATATGTGACAAGAGGTAGGGGTCTCTGTTTTGCATTCTACACATAGATATCAATTTCCCAGCACCATTTACTAGAAGAACTGTCCATTTTGCAGTGCACATTCTCAGTACCTTTGTCAATGACCAGCTGGTTGTAGATGTGTAGGTTTATTTCTAGGCTGTCTATTCTGTTTTCTATGTCTTTTTTACTTTTCTTATTGCTGGGACAAAACACCCAAAGGAGGAAAGATTTATATCAGCTCACAGTTTGTAGAGGTTTCAGTCCACAGTCAGCTGCCTCCAAGGCAGGTCAGCATGACAGGGGGCCATCACAGAGGAGAAACAGTCCATGGCATGGCAGACAGGAGGAAGAAGGCAGCAAGCAGCAACAGCAAGCCTGTCTTCCTTCTTTCCCTTTATATTCCATATAGCCTATAAGCCTACTGATTGGGGGGAGGGGTTGACACCCAGAGTGGGGCTTCCATTATCCACACCCAGAACTATGCTAAACTAATTTAGTTACACACATACCCTTAATCCCAGCATCACATACCCATGATCCAGCCACCTTCCAAAAGCCCCACCTACAAGCACATGAGGCTTTGGGGAAACATCTAGATACAACCCATAACATTCTAAGCATCTGTCATTTTTATTTTTGGTACCCTAAATCATACCCAATACAACATAGTAGACACTCAGAAAATAGTAGATACATAAATAAATTAATGAATGATTTCAAATTAGCACTTTGGACTGAACAACACATTTGTAGGGACATTTCCAGTTTTTGTTCTAAAATCCACTGAATCCTCTCGTATAGATTTAGCCTTCTTGACTGCATAAATTCCACCCTCCCTGTTTAGGAATGATGCTTACAATTACAGTAAACTTCTGATTATCTGCTCCAGGGAAGCAATGTCAAGTGTGAACAAGCAGAATTCAAAGGTATGAATAACTACAATAGAAATTCTGATTTTTAATAAATTCAGTGATTTTAATTGCCCATTTGGGCCAAGTTACATTTCTCAGTAGTGTATTAGATTTTATGGGAGCAGTTAACCCAGAGTGAAACTTATTGCCTACATATAACATTCATCACATATTGAATCTATAAACACCACATATCCCCTTGCTTGTTAACTTTCAAAAACTTACCTCTTAATAAAGTCAGCAAGCATGTGTTTTTGTTGAAAATTGTCTTTTGGTAAAGTGTTGAAACATTGTTGGATATGTATTTGCACTAGGGCTCTGTATCATAAAGAGATTAGTGGTTCCTATCAGATGGTCCAAACTTCAAAAAGCTCTGTTTCTTTACTTTTCCCCCCTGTGGCATTGCTGATATAAATGGCCTGTATGATTATTCATGGCTTGGAGAATACTCTTGTTCAGTGAGGTCTGTCTGTAGATGAAGTGATGAAACCAGTCCTTTATCAGTCTTTCATATGCAGTCCATTTCTCTTCATCAAAGGTCATTTTACGCTGTTATGTGCAAATTTGTAGCCTCTGTTAAGCAGTTTCTATTTCAAAACCTTATGTGAAAAATTTCAAAGTATTCATAGTGGATATCTGCTTTTAACTGCAGAAAAGTAGCAAAGAAAGTAACTGTTAACTCTGTTATCTTGAAATCTCTGTAAAAACTTCCATGGACACTGAAAGATAAAAATAACCACACTTTATTATAGAGTTGAAAGATGGAAACCAAGAAGTGAAACAGCATGATAGATGACCTGTATTACTTTCATTATCTCCATAAATAATTGAAGCAATAAAGCTCGGACATTTTTACTCAATCCACATAAAGTATTGAGAGAAATAAGTTTCATAATGTGAGCTGTTAGCAAATGTTAGTGGCTAACACTTTCGTCATATGTTATAAAGTACTTGTAAGCCTAGAAACCCATAGAATTTTCACAGCAACCTTTGGAAGTAATCAATACTGTATTTTATGTGTCTTTTTTAATTCTTACTTGGTTAAGTAGCATAAATTCCATGTCTCCCCACACAAACTTCAAATTGTTTCTTCTTTCACCTGTAGCATAAAGCTCAGTGCATTTAACAGGACAAAGGCACTTCCCAATCAGACCTTGCCAGTTTCCCAGGATACCCTTGGTGAGGCTGCACACATGTCTTCACATTGAACCCTTTCTCCATATATGTCCCCATTCTCTGCATAGGTCATTTCCTCTTCTCAAAACACCTTTCTTTAGTCCAACTCTTGCCCGCTTTGAGGATGTCCACTTACCTTTCTAGACTCAGTGCAATTACCCTTTCTAACTGTTCCTTGCCCCTCCTCCAGAGACGGCTGCTCCCTTCTGTGCTGACTGTCACAGACTTAATCCATGGGGCTGCCCTTCTACCTAGAGCTGGGTAAGCACCAAGAAGTGCTTCTCACTCGTTTTGCTATTCCCAGAATTTTATACACCGTCTAACACAGGATACATCTTCCATATATATTAGTAATAATGAAAGGAAAAACAAAAAGGATGAATGATAAAAGAATACATACAGTTGATAGGAAGTGCAAGAATTCAAATTCAAGATGACTGGATCCAAGTTATTTCCTCAACAGTTATTTCCTTAACCATGACTACCTTTTTCTAAGTTGGCTACTAAGTTCTAGAGGAAGAGAGTGGAGGAAGGCATGATTCATACCCTTCAAGACAAATACAGCCATGCTATCATGCCTCAAGAAGGTTAGTTATTACAAAGCTGCTAGACACATTTCTTTATTTTTTTATTAAATTTTTATTGGTACATTGTAGGTATACAACACAATTACATTTCTCATTGGGAATTGTACCTTTACATGATGCATCTTGGTTCTTATTTTTTCCCCATTCCTAGCCCTCCCTTCACCCCCTCCACCCTTCCCTATTTACAAAGACTTTATTTCCATTTTTTCCATTTCTCATCATTTTTCCTTTCCCTTCTTTCCTTTCCCCTGCCCCTCCCACTACCCCTACCCCTTTGGACCTTTTCTTCCTATTTTACATTTTCGATTATTCATTCTAATCATTGGTATATTTTAGGTATACAATATAATGACATTCATCATTGGAAATTTGCACCTTTACATAGTCTCTCTTGGTTCTTATTTTTCACCCTTGCCCAGCCCTCCTTTCAACCCCTCCAGTCCTCCCTATTTACAAAGATTTTGGTCCTATTTTTCCATTTTCTCATATTAATCCCATTCCCTTCTATCCTTTCCCCTAGCCCTCCCACTTCCTTCCCCTTTGCCCCTTTTCTTCCTATTTCACATTACCTATTATACATTTAGTCCTTATTTACACTTTCAGTTTCTCACAACAGAGAAACTATTCGGTATTTATTCATGTGTGTCCTATTTATCTCACTTAAGAGTATCGCCTCAATGTGCATCCACTTAGCTATAAATGTCTCTAATTTCTCATTTTTGATGGCTGAGTAGTACTCCATTTTATTTTTAAAAAACACATTTTCTTTATCCAGTCTCTAGTTGATGGGCATTTGGGCTGTTTCCAAGTTTTAGCTATTACAAACTGTGCTGCTATGAACATGGGCACACATATATCACTGTTGTATGATTCTTTTAATTCTTTGGGGAAGATCCCCAGCAATGGAATAGCGGGGTCAAATGAGACTTCCAGTCCTGGTTCTTTGAGGTATCTCCATACTGATTTCCACAGTGCTTGCACCAGTCTACACTCCCACCAGCAGTGGAGCAGGGTTGCTCTTTCCCCACAGCCCTGCCAGCATTTGTTATTGGTTGATTTCATGATAGCAGCCATTCTTTCTGGAGTGAAGTGAAATCTCAGCATTGTTTTCATTTGCATTTCTCGAATGACCAGTGATGTTGAACATTTTTTCATGTATTTATTTGCTATTTCTACTTCTTTGTCTGAGAAATGTCTGTCGCTAGACACATTTCTTGATGTGCTGTCTTCCGGTCTCTTCCCCTGAAGCTTTTGTCTTTCCAACAAAGGTGCAGAGCTGTACACCTGGTGGTAATATCTTGAACTTTGGTTCATCTTGAGTAAACCATTAGACAGACAAAGACCTACAAAAGAAACTAGTTTTTACAGGATACATAATTAGCAATCACAATTTCCACGCTCCTTTGATTCTGCAGAACCTCGTCAGGCTGGCAAAAGTTCCAAAATTATCTTGGATCTACATTTTGTGACATGGTGTGTAGAGGTTAATCATTTTTTAAAACACTGTATGAAGTCACAGAAATTGTGTTTTCTAGCAACATACACCTCTTAAGTCAATAACTGTTTAGAATTTTTGCCGAAGTTATGTCTAAACTAAATATGAAATGTTAGAAATAAAAGCTATTGAAGATTATTTAAGGGAAGCAAAATAGAAAGTACAATTTCTCCTGTTGTTGGGAGTCAACTTCAACATTGGGACTAATTCTGACAGAAGCTCCACTGCAAGATTTGGGGTATCATCAGGTTAAAGGGGAATTTTCATGTCTGGGAGTGTAGTCTCTGCATATTCATTCATAGGGAAGATGTCTCCTTGGATGATGTGAGAAATACTGGCAGGCCCTTCCAGAGAAAAACACCTCTACAGAGACCAGGCGGGACACTGCCATCCACCAGGTCTGCAACATTCACCACTATCCTTTACCTATCAAATGTCAGGGCCAGTCCTCAGGATGGTGGCTGTCTGGTGCACTTGCGTTAATTGAAGAGAGCTCTGTGGTGCTTAAAAGGGCATGAAAAGTTTGGATAACTGCAAGAAAGAAAGGAGTCAGCAAGAAAGACAATGAAAAGAGAAGGCAATCTCAATTTTAAGACCTGCCCTGCCACCCACAAAAATGCCTCCTTTCTCAATTTTCCCTTTTTAAGTGCCTCTGGAAATAGAGAATGATTCTCCTTTTTTGAACTTATGTTTATATGTCTCTTTTTGTAGCAATCATACAACTTTTCTTCTATTCAGGCTCTACTGTATCCTAAGAATATTGCATTTTTTCCATATGTTTCCTTGAAATTTTTTAAGCTCAGATAACTTTTTAAGTTCAGATGTTAGGCCAAGAGTCATACCTAATTTTACTTAATTAAGTGCCTACTATGTACAAGACACTGTGTTAAGAGGTTTGAAAAAAGTGAAGATGAATATATATAAGAGCAAAGTAGAGGAGGAAGAAGAGGCAGGGGGTGGGGAGGAAGAAGCAGAAATGGGGGTTTGGGTATGTAATTAGGATAATGCTGATTTCAGTGAATTAACTCAGTGGATACTTATTCCTCACTAATACAAATCTAATACATGCATTATCTGTCTGCCACAAGGTGTTCTCTGTATGACCACTCAGGGATCTGGGCACTTCCCATGCTAGGGTTTCACTGTCCCCCGGGGTCCAGACAGAAAAGATAACAGATCCAAACTCAATTCTCAACCCCACTGAAGCAAAAGTGATGCACATCGCTGCCACTTATTTCCCTCCGGTAAGGCACAGTCACACGGTGGGTTCCACCCGGAATGGCAGAGAGCTGAGAAGTGCCACCCTGGCCCTCATGGCAGGCAACACTGGGAGCAGGAGTCCCTAGTGCATGGCCTTCCATCCCCACTTTGAGGAACACAGGAGCAACAGTTCAAATCCCAACACAGATGTTAACTATTTTTTAAAAAATTCTAGTTGGATGAAGTGGGCAAAAGTACAAGTCCTACCTAATCTGAAATTGGGATAGTAGGTTAGACTCAAGAGATGTGTCCTCAGTGGGCGCTTAGCTTTTCACAAGTCACTGATTTATTTAAAAAGAAACAAACATTTCATACACTACCTAAACCAGGTGTTGCAGGAGAGTACACATCTGTTTTATTATATTAACATAGTCATATCTAGATAGATATTAGAATTAGAGTATTGTATTCTTTTCTTCTTGTGTTTTTATGTTTCTTAATTTATCTACAATGAATATTTATTACATTCTAATGATGAATAAACAATAATTTTTTTTTAAGATTAACACTAGATCAACATTTTGATATTCCAAGCTTTGAAGAAGTGGTTTTCCCCTTTTTCTTTTTTCAAAATCCCCCAAGTGTATATACTTCTGTTTTGTTTTTTAGATCACAGAAGTAAATTACTTTATGTTGATCTGTTTTGTCTCATTTGCTCGCTCCTATTCCCTGTTGATTCCCCTTGTATTCATCATACATCATACATCATTCATACATCATACATTCATACATTCATACATCATTCATACATCATTCATCATACATCATGGGCTCCTGCCCATAGTCCACTACCCTCCTACAGTATTCCCTCCACTTGCATAGAGTAATAGCAACACTGAGCTCTTACAATATGCCAGACACTAAGCTACTAGCTTTCCATGACACAGCTCATCTAATATGCCTATCTGTATCTGATGGAAGGAACCTTGGGGCTGAAGAAGTACACTATTTACCTAAGGCAGAGCTGATGCATTGGAACATTTTACCACTTTCCCTGTAGAAAAACCATCTTACCTAATGTGATGGTTGATTGTTTGTGTCAATTTGAGTAAGAGAAGCTCAACTAAATTGGCTCAGCAATTCCACACCCTAGGGTATGGAAGACCCACCCTAGGGCAGCTTGTCCCCTGGATGGTATAAAGGGGAAATAAGGAAGGAGAGATCTGCTTCTGTTTCTCTGGAGGAGCTCCAGTCTTTGTCTTTGCCTTGGACACCATCTCCTGGCTTCCAGAGCAGACTCTTCGGCTTCCAGTGAAGACGCTGGCCTTCCATTACAGACCCATTGGCCTCCTGATACAGACTCACATGGGACACTGCCATGAGCTCCAGACCTTTGACTGGATCCTTGAGTCTCCAGTGTGCAGACAGAGCCTCTGCACTCTTCCACATCTATCTCTGTGGGTGGCCATTGTAAGCCAGACTTCTAAATTCTTATATATTTGTATATCTTGTATTATATCTATTTCTCTGATAAACACTGACTAATACACCTAATAATAATTTATGCACACAAAGTAGTTTATACTACTACCTACTAATCTAATATCTAATAGATACTATTGTTACCTAATAATATCTTATACATTCAAAGCAGTTTCCAGGCACCTTCACAAACATTATTGCACTGGACATTTGCAATAGTATGGGATATATTACTATCATTTTCCAGCTGAGGTCACTGAGAATCAAATGTTCAAGGTTTCAAGGCTAGTAGAAGGTTGCTTCAATATGGATCTGGCCAGATAACAGCAAAAACTGTCCCTATGCCAACTGAAGGTGATTTAATACAAAGAATTATCGAAGCATTAGAAGAGCTAGGTGAGAAAAAGGAGAAGGTGATCAGTAACAGCAGAGAATGGCTACAGTCCCCAGAGTTGATGAACATAAAAATAGTGGTGCTGAGAACCAATGAGCATGGTACCAACTGAATGGAAATATGGGGACCCACACGTCTCCTACAGGAAGCTGGGAGCCAGCACATCTGAAGTTTCTTTCACAGCTGGAGCCCACAGTTGCCACTGCTTCTGCTGCTGCTGAATCCAGAAGCAGAAGAAACAAGGCTTCTCTCCAGCTGCCACTTTAAGATCTTTGCAGCACGGGTCTCTAAAAAGTGTGATTTTCAGTCTTTTGGGCCTGTGTGATACAAAGGAGAATACAGAAGGTTAAGTGTGATGCTGCAAGGCAGAGACAGATAACTGGTACAGCTGAACTGAACTCAGGGCTTCCGAATTAAAATCATCAATTATTTTCACCTGATGTGTATTTAATGCAACTACCCTGAGCCAGACACCATGGTAGCTCTTTATTAGGAGTTATCATCATGAAATAAGTATTTGTGCCCATGGCCTTGGGGAGCCTACAGGATAGTGGAAACTCTGTCCATCACACTGCCTCCTCTGGACAGAACCCATAACATCTTTTACAGTACAAAAAAGTGTGTTTGCTCTTGATGTGAGAACTTGGTTAAGCTGGGGACTACACTTTCCAGTGTTCCTTCCTCTGAATATTTCTTAGTTAAGAACTGGTCAAACAGGAATCTGCACAACAGTAGAAGGCAGATGTGAAGCAGAGCTATCACATTCCGAAATCTCTGTGGTAAGACACTGTGAAGAACAGAAATAGAAAGCAAGGCATGGTTTAATTCCAGCTACTTAGGAGGCTGAGCCAAGAGGTTTCCAAGTTCAAAGGTAGTCTGGGATATATAGTGAGACCATATCTCAGAATAAAATAAAAAATCAAAAGGGCTGAGGGTGCAGGTCAGTGGCTGAGTGCTTGCCTAGCATGCACCTGACAAACCATACTGCAAAACCATATTTTGGAAAGGACAGTGATAGAACTGTCTGCCGGGTATCGACTCTGCACTCTATGTCCTGCTAGTCTTCCCAATCATCAGTTCTGCTGTCCAGCTAACGTTTAGCTGGATGAGGCCATAATTCTACAGATGCAGCTGGTTGCTATGGGACACTCCCTAAGCCCACTTCATAGTTCTGCTGCAGTGTTGAGGGTACTCAGCTCTGCAGAATTCTCTGCAGGCTCCAACTCCTCTGCTTCATGGATACATCAGGCAGACTGCACAGTGACTCTTCCTCTGGCCCTCCCAGTGGACCTCCATTCCCTTCCCCCAACTACTTGGTGTGGTCTGGTTTCTATTAATCCCTTATCTGACCCTGAAAGTGACTCTACTCTCCTGACAGATAAGGGTCTCTTTGGTAATTCTAAAAATAAGCCGTTTCCCGGAGTCCTAGAAAGAACTTTTACATGCTAGGCTAAATCATTTTTAGGTACATTTCATGGTAATTTCTCACATGTCTAAGACATATCCACTTTGGAACCCTATCCCTAATCATCAGCACAGTGTTCTGATCTGGCTACAGAATTCAAAGCCTAGCTGCAGTACTGACTTTAATGAATAATTCCACAAAATGCTTCCAGGGGTCTCCAAGGAGCACCAACTGGATAACCAAAAAGATAACTGAGAGTTTGAAATGCTTCTACCTCCTTCTATAAAACAATTTTCTTTCCATTGCTTATGTTAGTTGAAATTCTCCCTCTCCCTAGTGTAACACTTAATTCTCTGAACGAAAATGCTAGCTAACATGACAAGTTTCCTCAATTTGCTTGCAGGTAGTTAATTGTTTTATTGACTGAGTATTGGAAACAGAGCATATTAACTACCTTTTCTCTCGTGATAATTATCAGATAGTATAACATAATTCACCAAAAGCCAACTCATCAATAAAAATTAGAATTTGCCTTCCTAATTCCCCAAAACAAGTGAATAAGGGCTTTGGGAGGGTAATCATGTGGTCTTTTTCTGAGAATCACTAAACCATTAACTGTTGTTTTCATCAAAGACTTCAATCAGTGTGATACGAAATGCCATTACTCTATTTGAAGTCCTGGCCAATGAGGAGTATGCTAGGAAAAGGCTTTTGACAATAGCAGGAAAAGTTTGAAATCCTACTCAGCTTATTCTTATTCAACACAATTAGTTAACATAGTACATTGAATGCATTGATATAAAATACAAACCTAAGCGATGCTAGGAATTCCAGGGGATTTGGATGGCCAGAAGCAAGGACTTAAGTCAGAGTTACAGAGAGTGAGCTGTGAACCGAGAGGTGGTTCTCTTCCAGAAATCTCTGCACAACCCTGGGTGAGTGAGGCATCATTTTGAAGTTTACCACGACAGAATGAGGTAAGGAGCAGAAGCCAGGGAAGACGCTCCAACCCATGTTGGCAGGACAGCCCTGCTTAGGGTGGTCATAGTGCCACTCAGAAAGGAGAGCAGCCACAGGCAGAAGGCAACAATAGCGGAAAGGGAGATGGCAGCAGGGAGATGTCCCAAGAGCTCCATCTACAAAAGAAGCCAAGGGAGGAAGAAAACAACAGGTGACACAAGCACCCCAAGAGCGTGTGCCCAGAAGCAGCATTCTGGGCTGCAGACTTGGAGACAGCTGGAGAGAGATCCTGCAAGACAGAGAGAGATCAAGGCAACACAGAAGCACACAAACATGGGAAACAGATTCACACTTACATTTTCCAAAATATTTCAAGACAGCTCACAATAAAAGATTGCAAGCTCTAAGTCTTTAAGACACAGGAAAAGAGTCTTTTTGTGCAGTTTTCTAAGCAACACCACTCCTAAGCCAAGGGCTGTGGGTGGAACCTAGACCTCAAAAAGCATTTGTTCAATTGAGTAATAAGTAAAATAAAAACAAGAACACTTCCAAACTCAACATTTGAATTCAGACGTAATAACAAATTAAAAAACAAAAAAAATAGAACATCAAAAAAATTGGAGAAGCCCAGCATGGTGCTAGGATTACAAACATGTAATCCCAGCACTCCGGAGGCTGAGGCAGGAGGATTGCTATGAGTTTGAGGCCAGTCTGGGCTACATAGTGACTTCACGGACAGTCTGAACTGCACAGTGAGACTCTGTCTCAAAAATAACAGACAAAGGGCCGGGGATTTAGCTCAGGGGTTTCGCCGCCTGCTGTGCAAGCGCAAGGACCCGAGTTCTATCCCCGGTATAAAAAAAAAAAATAACAGACAAAAAAAAAAATTGGGGGAAGTGCAAATAGAGAAAAATAATATAATTATGATGAGTGAAAATAAAACCTGCAAGAATTGGCTAAATATTGAATTTTAGCAGTCAAAATAAAAATTTTAGCAAAATGTGTTTAATAGCAGAATAGTCTCATAGAAGGAGGAATCACCGACCATCAGTTCCTAGGAAGTTTATTTATATGAACAGCATAATGGCTATATTCTGAAAAGCCACTCAGCAAAAGCTATTGTGAAGAACTTTCAGATATTTTTTTTTTGAATGTTAGACCTTTGTGAAATCTGAAGATGTACTGTTAAGTCTTTTTTTTAAAGAAATTCAGATGAATGGCAGAGCATGGTGACATGATCTAAGTATATATCATTCTACTGATTTGGCTTAATACACAAAAATCCAGAGAAAGGTACAGGATGACTGCTGCCTCGGCCTTCACTGTCCTCAAAGATCAATCATCCTAGCAGCTCTGGGAAAGAGTTGTTATGATATGGTCAGAGCTGAGGAAACGACTGATTCCTAAGAAGTCAGTATTCCATGATGCTGATTCAAAGAACATCTCTTGGCTGTGGCTCCAGAACATGCTTGGCAAAGGGGGTGCTTTTCAAGGGTGGTGCTGGGTCTGATGTGCAGTTGTGCCTTGTGGTCTAGTGGGGGTACACCCGTGCGGCCCATGAGCCCTCCCTGGGCCCTGATGGCAGTCAAATGTCCCACACTGCACTCAATTGAACCCTACTCTGTAAAACAGGGATGAAGTGCCAGTGTCCTAGAAGATTATGAAAGCTTAAGTTACACTTTTGCAACAGTGGAACTCTGAGAGACAGACCAAAAGATTTTGAACAATGTTGCATCCCAGACACCTGCAAGATATAAATAACAGACACTCACTTGGTCAAATAAAGTCCCATATGGCATCATATTGTCAAATATACTGCAAAATATAATCTAACTCTATGTCCAAGCAAAATGTTGATTTGGACTTTGAAGTAATTAATATTTAGATGTTCTTCCTGAAAAAGCTTAAGCTAATTCTTGAGATTATTGTTTTAGTGCACAAGGTGAGTATTATTGGCACAGGAAAATTTTAGAATTCTTTTCGTAGGAAAAAATCACTTGATTCTGCAACTATTTTTTCAACCAAGACTGAAAAAAAAATCTAAGAAATCTTTCACATGTATGGAGATCATATAACTCAATCCATGGACAGTTTTGTCTATGAATCAATAAATCTGTAAAAGCTAAAAAAACAAAAACTGTAAGTATTTGTATGGAGATAAAGAAGAACACTAAACCTATGATAAATTATGAAACAGTTAATGCTAAATCATTCTTGTTCCTCTGGCAAGAAGATAAATTATAAAACTGACACCATACTCAGAAAGAGTTGTGAAAATTTAAAAAGCTGTTCAGAATCCTGACATACATGTAATGTTCAAGGTGGGTGATTAGCATACTTGAAAACAAAAAGGAATATACTTTGTATTTGGCCTGTGGAGTCTACATTGAAGAATAAGTTAGAGTAGCTAATACTGCAAGAATTCAAACACATATTAAGAAAAGTTTCAAGCTGAGCATGGTTATATATGCCTGTGATGCCAACACTCTCTAAGGCTAAAGCAAGATGATTACAAGTTAGAGCCCAGGCTGGGCAATTTAAGGACTTAGCGAGACCTACTCTCAAACTACAATGAAAAGTCTGAGTAGTTACCTTAGGGTAAAGGTCCTGAGTTCAAGCCATAGTACAAGAAAAACAAAAAAGAAGAAAGAAAGAAATTAGTTTCAAGATCTCTTTATAAAATGGTCTTCATGGGACATGTTGTTTGTTTGTTTATTTGCTTGCTTGCTGCTTGTTTTTGTTAGCCAGCTAAAGTGGGATATCAGAATCATCTTTGAGCTTTGCAGTTTACACATATGTAGGTCCCATCTCTAAAAAGTGCCCCAAGTTCCTGTTTCAGAAAGCATAACCCAGCTACATGGGAACAAGCAATATGCTTGCAGCATGCCGAGCATATTACTTTGGAAGTTACTGGCTGGCATCACTAACCCATGCACAAGGCTGGAAATTACATGATTTCCAGAGTTCCATGTTAGGAACTCACAAATATGCAAGCTTCCACAAGAGAACCAGCAGACCTGGAATGGAAATCACAGTGAAGGAGACCAGGTTATCAATGGCAGCAAGATTGGAACAGCCTTGGAGAAAGGAAAGGTGGAGGATGGCAGAGAGAAGGGGTCCTGGTACCACAGGGATAGCTGGGGCCTCAGATGGCACTGACACAAGAGACCTGGATGCTAGACCTGACAGAGAAGGAAGCAGGAGGCCATCGCAGAGCTCTGAGGCTTGCAGCAGGGGGTTCCTGAGCCAGCACTAGACTGCTTGGACCCCACAGGGCATGTTTTGTGGGGATGGAGACAGTGAGAAACCAGCACCCCCAGCTGGCTTCTCAGCACCTCCCTGCTTTAAGGGTCCAGGAGCAGGGATCAAAATTGACCCCCAAACTGTCCAGGTGGAGATGAACGAGGAGGTGCCTAAGGAACTGCCAGAGCAATCTGAAGCCTGGCTGAGCTCTGACAGACAGCCCTGGGAGGAGCCTCCTACAGAAAAGTCACTTTCCAGATTGGATGCTCTGTGTCTTCAGAGTCTGACTGTGAAAGCCGAATGGAAAAAATGGAGAGGCTAAAGGGCTGTGAACAGCATCCAGAGGCAGCTGGAACCTCGGAGGCTTGACATGGGACCGGCGGGCCTCAGGGTGCCTCTCTAGAGCTGCCTTTCAGAAGAGTGTGGCTATCCTCAGATCTGGCCCTCTGACATGGGGGAAGGTGAGTACAGAAGGGGTGTGACTGAGGACAGAGGCATCGTCGGAACTGTTGCTGCAGTGACAGGTGCTGCTGGATGCTGGCTCCACCAAGCTGTTCGTCCTAGGGCACCTGCCAACCTTGCCCAGGAGTCTGGAGAGCACTGGGGAAAAGTAGGCATTTGAAAGACATTGAAGGACCTTCATGAGCACCTGCTCTGGACAGGTGTGTCCTTGGGACTCCAGCCTCCTGGTCACTGCTGATGTGCCCCATGGGGATGCTGGCAGGAAGGTTGGCTTCACGGTTGAAGGAGACAAAAGCTCTGACAGCACTCTTGGAGACAGTGTCGACGAAGCGTGGGCTTCAGCCACACAGGTCTGGGCCATAGTAGTAAGAGGACAGAAGGGTCCTTCAGAAGTGGAGCTGCTAAGATCTCAGAACATCAGTAACCCACTATAAGAAACTTCAGCCGCTCACTTCTGGTGGGTTTCTGCCCCACATACATGCCTGACTTGGGGCTTCAGGGGACCAGCAGTGAGGAGAAGCTGAAGCAGCACCTGCTGGCTGATCTGGTCTACACGGTGCATCATCTGACAGCTGTAGCTGTCACAGACATGGAAAAGTGGAGCATCCTCCACGTGTCAGAGGAAAATGATAACAGTGTGAAGGTGGGCCAAGACATCCTGGTCTCCAGTCAGGTGCTCAGTTTACTTCCGTCCATTCTGCAATTTTCCATCATACATCTAGAAGACAGCCTGCAGGAGCTGTACCTTAAAAGTAAGATGCTGTCTGAGTATCCGCGGGGACACACGTGCATCCAGGTGAAGGAGCCAGGTGCTGTGCTGGGGGGAGCTCTGTGATGTGCTCCCCCTGCCCCAGGCAGGCCAGCCTCGGCTCTGCACCCTCTGACCTGGTCAGCCCTTGCCACCCTCACTAAGCTTGAGTGCCTCTGCGCATGCCTTGTGTCTGACGCCAGCTCTCACACGTGGAAACAGGGCAGAACTTTGGGCTGGTGGTACTCTGTGTCAGTCTTCTCCCTGAGTACGTCACCCTCAAAAGGAAACGTGTAATCCCACTTAGTGCGATGTGCCAGCTGTCAGCCTCTCACTTTCTGGAGGAGTCCCAGCACCTGCCCCATTACAGGCCCGCAGGTGGGCCCTCCTCTGCTGCTCCTTCCCGCAGCTGCCTGCAGACCGGGACAACTGCACCGTTCTTCTCCCTTCTAAGAGGACTCGGACTCTCATTCCCAACACATACCATCATCCAAAGGGTATTTGCCATAAGTTCTGTAACAGAAATCCCGTCTTGTTTTATTCTGCTTCGTTTATCAAAAAAGAAGCAAAAAAAGACATGATGTCTATGGGGAACTGTCACTCTCATGCTGGATAAGGATTCCCCTAACTTGGAATATGAAATACTGTTTACAATGTCAACTTTTCGGTTCTCTATTAGGCCTGCTAATCGGAGTATTATTTGATTTGGCCCTTTGCATTCTCATCAGACATGGCTTCCTCCACACCCAGGATACGACTGTTTCATTCGGCTCTTAGCATTTCCTGTCATACATTTTTTTTTCTTATGTACGTCATTGAAATAAATATTTTCCCTTTTTGAGGCATTTGCTTTGCAGCTAACTTGCAGTAATGTCTTTGTTATTTTTCCCTCTTAGTTTCTGTCTCTGTTTACCAGCCCCATAATCCTGCCTCCTTGGACTTCTCATTGCCGGATATGGACTTTGTACTTCCGGAACTATGCAGGTGTCCATCATCCCGAATCTTAGCGGAATCATAAGGCCTTGTTTGCCATGGGCACTCTTCTCCAGGACTTTGGGTCCATTGTGGAGTCCGATTCCTCCTCTCTCTCTGCAGCAGACAAGCAGCATGGAAATCCTAGAGGTGTCTTGTCCGCTGAATTAGACCCGTCGAAAAGGAGTAGAAAATTCACCAAGTAATCTCAGCTTCCATTTTATTTCATTTTAATTTTTAATTTTTGGAATTCAAAGGAAAGACTAGTATATATTGCACAGACTGAAACAGTATGGTTTAGGTTTCCCCCCAACATCTGGCAACATCTGGCTGGACACTGTACCCTGTCTGCCTCTGCTTCTAAGAGAGGCAGCTGAAGCTATGTCCAACTGAAGCTGTCTCCCAGCAGTGCCACTTCACCTTCAGAATATCGTGCCTTGGATGTTCCCTGAGGATCTAAGTTTTATAACTTGTTGGGACAAACCCTAGAGGCTTGGGGGAGTAGTACGGCCATCAGTATTTCCTAAGATTAGCTTTGACGTAGGTGCAAAGTCAGTATGGTTTCAGGAACGATGACTGGAAGGATGAGGAAACCATGGGAAAGCCCTTGAGTACAGCCCACTGAAGTCACATGGGGAGCGTGGAAAAGTTGGACCTCCTATGGGCAAGGCAGCTTGCCGGGCTCACGTATGAAGCACACCTTCAGCCTGTTCCCCCCGGCCTCATTAGGTGGTGTCTATTGTCTACAATATTTGATTATACTCTCATTGGGGTTTTTTTTCAGTACTTAGGATCGAACCCAGGGCCTCTGCACTGAACTATATCCCAATCCCCTTTTTTATTTTGAGAGAGACTTGTTAAGTTGCCCAGGCTGGGCTTGAACTTGTGATCCTCCTGCCTCAGCCTCCCAGCTTTTCATGAGTTTAAAACAATGATGTAACAAGCTCGGTACCTAGAAATAATACTTTCCTACAAACTCATGCTATTTTAAAGTAATATTCTTTTGTTTTTATATCCAGGATTAAATCTAATGACCTGCCTCTGTTGATTTCTATTGCTAACATTCATTCTCTGTTACGGCTTGTCTAGACGCCACCCCTCAAAGCCCCAGGCAGTCATAGGCAGGGCTTTTTCACATGTGGCTGGATCTAGAGTGCATGATGCTGTAATTGATTCATGGTGCAATGCTAGGCTCAAGGGCACTAGGATTAAGGGTGTGAGTGCTGACTGCCCTGAGTAGCCTGGATAAGATATAAGGGATAGAAAGAGCCTCTTGCTTGCTTTGCTACCTTCTCCCATCATGAACCGTTTCTCCTCTGTGATGCCCCTCTGCCAAGCCACCCTGCCTTGGAGCCAGCCAACTATGAACTGAAACCTCTGCAAACTGTGAGCTAAATAAACCTTTCCTCCTTTAACTTTGAGTGTCAGGTATTTTGTCCCAGCAACAAGAAAAGTAACTAACACACTCTCCTTGTGTGGCTCAAATACTCTTAACAAAGCTCAGTTCTTCCTTGGAAGAAGAAAAACAAATTCTCAGCTGAAAGAGAAAGGAATAAGCTCTCTGGGACATCAAAACCACAAGAAAAGCAAACAGAAACAGTTGTTCCACCATTTGTTTTGCATTGTTGCTTTCAGGTGGATGCTTCATTGGAAGACTAAAGCACAGCTGTCTGGGTGGGAAATGAAATCTGCAGCAGTTCACAGGATAAGCAATGAGCACAGTTAGTTTAAATATCTTAGAACAATCCATATCCAATTTTAATTTTTACATTATCACTTCTGTACCTTCTAATTCCTATATTCTTCTCAAAACATCTTTCCAGAAATTCACTTGATCATCACATAAAGCTTACCAAAGTGAAGAATTATTATTCCAGTTCACTTTTTAAAAACCTTCAATTTTCTGTTACTATAAATGAAGTTTAGTTTGCTGACCATGAAACAGACTACATCCTCATATCTAGAGTACAGTAACACACTTTTAAACATTGGTTAGGAAAAGGCAGGAGCGGATCTAGTAAAGCCAAACACTGCTAGCACGTCAGTCCTCCCTACGTGTCGTGTCCTTCATCCTGAGAAGGGGAGGGAGCTCTCCTGGGGAGCTGGGAAGACCTCAGCCTTGACCTTTGATAAAACTGTGACCCTAACCATCAAGTGTCATAAGACCGACCCTCTCTGTATTCCTTACAAATATAAGTCAGTTGTTCAGGCGAGAGAGTCTGCAGCTGCATCAGTGGAGACTCGTGGCAACACTTCTCAGGGCTAGGTCGGCGCTGTTACCTCCCCTCTGCTGTTGCCTCCCCTCTGCTATGTGGAAGTCAGTGGGTGCTTCAAGGCTCATAAGACTTTTCACTTTTATTTGACATCTTTCACAGAATTGAAGTTTCCCATTCTTTTTTAATATTTGCTGTTACACTCCAGGAAAAGAACACACCCTCCCCGGAGCTCTGCTGACCAGGGTGTGCTCTTCCTGTGCGTGAATAAGCCATCAAAGCAAAGCTGATTTGCAGCCATTCCCTCTGCACCAGGCACCAGCTTACAGCATTAGCTTCATGTCTAGCGGCCTTCTTGTCTGCATCTTGTAGGCCCTTGGCCTCATTCACCTCCTTCCAGGGTTTCAGAGAAAACCACTCCATACAAAGTCAGTTCTCTTCAGATGTGGACCCAGGAGCATATGAAAATTAGCCCCATCCGGGGGAAACTGAGCTTTAAATGGCTGATTCTCAACACACACGAAATATTTAGCCCCCAAACCAGAGAAAACTCGTCCCTAACGGTATCGTGTTCCAGGCTCCCTCTTGGGAAGAAGCCTGTTGGGAACTGCGTGGGGGCATGCATGGAGCTTTGCCTCAGTGGCAGGATTCTAGTCGGAGCCTGATCCTCACGTCTGTTGCCTACAAAACAGACCGAGAATGTTGCTGCCCCCGTAAGCTTCCTCTAAACACCTACTCTTCAAGTCTTCTTTGTTTGAAATTCAACCTCTTCCCAAAAGTGAGAAAGAAAACCTCTGCTCACCATGTGGTTCTATCCGCCTGGGCCACTGGGCCAGAAAAGGACTCTGCCCTCTCCCATGACCACAACAAGAAAGAATAAAAATTTTAAAACGAAAGAAATCCACCCCAGTTGATGGGAGACCTTTAGGGTTTCTTCAACTTTTGAGTCTCACCCGCTGAGTGAAGCTTTTGTAGCGTGTTGCTTTTCCAAGCAAGCCAGGGAAGCCTGAAGGAGCAGAAGGGCCGCAGTGGACCCGAGATGTTTCTCTCCTAGCACACTGCCACTTTTTTAAAACAAATTGGTCTGTGATATGAATGTAAAGGTAATTGTGTGCGTTTTAAACGTGACAATGAAAATTTTAAATGTAGCTTCCATACTTGTGCATAATTCCAAAGTATTTTATTTTTATCAGTGTTAAATAGCTTTTGGAAAGGCTCCAATCCATTTTTCTGAAATGTGCTGGGGTTTTTTAACAAAAGTAGCTATAATCTTTTCACATACTATGGAACTGCTGTTTACACTTTGCAACTTTTTAAACTTAACTGTATTTTTCAGAATTAAATTTTTTGGAGGGAGGAAATGCCCCCACTTGCTGAATGATACTAAATTGTAGTTTGGGCTTTTTTGATTAGGTCCTCAGATTTTATAAAAATAGAGTCTGTAGCTTTCTAGGTTCTTCACTAAAGCTGGTGATACATTAAAAAATATAGTAACAACCAAATTGTTTTAAATGTCTGAGTTTTTTCATTAGTAATGTAGTTTGGGGATTATTTTGTTCATGCACACTTTAGCCATGAAATTGGACAAGTCTTTAGCTTCTCTGATTAATACAAATCATTTGTTTTTACTGTGCTTGGGGAGAGAGGATATTTTAATATAATTTTTGCCTAAATCCAACAGCCCACTCTAAATATCAATTTTTAAATGTCAAACTTTGGTGAACCATCTACTTGGGAAGTGAGATTACATACAATATGCTTAAATTTAAGTGGTGGCTAAAAGCAGAAAATTCTGGGATTTGTTATTATTAAAGCTTCCTTGAGAAAAATTGATAGAGAAAGAGAAAAAAGTAGAATAGAAATTTTATTTTTGATCAATTGAATAGATACCAAGGTCAACCTATAGAAATTTTTTCTTAAAATTTGTTCATGTGTTGTTTTTTTCTATGGCAATTGGTGCAATAAACCCTTGGAATTTATCTTGGAAAAAAAAGAAAGCAAACATGCAGCTTTGCATCCCTCCTCAGGGTCTGATGACTCTACTATTTTTCAGGCCGCCACATCTTGCAGGATGCAAAGTCTGTGAGGAGAGTCACCTCACATTGCCCTTGGCTACAGAGCCTGAGTGCCATCAGCTCACACGTGCAGCCCAATCTTTCAACATGCTCAGCTCATCTGATACCTCTTACTTTGTCTCAGAAGCTTAGTCAGAGTGACAGAGCCTCTTTAGCCTGTCTGTTTATCCTAAGTGTTCATTTAATCTGGATGTCACAAAGCAGAACAGCCTTTCCCGTCACCTAGCACACACCCTTCCCTTCCCAGCAACTTCTTCAGAAATCCTGTAATTCCTGCCAAGAACCAATACGCAAACTTCATGATCACACACACCTTTTTATTTATCAGTTTGTGCTTAATTTTTACCATGTGAAAAACTAAAATCACACAAGAAGCATGTGAAAAACTAAAATCACATAAGACAGGGCAGGCTGGTCTTGGGAATGTGGGAAATGACCAATAAACAAAAAGCTTTTACTCTCCACTGAGCTTCCTTCACATCCCAACACTGCATTCTCCCAAAGCCCAGCAAAGTGTAAAAGGCTGATAGTGGGGGCAGGGGAAACACAGTGGGATTAAAGGGAAACTATTGTTTTTGCCCAGTAATCAGTCGTAAATTTCAAGATGACAAACAGTGATTATAACACTGACACCCTGAGTCCTTAACCTCATCGTCTGATGGCAAAATCACAGAAGAGAAGCCTAGGACCTTGAGTGTGAGTAATTGATTTTTGAGAGTCAGATCTTTTGTGGGCAGAGCATGTTAACCCAGGCCAGGGAAGGTGAGCACCAGTGTATTTACTTCCCTACCCTGCCACATTTCAAGATCAAATGCTTTGTCATTTGCTTGTTTCCAGAAACACTCAGATCAGACAGAATCGAGGACTACACAGTTGTGTGCCTTTCGTAACTTAATGCTAAACGTGTCCTGTTTGTGGTGTGCTGGCTCTGACAAGCCTGGTGAACACGGAGCCCCAGCAGCTTTCCTGGGCTAGGAGAGTGAGGACTTCTTTGGGTAACAGACCCAGGATGGGGTGCGGGGAGGAGCTTACCGGCTCTGCAGCCTGGAGCACTCTGGAGCTGATGAGAATGAAACTGGACGTGTGGGGTAAACACTGGGGCTGGGAATAGAAAATGAAAGCGTGCGTGGGAATCACACCCAGGTTTTTTTAAATGAGCAGTGCGGCAGATGTAAGGGAAGCCAAGCAAATGAGTCAGTCTCACGGTGAGGGAGCAGAGCCTCCGCCCACGTAGGAGACCCCGACGAACACATAAAGGAGCTCGAGCACGAAAGAAGTTGGGAAATTAAGAGCGAGGAAAAGTTACATAGAATAAGGCATTTCCTGCTAGTGTGGAGTCCCAATGTTATGCACTTTTGTATATATTTTGGATGTGTATGTTTTCCACATTAAAAAAAACTGTTCAGTTTTACTTGGGCTGGGGATTTAGCTCAGTGGTTTCGCCGCCTGTTGCGCAAGCGCAAGGACGCGAGTTCGATCCCCGCTACCAAAAAAAAAAAAACTGTTAAGTTTTACTCTAGGTAAACAAAGGAGGCTTGTAGGAAGATTTCTTTTCCTAATTGTGATAGAAAATTTTTTATTCAGTAAAAGGCTATGCTTTTGTGGAGTAAATTAGGTTTCCCAGTCCCAAGGCATCGCAGATCACGGTGCTAAATCTCCAGGTAGAGAAAACGCCAGCCCTATCAGCTTCTCTTCATTATCTCGGGTTTGCCAGAATATATCACCCTATGGGGCTGGAAGATGGACACACAATAGGCAGGAAGGGTCCTGACCATCCAAAGTCAGTCTCCCTCCTCCTCCAGGGCTAACTGGCAAGCCTTTGTCCCTCCGCAAATACTTCACAAACTCTCTGAGGTCCCCCTGGGGTGTCAAGCGGGTGTTTCATGGCAAAAGAGGGGCATCACCTCAGACACCTGTCTCATCCCCATGTCCTCTGCCCCAGCTGTGTCACCCGGGGCTCTGCTCACAGAGGGCGATCCCACCAGCACAGTCCCCCAGGTGCAGATGACAAAGGGGACCAGCCAGCTCTGTGTGCCACATGGGTGCCATCTGCCATCCCTACAGAGATACCAGTGCTATCTGCTGCCACTGTGAAGCTGCTGGGATTGACCAGCTGATACTCATTTATAGTTCTTTGGGTTTCACTGAAGTTTAATTGGTCTTCCCTTGCCCTAGAGCTCAAACTGAATGATAACATTTTGCAATCCTCAAAATACTTCCTCCTTTAAAATACTGGTCTATACTCATTTTTATCAAATTAAGGTCTGCTATAGTAGGAGTGTGCCTCTGGATTCCAGTGTTGAAACTTCTGTGTGAGATATTAAGAGGGTATAATATAATCCCACTATGGTGCTTAGAGGTGGGCCTTTGAGAGGCAGGTGGTACAAGGCAATTAGGGGAGAGTCCTCATGAGTGGATCCTGCTGGCTGTGAAAGAAGCAGGAGGGAGACCAGAAGAGACAGATAAGCACAGGAACTCCTGTCTGTTGGCATGTGGTGACTTGCACCTCCTTGAGCCTCTGCCAGCACGAAGGATCATCTGATGTAGACCCTCGACGTGGGACCTCCAGAGCCACGAGCCAAAAAAACAGTCTTCCTTACCCAGCCTATGGTATTTCACTATGAGCAACAGAAAATGGACTGATGCAAAGTCTGTCTTGATGCTTTCTTTCTTTGGGCTAAATTCTTTCCAAAGAGATGTCTCCTTCCCTACAGTGAGGGAGATAAAACTGTTCCTCCTGTACCCTGGAAACACCCCATCATGTATGAATCTGAAACACTGCTGAGTTGCTATAATTCATTAATTTATTCATTCAACAAATATTTAATGAATAACTTTTTTACCTGGGATTCTGCTAGATGCTAGAGATGCAATGGAAAAAACAAAATCATTCGTGCCTTCATGAAGCTTTCTTTGTTCTAGATAAGATAAAACATAATAAGAATAAAATGAAAGAGGTTGTATTTATATAATTGGAAGACAGCTGACTACATCAAAACAGAAAAGTTTTGAAACTCTTCCTTGAACAGGGAAAAATCAATTT
Source organism: Heterocephalus glaber (assembly GCF_000247695.1). The sequence continues at coordinate 3,181,965 of NW_004624819.1, read as the reverse complement.
CCTCAAGTTTATTCTGGAAGTAAGTCAACATGATAAAGTTTCCAGTAATTATAATCTTCTCAGAAAAAGTTTTGGATGATGCTAGATACTCTCCAGCATCAATTTTAGGAGGATGAATTCTAGATCCCTCCCTAGGTAAAATTCTACAATTATTTCCTTCTCTTGCGGTGATATAGGGCACACAGTCATCAACCATGAACTTCAGAGCCCAAATCACCTACACAAGCTCCGATTTGTCCTGAACATAGGATGACAGTGTGGTTCCAATTCATCCAGAATCATTTTGAGGTTAGTCTAACAGCTCCGCTGCAGAGTTAGCTTGGCCATTCTCCTAAACTTCTTGTGTAGAAAAAGCCTAAAGACAAAGACAGCTACCTCTACCCATGAAGCCACTTTTACTGACACCATCTTCATGGTCCCCGATACTTCTGGCTGAGGCTTCTGGGTCACATAACATCCTGGAGATGAAAGTTGGAGAACATAAGCTCAAGCAGAACTTCCTACCACTGGGCCAGGAGATGGGGAAGCAAATCTTCCTCACCCTTGGCCAACAAGTTGTCAGGAATCTTAAAAATAACAGTAAGTATCGCTGGGTACAGTGGTGCACACCTATGATCCCAGCACCTGGGAGGCTACAGCAGGAGAACCGCCGCAAGTACAAGGCCAGCCTGGCCTACGTAGTGAGTTCAAGGCTAACCTGAAATACATAGCAAGACTCCATCTCAAAAACCAACAATCAAAAATAACAATAAGTATTTTAAGGAGGAATAAACAATTTCAGGGCATGTTGGGACAAGAGCAAATCACCTCAGGCACTCAAAGTCAGATGGGCACAATGTCATTCCCAACACTGCAAGCACAGGCATCACAGTACAAGGCCTCGGGCTGATGAAAAACCTGGAGCCTGAGTATCATGGTCCCTTTTGTGGTCCTGTGACTGATTATCTGAGCCTGGATAATTTACCAAGCATAGGGATTTATTTCCTGCAGTTCTGAAGGCTGGGAGGGGCAAGCCCCGTCTGAGAAGAGGCTTCCTGCTTCAGAGTCCCTTCCAGAAGGCAGAAAGGCAGGAAGGTCTGTGACAGAGGAAGAGAAGAACTCATTCTCTCATTGGAAACCCACTCTCCTGATTACTAACCTGCTCCCCCAACAAGCATATTAGTCTATTCCTGAGGGCAAAAATCTACAAGCCCCACCTCTCCAGTATTACACTACCTATTATTTCCATCATGTGAGCTTTGGAGGACAAGCACATTCAAACCATTCTCTTTCAAACTATTCTGGACCACTAAAGCCAGGTCCTTCTCGGATGCAAAGTACACTCATCCCCTCTCTAACAGCACAGAATCTCCTCTAAATTAGGTAGGGGTTAGAATCAAGATATGAGACCTCCTGAGGCAAATTCCTCTCCAGCTACAAGCCTACAAAATTAAAGTTATCTACTTCCAAAATATAACAACAGACCAAGCATAGCATAAAACTTCCCACTCTAGAAAGCAGAAATAGGCAAGAGAAAGGGGTTACTGGTTCCATACAATGTCCAAAACCCAGCAGAAAATTCGTGAAGTCTTAAACCTGGAGAATCATCTCCCCTGACTCCATGGGGGAGCCCCAGACATGCAGGCTTCCAGCAGCCTGGCACCCCTGGCCTTTTAAGGCTCAGCCCCTGCTTCAGCGACATCTCATTGGAGTCCCAGGCCTGCCGCTCTCCCCAGCCGGCACCACATGCCTAAGACCTCAGCGGCATCCTATCTGCAGCCCCTCTAGGCATTTCTTTGTGATGGCTCCCTATGGCAGCTCTACCCCTGTGGCAAGTTTCTGCCTGGCCCAGGATTTCCAATATATGCATCCTTGCAAATCTCCATGGAGGCCACCATGACACACCAGCCTTAACACTCTGCAACCCTGCAGAACAAAAACAGTTAAACTAACCATGCGTGGATGTAACAAGGCTTATAGGCTCAAAGTTATTGTTTTAGAAATTCAACAAACCAATTATACTTGCTGTATGCATTGACTTGGAACCTTCATGGTGACAAAAAATAAATTCTATTGATATGAAAAGAGCTAGTCAGGCCTGTGTGGGCCCCCCGAAAGATATGTGACCTGTGGGTCTCGTGGGTCTGCACTTGGAAGAGCCGGGCACTTGATCTAGTGCTCTGTCATCAATATTTTGACATCACATAATTTTTGAACAAGGGGCCCTGCACTTTCGTTCTACACAAGGCCCTGAAAACTAAGAACTTTTCCTGCTTGAGTGGGCCAAGATCATATAGCCCACACGTTTAGCAGAATCCTAAATCAGCAGAATTGGCAGGAAGCTCCCAAGCAGAACTCAAAATGCAGAAAAGAAGATGTAAATCAGCTAATATCAACTATTGAATTACCCTAAAACACTCAAAATAAGAAAAATAAACCTTCTAGCCTAGAACACAATCAGGGCAAAAATCTTCTCTGGTATAAGACTCTCAATCTGTTTTTACTTTATTCTTTTCTTCTCTAAAATAAGGAAATCCTCAGAATTTTCACAAGAAAGATTATAGAGCATTTAGGGAAATGTCACAGAAGAGTGAAAGGGTTATATCCTCTTTACCTGTGAGAATATGGCATTTACATTGAGAATAAGGAAATTGTTCCAAACAAGAGTTCAGAGTCCCGTGATGTGTGCAAAGGTTAAACACAGCACAGGGTGTAATGGGCCAACAGAGGCCATGTAGTAGGAGACAGACTGAAAGAGGCAGCTACAGGGGGAAACTTAACACAGGCACTCACTTTTTTTTTTTTACCAAATGAATACTTTATTAGAGTCATAACACTTATAAAATAAATTTCGTTTCATCATGAAGGTACCAGATTTTAAGACCAACCAATACTTTTTCATTTTTACAGTGAAGAAATGTAAATAAATTCTTAAATGCCATAATTTTGTTCAAGTGCTTTGTCACTCACAAATCTAGAATGCAATTTATCGATAAACTAAGTATTCACAGTTAGGAGAGTTTTAGGTTTGGTTCTTAATCTAAAAGTAGCCCATTTATAAAAGTGCCACCAATACTTTTTTTTTTTTTTTTTTTGGTACCGGGGATCGAACTCAGGACCTTGAGCTTGCAAGGCAGGCGCTGGAACCACTGAGCTAAATCCCCGGCCCTCCACCAATACATTTTAATAAAATCATTTAATTTAATGCCACCAAGCATGGCCTATAACACCTTAGGAAAAAAAAATCTCACAACTAAGTTCTAGCAGCCTACCTTTAAATGATTCCAAGTAGAATGCACAACATATCTTTATGGCATATTTATGAGTTTGTAATATATAATTATTAATACAGGCTTAGGTATGCAGTATGGAACTAGAAAAAATCAAGGAAGTCAGCTTTATAGAAAAGATACGACATGATTATAAAGTTGTAAGACTGGTTTCCTCACACCACAGGTGAAAACACGTCTCTGGTCTTTACAGTTAGTTCTATCACAAACCCAGATTCTTCATTCTAGGGCAGTATGAGGCAAATGGCACGAGATCGGTGGGCACCGGCCATGCTGCCATTTATGCTCGTTCTCTGTCCCACGAAGTCCAACAGCCCCTCTGCATGTCATGCTCAGGAGGCTGAACAGCCTGAAGGCAGAGGGCTGGAAGAACAGCCGTCTCTTCTGAGGTGGCCCCTTTGTGGGGACAGGTGAGGGCCTTGCGTGGAGAGTGAGGGTCACAGCTATGATCTAACCCAAAGTCTCCCTTTGGAGCCTTTCTAGACCAGAGTCTCTACTAATGGGCAAAAATCATTCCCCCTTATCCAGAGACTGTTTTTATGCTATTGTTTAAAAACCGATTGGTCTATCCCCAACACAAAAAACAAGAGCGATATCTGGGTGTTTATCATATCAAAACATGTAAGAATCTACAGCTTTATGTTATATTCAATAGTCGATTTAAATTTAACTCAGAAGATAATGTCAAATAATCAGAACTAAAAGTTAACTCTTCAGAGAGCTCTATTTGGAAAAAACGTCACATACACAAATATGTATATATTCATGCACAGGGCAAACAATTGTTCTCTAAGCATAAATAAACCAAACTAAGACGTAAGTGGCGGGACAGCAGCTCCAGTAGTGATAAATGGTCTCGGGAGATTCTGCTTCAAGAACTCTCAGAGGAGAGCGCTGCTCAGCTGTTAGGAGAGAGAGAATCAAGACAGATTCTTGAGCAAGAGAATAAAGTTGCAAGTAGAGTTTTCTCTGAAACCTTGTTGACAAGTTTTTGCCTTTTTGTGGGGGGCAGGAAGATCTGAATGAAATGCAGGCAAGTAGGAAGATACTTTAAGCATCTACAGTAATATCAACAGACACTGAAAGTAAAGAAGGACATAGTGTTGTTGTCCTTAAAATTGTCTCTAGTTTTTTTTTGGTGATTGATGGGGAATCCAGATTAAAGTTACAATGGAGAATTCAGGAGCTAGTACAGAGCCTTGAGAAGGGTTCACATTCAGTGACTGGGAAAATGGCTGAAACCACGAAATCAGTGCAGGATGAAGCATGAAAGAGACAGAAGAACCAAGGGAGAGGAAAACTGAAACATTCTACACCAGCAGATATTTCTAAGATATTCAATAAGGACAGAGATGATTAAGTAAAGGCCCCTGGATTTGACAACGAGCCATTTAATAGTGTCTAAGATGTAATTTATCACTTTCAGAGGCACAGCAGTGATGTGCTTTTATTTTATAATTTTACATCTTATTCCTCAAGGTTGAGCTCATGGGGGCAAGGTCATGTGTTCTCCTTGGAGAAATCAGACCCTCTTCAAGCAACAGAACCTTGCATTACGGCTTCTAAAAGGTAATGATATCGACTAACGGAGGTTTTGCTTACAAATGTCTCACTCTCACTTATAAATGCTTCTTCCTTTACCAATGCAATAACTGCCTTGAGACCCCAATGCCAGATAAAATAAATCAGGCACAGAAGGTTAAATATCACATGATTTCTCTTACTTGAAAAAATCGAAAGTATAGATAATTTAAGGGCAAAAGAAAAGATTACACAAAACGGAGAAGTAAAACTTTTGCAGATGGGAAAAGTTTCTAGGGATGGAAAGAGGGGAGAGAGGGAAAAGAAGTAAAAAGGATTAAGATGTGACATGTACATGTACCACTTTCCATGATAAACATATTCATTATGTATTGCAAACATATACTAGTAAATAAAACAAACAAATGCCCTAACCTCTTTCCAGACCCTAAGTATCTTAGCAGTAAAATACTGTGACCTGTTTGCAATGTTGCCCTCAAATGCTTTCAAAGAGATTTTTCTTTTTGAAAGATGGGAACATCAAGCCCACTTTGTTCTCCCCTTCTGAGCATCTCAATATATCATCTTCCTTACCTAATAGTCACAAAGTCCCCTCTCCCTTGCAGACCATAAGGCAAAGCTTAGAGATGCCCTTGCTATGCTCAGGTGCCAGAGTAAGCCCACGACTGTTTCATGTTACTGAACTGGGTCTGATGGTCTCCAGCTAGTGAGCTCGCTTCTCCTTGTATTGTTGTTGCATAAAAGGGAAGGCCTTTTTTTCAGGAATTATGTGGCTTTTAATTTCTACAACTATTCTAAGGGCATAAAAAGGCACCCTCAAGAATTTGATGAGTGAATGAAGGAGATGCATCTTCTACATTATGACATCTAGATAGTCATTGATCCACAAATATCAGTGGTCCTGGCTTTGTTTTGTTTAAATCCTGAAAAGACTTAGACCTTTTATTTGTCCAGTGTATCTCAATAGAGCTGGAGAAAGGTTAGAAATTAGTCTTTCCATAAGTCATTGAGCTACCAATACTCTGACTGCTAAAATCACAGAATGAAAGGATGTAGCAAAAAGACAAAACCTGATGCATGTTCATTTTATTTAAAATAAAAAACACAACATGTTAGTTGAAAATTATGGAAAAAGTGAGAAGGATCAAGGATATGTGAATGATTAAATTTATTAGGAAGAAGTAAAGTGTATTTTTTTAAAAAGAATCCACAGAGAAAATAAGAAAACCATAATAAAATGGCCACCCAGAAAATTGCCACATTTTTCTTGCATGTCTTTGCCAAGATGTTGCTACCAAAAAGTGTTAACAGCTGAAAGGACAATTAAATGATACATCTGAAGCCATTGTGAGCACTGACTAGAACCAACAAAATAGTATAGAGGTCACTGGAGTGTATGTAATACACAAAATAAAGAATAGCAGAGGCAGAAACACATACAGGTGCAGAACACAAAACACTCAAGGACACGTCTCTAAGAGCTGCAAGAAAAGGAAGAACACACAAGTTGTGCTCCAGGAATGGGGGTAAAAGCAATGAACTGTGCATAGATGAGGTTGTGTTTTAAATTGTGCTGGTGTCATGCTGGATGAACCAATAAAGGAGCTTCATCGTCACAACAAAAGCCCAAGGTTAATAGTGACAAACAGGAATCACTCATTCTGCAGTAATGTAGCAAAAGATGACTTTGGACTGAAGCTGTACAGCAGCTTCCCTCTGCACCTGGAGAAGTTCAATTGAACCATAGGAAAGAAATCAGATAAAATCTGTCCAAAAGACAGACAAAAAACTTTTACCCCAACAGATGGTATTTTAAAAATTATAATGAAATCAGCTTCAGGGAAAATCTTTGACAGGAAAGTTAGGCAAGAAAATAAGCACCATTAGCAAGAATAATGGGTCTCAGAGACCAGGTACAATGCAGCAAATGCAAAATGCAGAGTGGATTTAAAAGGACCCACTAATACAGCCCCAGTCCATCAGAAAGTCCGGGTTCTCAGAGTTGTCAGGAAAAATGGAAAAGGTTGTCATTAATTTTATGCTTCCAAATGACCTTTGTGAGTGTAGAAATGTCCCTGGAGACCTGATGACCAGAAAATCTGTCTTAGTGGGCAGAGAGAACTGGCCCTCTGCCTAGTCCTAATTTTTGGAGCCAGATTGGAAAGGGGCAAGGCATGAAAACCACCTATGACTCTATCTACAGTTACTTTAGGAGAAAATAACACCTGGTATTTGCATTACTATGATCAAGAAATGCACAGATATGACAGAGACCATTGAATGTGGTATTCAAGCCCCAGAGGAAATTTTCTTAACAATGTACGAAAGTTGTAGAACTGCAGGGGTTTCCCTACTCCTACCATGCACATCCCTCTCCCAAAGCAAATTTGTATGGAGGGGAGGGGCCAGGGAGAAAGACAGAAAGACAGAGAAAGACAGAGAGATAGAGACAGATGCAGAGACACAGAGAGAAAAGAAACAGAACAACAGAGACAGAGAAGGTCAGTTGGAGAGACAGAGACCACAGAGAAAAGCAGCAAAGGAGTACAGGAACTGCATTAGGAAAAACAGCTTGCTGGTAAACATGTACCCTTTGCCCAAGGTGATACCATTTCCTTTACATTCCAAATCAGCTGGTACTAATCACCTTGCCAGCAGGAGCCTGGTAACTCAAGTCTGTGCTGGACCCTAGGTCTGAGCAGAGACAGCAGCCCAGTCCACCAGGGAGGACAGAGCAAAGGGCACTGTATGCAAATACCCATCTTTCAGTACCATTCGGATGCTGCCTGCAGTAGGATTTTTCTTCCTGCTGAGGTCACTGTTAAGTCTGTTTCACCTTAACCTCCACATGAAGAATAACCACTACAGGCTGACCATTTCCAACAAATTCCCCATGCCCTGCACACAACTCCCCTTCTTCTAGGTCTGTCTTTTCTTCCTCTTCCCTCTTAACGCCTCCCCAATTCCTTCCTCCCTGCTCCACTTGATCTCATCTTTCTGCCCGCCATTTTTTCTATTGCCCCACCCTCTCTCCAGCATTCTGTCCCTTCCACTCTGAGTTCCCTTTGCCAAGTTCTTTCCTCATCACTTCCCTCCTGAGCCTCTCCCCACTGCCACCACATTGAGCACCGGAAACTGGCTGACATTTGGATTCAAGGTTTTTTCAGTAAAATCTTGGTGATCCGTCATAGTTGGGAGGGAAAAAAGTCATTGTCATTTAATGAAAATTTTGAGGCAGGGAACATTTCTTAAAGAAACGGGCTTTTAAGACATTCTGGGAAAAAGTAGTGAAGCTGCTGTGAAAGTAAGGCAAGCTGTGAAAGCACTGATAATTAGTGTATCCATTGTCTGAATGCAGATGTTTCAGCTGAAGGCCTTCCCTCTCAACCAGCATCACATTTCCCTTGTTTATTCTACTAATTTACTTAGCAACCTTGTTTTCATAGATACAGGTTAAACAAGGTTTCTGTGAGTAACAAACTATATACATCTCAGCAGATGGTCCACAGAAACAGCCTTGTTTGTCTAGTCAACAAAGTGCTGGCAACAAACACTTGCTCGGTCCATGATCTTGTCATAATCACATTCAGTGTCAGCGTTACTTCCCATTGAGGAAAAAAAATTTTTAAGTGGGTATTGTGTATTGTTTGCATTGTAAACAGGCAGAACTGGCTTTAGATATACATATGAAAATAGTGTAAGTTTCTCAGCTAAGTCTCTCTCTTTTTTAAATCTTTTACCCTGCTGGATCTTCTCATCATGAATAAGTGATCTATTTTCCTGCCCTCCACCTAGGTGCCTCCCTCTTCCAAAGATCAGTTCTCATTCCACTGGAAAGTTATTCCACTAATAAAACTATTAAAAGCAAAAGTAATTGCATATCAAGGACCCTTTGATTATCTTACCAATCAACCCTGTTGTCTGTAATATTTAACCTACCTAAAAAAACGCTAGATACCTTGTCCAAGCTGAGCTAATCAATTCTCTTACCAGAAAAATTAGGAACAGGGCCAAGAGATTCTAGTTATCACTGAATTTGAGGGTCTCTAGATCTTACAGATCTACAGGCTGAGAAAGGACCAGTTTTAGAGTAATCACAGTATGTCCTTATTGCAAACTGAACCAAAATAAGTAGACCATTTGCAACTATTAGATTCTTTCACTGAAGGCAGAGGCAATAATATGCTAGCGTCAGGATTCAGTCAAACTTCTCATTAAAACTGGAGGGCAGAATCTATAAATAGAGTCCGTGGCAAGAAATGCCCCTGCAAAAATGTGGTCTTACACCTGCTGTATGACAGAAGAGTTGAGTGCACATTATTTCCAGTTAACTTCATATCTTGAACATCACACATTTCCTTAATAAAAACCATTTCTAATATCCTTTATGCTAATTTTATAGCTGTCTAGAGCTGCTCTCAGGTATTCATGGTTTAAACTTACAGTAATTGTCTTTGGAGTGTGAATTTCTAGTTAAGCTTTTTCAGATGTTAACAAACTAATGTATATCGCCAGCCACCAGCTCCCAAGGAGGAGTACCTGACTGGGCACTTTGAATCCTAATTGTGGCCCAGGTATAAATCAATTATGTGTATATAAATGGATATACATATCTACACATGTGCATATATAAACACACGTATGTGTGCTTGTACATGCATATTGGTACACACACATTTACCTACTATCTTCACTGAAGTGCCTTAAAATAATTTTCAGCTAGCAGGCATGTGCTGACGGAGTCCACATGCCCTTTCTACAGCAAGGAGAGTGAGGATGACAGATGACACAGATAAAGTGGACATGGAAAGCCCCAGGGAGATAACTCAACCAGATGCTTTGCTTTTGGTGATTTCTCTTTCATCAGCTTCAATTCTTGCTAAGACCTAGCTGTACTTGTCACTTTGAGCTTACAAGATGCCCCTATATCATAATAAATTCCCCCTATTTCTTAAACTTATTTGACTATACTTTGTTACTTGCTAACAAACAAGTCCTAAACTAAGAGATTAAGCCATTGCTACAGTTAATATAATTACAACAAAAAGTTTTAAAACCTTGCCACTTTAGATTCCCAGCCATGTTACAGGTGAGTTTATGGTTTCCACTCTGCTTCTAAAAATGGTGTCAAGATCACATTTCCCACTGGTTAGACTCCTAGGAGCCACCTGGAAAACCATGAGACAGAGGAGTGAATGCTCAAGTGCACTGCTCTAAATCTTTCTCAAAGTGTTCATTTTAAATGAAGATACTTTAAATTGCACCAATCTTTGTTAGCGTCTGATATATGCAGAGAACTGACAGAGGCACTCCAGTAAGTTTAAAGATGTAAGACATCATTTCTTACTTTGATAGTTGAAATCCTATCAATACTCCAAGGAAGGGATAAGAAAGCACACTGACTACAACAATGGGCAGAATGTGGGGCTTTCATGAAATGTATAAATATTGAGAGGTGGTAAAGGCAAGGGATATATTACTCAGTTCAGTAAAAGTCTACAAAGTTCTCAGGAGACCAGGCAGATATTAATAGATTGGTATGGATTGCTTAAGCAGAGATGCTTTTTTTAAAAAAAAAAAAAAAAGAAGAAGAAGAAGAAGAAGGAAGCTCTAGCAGGAGAATACAGGAGCTGGGTATCATAGGTCTGTTTTCAAAAGAGTAATTCAGTGGCTCAAGTGTGGAATAAGACCCCTGGAGACATGATGAGAGAGAGGTTAACCTGATCCTTAAAGGTGTGAATCATGTGCTGAAGTTTCAGAAACTTTATTGTATGGAAAGAGTGCATGGGGCAGAAAGTAAGGTCTAGAGCAGTTGAAATGGCATGGTAAGTTTTGTACTTGAGGAAAATACCATTGGATAAAGAATAGAGTGAGTAGGAAGACAGAGACACCAGAGGTGAGAAAGCAGGTAGGAAGCTGCTAAGATCCTCCAGGGGAGAGTTAATGAGGTGCAACTCCCTAGCAGTTAGAGTGAAAATAGAAATGAAGGGATAGGACTGAGGATGCTGCAAAGGTAGAGGTGACAGGAGGTGCTGACAAATTATGCAGGGAAACTAAGTGGTAAAAAAAGACTAAAAGCTACTTAACCATGGAAATTTAGTTTCTTCTTTAAAAAGGAGTTTAATATTTCTCCCTTGATGTTTTGTGAAAATAAAGAGGTCTGATGTATGTAAAAGTGAACACCTGAAAGAGGAAGAATTTATTATATATAGTAAGTTAATGCCTCTCCTTTTTACCTAGAATGTTTGTTAATATATCATCCTCAGGAGAACTGTGAATGCTCACTCATATCACTTGCATTACTCTATGGCTCAGGAATAGAATAGCAATGACATGGTCAGATGTACATCCAAAGTTTGTGAAGCCAACAAGCAAGCTTGCTGATCTAAGAATTTACTGCATAGAAAACACAAGGAAATGAAGGAAGTGAACCTCTCCAGGTTCTTCCCTTTTACCAATCTATGCTGAAGCTAAAGCTCTCAAAATACAATTGATAAAAATCTGTGGTTACTGTCTGATCTTTGAAACATTGGGCAGTGTTAGACACAAACAAGGGAACTGATCACTCAGCCAAGGCAAGCAGGGGTCCAAACTTTTGGAGGACATTGCTAAGGATTAAAGAGAATCCCAAGTATGAATAGGATGATTCCTGCAGCTATTCCTAAATAACAGTTCTGTCAACTCATGGCTTGGGAGAGATTGGAATCAATCTGTTTCCATGTTTAGGTTAACTCTTTATAAAGATGTAAATGGTTCATCTAATAATGTGGATTTTGTTGATTTATATAAAAATTTATGTTCAAAACATCCTCTTTCTCCCTAGCACCAGTCAGGAAGTACCAAGTTAGGTGTATGACCCAAACATATTCTAATTAATAGTTGTAGTTAATATTCTGTGGTCCTACGTCGACACCTTATGAAGCTTCCACTGCAGAATTCTTGGTAAGGCCTCCCATCCAAGTGCACTACACTTTACAAAGCAACTGCCACAGTTACGTGAATAGTATAGGTGCCCACGTTTGCTTCCTATTCTTTAATTTTGAGACTTATCCATAATTTTATTCTCTACTCTCTAGAGAGTCTTGTTGTTATGGAAATTCATCAGGTCAGAGGCCCTCTTGCTTCTTGGTGGGACCCCTTGGAAGGCCATAGATTGTGTTCTTTCCTGCCAGCAGGTCCTGGCTTACCATACAGGTGCTGTCCAAATTAGATCATAGAGGACAAAGGCTATGATTCTCCTTTTATAACTGGATGTTTTAACCTTCTTATATACAGTGGTCTAATTTCTAGTCATCACTGACTTTTGCTTAGAAGAGTTCTTGAGGGCAATCCACTTTCTGGTCCCCCGTCTGTCTCTCTTGGACAGAAGCTATGTTTCAATAAATTCTTCCAGAAGAAGAAAACGAAGACGAAGACGAAGTTGAAGA
>NW_004624819.1:3113528-3164240 GCF_000247695.1 Heterocephalus glaber | reverse complement strand
ATAGTTTTCAGAGAAGAGGTCTTTGATTTCTTTTGTTAGGCTGATTCCTAGGTATTTTAGTTTTTTGGATGCTATTGTGAAAGGAATTATTTGAGGGGCATTTTTAATTATTTTAATCTCCTAAGAGTGTTAGAATATTTGTCATTTATTAAAAGAAATACTAGAAATGATTTTAATTGATGAAGTGAGAGGTATTCAAGACACAGAGATAGGCCAAAAATGTCAACTAAGTACCTTGGCAATTACATTTGTAGAGAACTGGTCACCTTGCAGCTTACTTTCTTGACCTAAGGCTCTCTTATGTCCTGTATTTTGCAATTAATAGAGAATTCTGCCCCCTGATTCCTAGGTTATCAAATCCTGACTAAGAATATTGTCTTCCCCGGTGTGCACTGACTGCTGCATGATAACTAGGGTGCCTAGCCATGAGGCTTCATGGAGACGTGAAGAACAGGTTACATGACTGCATTCAAGCCACATGCCATTTGATGTTCACATGTGCACAGAATCTGCTGGGAGACTTGCTTCCCCCGACCAGCTGCTGAATATGAGGGTGGGGCTGAGGGAGGCCCCTCTCCCATCTACCAGGAAGCCCACATTCATTGTGCATTGCCAACTCGGCTTACATCCTCTTGCAATAGATGTGTCCTGACATTTTCATTTGGATGTAAAATGCTTTCTTCTACAGAGTCCTCAAATTTTCCAATATTTTAGCACTCATGCAGTCATATGTAAGGGCTGATCAAAATGCACAGGGAATGTTTAAATTTTAAAACTTTATTGCAGTAAAAGACATGTTGTCATTAAACCCCTCAAAATACTCACCCTCACTTCAAACATACTTATTCCACCATTCTTGCTACTTTCTGAATCATTTCTGGAAGTCCTTTTCATGAGTATCTTTATGAGGTACTATACAATCAAAATTACAATGAATCCTACCAAGTGCCATCCAATGGAAAAGCAGGCTCTTAAAAACATTACAGCCTGACCTTATCCACCTTCTTCCCAAGATTTAGCACCATACAACTTCTGGCTCTTCCCCGCAGTCAAAATGACCATGGAAGATACATCTTGAATTGATTCAGGACACTGAGGTACCCATAAGAGTACAACTAAAGATATTCAAAAGGAGTTCCAGAACTGCTTCAGAAAGTAATAAGAATGATGCTGTGTGTTCAAAGTGAGAGGGAGTGTTTAGAGGGGGTTAATGGCAATGTGGCTTTTTTTTACTGTAATATATTTTTAATTTAAATATTTACCACGTGTTTGATCACACCACATACATGTGTAAATAAGTACAGAAGTCTGTAGACTACTGCTGAGAGGTCAAATACACCCTACCTCCTGTGTTTGTAGAGTAAATAAACTGGAATAGTTTTTATAGTTTTAAACAGTTGAGAAAATGAAGAATAATATTTTGTGACATATGGAAGTTATATTAAATTTTAATTGCAGTGTCCCTAAATAAATTGGAGCTACATAACTATATTGAAATATCACTGCATTCATTGTTTATGTGTAGTCTGTATTCCATGGCAACACAAATGGTGTGACAGAATATGATAGGAAGGCCTAAAATATTTATTATCTGCCCCTTTAGAGAATATAAATTTTCAAGCCCTGGTAAACACTGTGTTTTTAGACTTATGAAAAACAAGTCACACAATATTAAAAAGTTCCAAAGAGCTGATTTAAGAATTACTGGGGAAAATACTAGCTATCTGTACATTGGGAACAGGTTTTCAGAGGGTTTTAGCACTTCCCTTTTTAAAGTAAGATCACTAGTTGTTAATTATTCACGCATAAAAGTGAATAACCTTCACCAGCCTGGTGCCTGGACCAGACCTAGCCAAACACACCATAAACAAAGAACAGAGATGCCTGGTACGTGCTCTTCTCATAGACAAAAACACCTCAAATAGAGTTGTCACTACCACACTGCATTCATTTTAAATCCACTTCTATTTTCTCTCTCCCTCTTTTAATCCTACAGATACATAAAAGTGTTTTCACTTTAGCGTAGGTATTTGTCCCATGGCTGTTAATATGCTTACAAAGTCAAATATGCCAAGAAGACAATAGAAGCAACATTGGGTTCACAGTAAGGAGCCACTGAAAAGTTGATAACATTTTGGGGGCAAGAGCAGCCAACTAAAGTGTGCATGCTACTGGCTCCTGTCTCAGTCATTTTGGAGAAATTTGTCAACAAATAGGCCAAGAACTGCCACACGCTGTTATTTTAAGAGAGGAGAGGCAGGTACATTTTCATATACTAATCTACAGACTCCTCTGGACTCTGTCTCTTCTGCTTAGCATCAGTAAGAGTCTCTCCAAGCCAGATGCAAGCGACCTATAACAACCTTAGCTGAAGAGAAAGGTCCCAGCTCATTAGATTTGTGCTCAGTGCTCTTATCTCCTGGGAAAATGGAAAGCTACCCGTAACAATTGAAGCCCATGTGAAATAAATCTAGACCGACAGATTGTTCTCATCTATTTCTTCTAATCTTCATTAGAAAAGGCCACACATTTTAGACCCATTGTAAAAAAAAATTGTTGAAAGTGTTCATATTCACACATGAAAACAACTCTTGATTTTTAAGATTTTTTTTAATCTATGTTTAAGAAATTTTCAACCAACCAAAAAGAAATTTAGCATATTATTATTAACTTATAGGAAAAAAAAAGTGTGCATAAACTCAGGCTGTAAGAAAGCAAAGCTGTTTGTTGGTCTCATTTCTCAATGCATACTAGAGCAAGTGCAAGGGAATTTACTCAAAACATTTCTTGGACCTTTCCTGAGTGTAAGACAGAGCCAAGCTGCAAGCTTAATAAAAGCTGAATATTGAATGCGTCGCTAAGCAACATCACAGATTCCACTAGGGGCTTTGCAGAAACACTGATGAGCTCAAACTGTCGGCAGGATACCCACCCTTCTTTTCCTGGGGAAGTGGGGAGACTGGGAACACTGGGAGACTTCGTAGCAATCCGGTCAGCTCAATTCCTGTTACTTCCTCAGCACAACATCAGGAGGCCATCATACCTTCACGGGGATCCCAGGCCGGAAGCCCAGGTCTCCCCGTTGTCCTTGGCAGTCCTGGAAGAAGCCATTCTCATGGAGTCTCTCTGTGGACCTGCACTTTTGTAGTCATCTACCTCCTAATGCTCAAGGACTGTCCACAATCCTGCTCTGTTTTGTCTAATAATTCTATTGGCCTCCTGTGAAATAAAATAGCGAAATGGGTCAAGAATATAGCTCTGAGATTCAGAATGTTGGGTCCAAACCCTGGCCCCTGCCTTATCAGCTATATGATCAGGGCTACTTATTGCTTGTTTGTTTCTTGATCTGAAAATCAAGGGAAAAAACAGTCATCAAGATGATGGCACTGTCATGAGTATAAATGAGTACTTCTCGAAATCCAACGTTCTCTAGTACAAATATTTACTCACTTCTTCTTAAATATCCTCAAATAAAACTCATAGGTAAAACTGTTTAGTACAACACTTTTAAAAATTAATCTATCAGCTGGGGATTTAGCTCAGTGGTTTCTCCACCTGCTGTGCAAGCACAAGGACCTGAGTTCGATCCCTAGTACAAAAAAAAAAAAAAATCAATGTATCACCTTAGTTGTAATATAAAAAAGAAATAAAAGAAAGGTAATTAGTAACAAAATGAGTCTCAATAAGCAAATTTTTAGATATGATTATTCTAAAGGATACAATAAACTGCTCCATTCTGACACATAGCAGGAATTACCATTAATGCAACAGCGACGGCCACCACATCACGAGGTACAGGCAAGGCCATACTGGCTAAAATAGTGAAAAGTTCTTGATAAGTTCCCAAACAAAATGAATACAATCTTCCCTTCATTTACATGGTGATACACTCTTGGAAATATCATCTCAAAACTTCAATTTCTCTCTGCCTATCTGCAAAATAAAAGACAAAGCCAGGCTTGACAATTTATAAAAACAGGACTTTACCCATAGGAATGAACACAGGGCATTAGAGATAAGTATAGGAACCAATTCTCCACTGGGACTCTCTCTTACCTACAGAAAGTTTAGCTTCCCTGGTCACAATTCACTAAATGGCATAAGCACCCTCTCTCTAGTCACTTTGACAACAAAAACATCTCCACAAGGGTCCACAATGCCTAGGGAGGTAGAAACACCCCCACCGAGAACCACTGTGTTAAATAACAGGAAACACACAAGGCACTGTCCATCACATGGCCAAAGCCACATCATCATCAGTCTCTGCTCTTTCCACTTCCATGCAGCGTCTCCTGCCGCTCCCCACTACTTGCCTCCAGCATATTCTCACTCTGTCGGTTACATCAGAATAGAAACTGTGCCCTGTGCAGCTGCGCCCTAGATTCCAGCAGAATGTGGAGTCAGTGTATACCTAGGACTGTGTGCCTTGAAGGGAGATGTTTCTCCCATCTCTCACCCCATTATCTGTACATAATAAAAAACTAGTAAGCTCTCTTCCACTATTTACCAAATAGGAAGAGAGGTTTAAAAGGAAACCACAGCTCTGAAGAGACTTCCTGATGAGTTTTCTTTTGTACTAGGATTTTAAAACTCCTGACAGGGAGCTGCTCATGGAGAATGATTCACAGAGAATTCAGACAAAGCACATGTAGCATGATAGATTTGAATTGGGGTCTTAAGAGCTTGGGGGTCCTGATTTTGTCCTGTGTGCTCGTATCTTCTCATGTATGCTCAACAAGTACTTTTTTAAAAAGCAAGTAAATGGTCCACCAGCCACCAGGACAGGCTTTCCACCAGCCACCAAGACAGGGTGAGGAGGACCCCCCCGGGCAGGCCCACCAGCTGACAGCTTAGCTGAGCGGGCACCTCCAACAATATTCACCCCACCCCCCACCCCGGCTTCTGGCCTTTTGGCTGTGCAGCTACTTGGTTACACACTGCACAGGCACAGGGGGACAAAAGCCATTGTCCTGAGCTCCAGAAGTGAACAACAGAGGGAGTGCCTGTCTCAGGCTCCTTGATGAAAACAAGCCCACTGGAAAAGTGAAGGAAATCTCTGCAATAAAGGCACACCAGACCACCATGCTTGGTAAGTTGGAGGGATTATCAGCTCCCATCGGAACCTGGACTTTCTTCAGGGGAAAGGCAGCTGAAACCTGCAATAGAACCTTGCAGAGTGCAAGCCTGCAGGAGGACAGGGTGCTCAACTTGGGACTTGCAACCAGAAATCTGCCTGAATCTCACGGGTCTGGGACTAGCATACTGAGACTCATTGACTTATAACTGCACACTGCTGTCCACGTTGTCTATTGTGACAGCAGAGACAGGACGCTGCTACAACTTATTTCTAGGGAATTTGAAGGCCCATTTTAGGTTTTTTAAAAAAAAGGTTGCTGTGGCTGAGAAGATCTTGGCGGTCTTCAGGGGAGGAGAAGCATAAACCAAGCAGGCTCTTACTACATAAGCCAAGCATCTGATGTTGCTTAAAGAACATGGGACTTTGGTAATAGTCTCACTACTGGAGACCCCTGCAGTCAGGTTCCGGTACCCTGCCAGTATATGAGGCAGGCCTGAGAAATAAATACACAAAGAGATAGAACTAAGAGAGAGAAAGCAAGGTGCCAGGATGACCAATGCTAGTGCAACCGACAAAGGCCCTGGCCAGTCCCAGGCACTGACTTTTACTGGCAATCAGTTGGGGTAAAGGCAAGCTACATGCAGTTTTTATGGAGATTAATGTAAACAAGGCTCATAATGGACAAGACAAAGCATTCTCCAATTAGGAATAGACAAAATATATGGTTGTAATTAGAACATTGTCCTTCTAATGAGAAGGTTTTAGTTGTAGGAATGGAATTTGGGTGTGAGTTACTCTGACTTTGGCATGTAGGCTTCAGCCAGACTCACTTCTCAAAACAAGTCAATTGTAGGGTTAACTCTTTGCAGTCTGCTTTGGGCATAATCAATATTGCAGTCCCCTGCATATCACTATTCTCACCATCTAAACTATTCTCACTTTCTAAGCGACCCCATTCAGTCCAGATGCTTTACCAATCTGTACCCAAATATCTGTCCTCAGAACCCCAGACTTATCCATCCAACTGCCTATATAACTGTAAAACATGGTTGTCCAATGCAAATCTTTAAATTAACATATCCATCTTTTGCTCCAAGATATGATACCCCAAGAAGCATAATGTAATAACAAATATCTGTTGGATGAATGAACAAACAAACCAATGTCAGACAATAATAGCCAGACAAGACAATGTACATACCAAGTGGTAGTGAAAAAGTCTTTGAAGACCAGAAAGACCAGGAGAAGCTGATCCTGCTTAGGAAGGCCTGACCCAGTAGGGGGTGCCCAGGCCCATGGGCCTAACCCAAGTCCAGCTCCAGGAAACATATTAGGTCTATATCTGTCAGGGAGCAACTGACCCTTACCTTACTTCAGGGCCCATGATGATGACGTGTCCTAGGGTAACAACTCCAGGCCAAGTTACTCATTCAGTCTTGTGACAGAACAAAACCGGGACGGCTTCCTAGTGGGAGCCCTGAACTTTCCCTTTCTGGAAGCAGTTTGGTGCTCAAGTATATATCCTCACTAGCTGCTTTGCCTTTCATGAAAGATTGTTAACCTTATTCCCAGATAACCAACAGTTATTGCACATGGGTTGCTCTTGTTTAGTAACACAAATGTCTGCAGTACAAGAACTTCTCAAGAAATGTATCTTCAGGTCTTTTGCCTAGTACTTACCAGATGCCTTCTATGAAAACGATCTCACAGGTTGTCTGAAGGATTTTCCTTCCATCTTTCCTGCTAGACTCTGAAGAAGCCAGATCATTGACAAAGCTGACCATATGAATATCTGATTTCATAGCAGCAATTTACTCACCTGCCCTTGGACACTATGTCTTTAGTTTATATTGGAGAACATTATAGGGAAGAGCTTAGCTGTACAAATATTAGTGATGAAGACAATTTTATGACAATCCATGGGAAAAGTCTCTCAGGGTCAGTTCTACAATTATTCAGGCCTCCCCTGATCTATGGTTCTGTTTTATCTCATAGATAATATGAATCATGTGACTGATCATAGTTTCTTTTTGGAGTGGCTTTGGGAATGTTCAGAAACAAATTTTTCAACCACTTTCAAATGAATTATGAATTTGGTGTACTAATTTTAATACCAATTATCAGCCCTTGCCTTAATTTTGTTCTTCTCTAATCTCCCTGCTTATTTTTATGAATAGTGACTACAAAACTTGCCTCTGTATGTTTATATATTTACATATTGTATTTTATTTTAAAATTGGTGTGTGCTGCAATGATTTATATTTCATTTACCCAAATACTATTTGTAAGCAATTATTTAATAACTTATCAAGGTCATATATCAATTATAATAATTTATTTTGTTAGACCTGAGACCTAATCCTTTCTTTCTGTCAATTCACAAGTAATGATGCTTTAATTTCATAAATAACTGTGAATTTCATAAATTTTGGGTTATAGGGTAGCTTATTTTATTCACCAAATATTTACTGACCACCTTAAGTAGGCAGTGTTTGGGGTATTAATGTAGACAAAAATAAAGTTGCTACACTCATGTGGCATACATGGTGGGATAAGTGAGGGAAAGATTAACAATGAACAAACTCATAAATAAACAATCAGAAGCCAAATTTTTAAGCAACACAGAGGATGGATGTTACGATAATTGAAGAGTAACTTCAGACTGAGGTAACAGGAAGTCCACTTTGGAGGTGACTCTTGGGTGAAGACTTGATGAAGACAGGGTTGTGAAACTATCTTTAAGAGAAGACAGCTCTAGGAAGAAAGAAAAATAAGTGTGAAGTCCCTGATGTGAGCAATAGCTTGACATCTTCAAGGAAGCACAGAAAGTGTAATTAGCAAGCGGAAAGCACATATGCTATGTCCAGGAGGCTAGCAGAAGTCAAATTAGATAGAGATATGGACTGTGTGAGAATTAAAACCACTTGATGAGAGGTAAGTTATTGTGTGGCTATTTTAAAATAGGTAGTTATTTTCAAAGCTTTCTAAGATCTATCATCTAAACTCTAGAAGGCTAAGTTGGTACAAGGGTTTTTATGTTACTATAGAGTCAAGTAAGAAAAAATCAGAGAGGAGGCAGTCACATTTGATGTTGGGGGGTATTCATGATCATGACAATCAAACCATCCAATCATACTCTATGGTGTTGTGAAAAGAAACTCAGGAGAAATTATATATACATACATACATATCTTTATTTATTGTTTACAAATTATATATATGACATATTTAGCAATAAGAAGACTCAAGATTTTTTCAATTTTACCCAATTATATTTTACCCAATTTATATTGTTATTATAAATAAATCTCAAAAATGTAATGCCGTAATGCAAGTCGTAGAATGGCATGTACAATATATTGTTTATATAACATTTGAACACTTCTAAAAACAATAGAGGATGTCCATTGTGGCTGTATATTTGTGTACTGGTGTGTAAACACCAAATTCAAGCAAATGGTTGATTGTTAGAGTTGATGAGGAAAAGTGAGGAAAGTCATTGGCGGGGAGGAGGAAGGGGAAAGGGAGCACTAGCTCCTTGTAAGGACAGGAAAGTGAATTTGCAGGGCAAATGCTGTACATAATGGTGAAGGTCAAGCTTCCAACTTCATCCCAAGGGTGAAGGCTGACATAGTAGACTCAGGCTGGGGCAAGGAATGATTCTAAAATATTTCAACCAGTTCACAAATTTTAATTATCACTAATTTCACCAATGAATGTCTATCTTTACCTTTCATTGTGCTAATATTTTTAAATATGGTGTTAATGGGAATTATAGATTGCTGAAGTCTGTAGTAACCATCTCTGAAGGTTGTAGCCTTTTTTATTAAATGCTGACCATTACATCTCCCAGTGTAGAGTTGTATTGATGACTAGACAATTGTTGATACAATGTAGCTAAAATTCACACAGGCAAATACTCATACAAACACATGTGCATGTGCCAAAGTACTTTAAAGTAAGATACAGACATTATCTTACATAAAATAATATAGACATTTTAAATTCCCATTTGAGACTTGCGGTCATGAACTTCATTTTCTTTATTACTGGTTACTAGGGGTGGGGGTCTATCTTGTTGATCAGAGAGTAGACTTAAATCACTTATTAACTATATGATACTGAGAACTTCCTTAGCCTGCTTCAGCTTTCCTCATACATAACATGATAATAGTGCCTACCTACTATGGTCAATATAAAAGTTGAACAAAGCCATCTAAAGTGCTTTGGAGAGTCCCTGACATTTTTCAGGGGGTATTCAAAATGTTTAGGATAAAATCTGGTTGGTGTTTCTTTGAAAGGTGCTGACCTTGTAGGCCCATTTCCTTATCTCCTATCTCCATGTGCATCCTGTCACTTGTAGATTGCAAGCCCCTCCTGGGCAGATGCCTGTACTTCATGCTTTAGCATTCCTTTGGGCCTTACAAAGATGAAGCAATTCAGAAACTTCCCTTAAAGTAAGTTCTTCTCAGGCAGATAGCATTTTGTGCTAACTGGTGTCCTCTCCTTTCCTCCTCTCCTTTTCTCTCCTCTCTTGGTCTTGTCTTTCTCTCTTCAGTTCTGCTACAAACACACCCCCTCTCCCACTCCTCCTGGTCTGCTTCTAAACAATCTTTTATAAGCGTGCTTTGTGCAAACTGTCTTATAAAACTAATTTTCATCCTTCACCACTAGGCTGTATAAAAAGAAGTCAAGTTCACGTCCCTTTTTCACTAACCAATTATTCTGTTACGCACTGCAGACTGACTTCCTCCCCTATTGAAATAGTCTGCCAAAGGTTTTGTGAATTCCTCACTATCACAGTTACAACAGTGTTTCTTCAGTGCTCCTGTGTGCCCATGTGCTGAGGATAAACCAGGAAGAAGGCTGACCCGTTTTTTTCTTGACCAGAGAATGGGGTCATTCAGGTCCTCCCACACCATGATGCAGCCAGAAGTTCTCTGAGAAAATAATGAGGCTGGATGTAGACATGAGCCCCAGCCTTGTGCTGCTATCCTCCCATCCTCATGAAAACAACCATCTTGTGACCTTATAACTGCTCCCTCCCTCTTGCCCTGATGCAGTCAACTTTGGGGAGAGTCTGTGTTTTGCTCTGCCTGGTTTTTTGTGTCGGCAACACCTCTCTCTTATTTAATTCTGTAGTTGTTCACTGAAAATCAAACTGAGATGGATGGGGGTAAACTGAGAAGACGGAAGCCAACACCTTCAGTGAGGTTCCAGTTGTGTTACCGTGTTTCTTCTTCCTGTGTATCATCTTGTTTGTTACCTCTCACGAGGGGTGATGTTTATCTGGGGTTCATAAAAACACCTACATCCATAAAAGAATCAGAGATCTAAGTTCAGAAGGAGAAACAAGATCACTTTATTGGAAAAGGAAGCGAAATAAGGAGATAGAGAACTACCTTGTCAGAGTAAGGTATGGAATCCAGAGCCAGAGCTCGAGTCTTCATTCTCAGCCCCTTTTATTACATGGCAAGAAAGGGACTCTACTCCCCAGGAGTTGTTATAACTTCATCGGTTATTTGGGGCTCTGAGACCCCTGATTTGTCCCTTCCACTGCCCACATTCTTGGATGAGCCTTTCTTTAGTCTCTTTGTGCTGTCCGGGTGCTTACCTTGTGAGATTTATGCAGAGCCCCCTATTCAAAGACGAGTTAGCAAAATGAGATACATGTACATTTTAGTGCATTAATATGCTGAGAGAATAATAAAATATATGTGCACACATTTTAATTATATAGGTGTGCATGTTGTAATAATATATATGTAAGTGTGTGAATGTCTAAGTGTTAGTGCATATTTTATATACCGAGTTTTTTGTAATATAGCCCTGCTCCTCACTTTGTTTTTTCTCACATTTAACTGGAAAAGGAGGGAGGGAATTGAGGTTGATCCAAAGTGAGCCAGGCCAGGAGGCCTTATCAGCTCTATTTTTCTTAGCTACTCTCTCTGGCAAGGGTTTAACTCTTTATTTGCCAGAAACCTCACTGAGGCCCTTTAACTTTCCCTGCCTCTCCCCCAATTCTACCTATAATCTCTCTTTTTCTGGACATGTGAATAATAATGCAAGGGAAGTTCTTTGAGCTACACAGCCTAAGCCTTGTGTTAACAAGAAAAGCACTTATTCAAACAGTCAGAAGTAGAGTTGAGGACAGACAGTTTTTTCAGAAGGGATAGAAGGTGTTCCAAACAGATCAGTTTCTATCCTCAGGACACTGCCCTCCTAGGCTGCCTACTCCTAGGAGTGGCTCTGCTGCTCCTGATGAATCACACATTTTGATGGTGATGGAAAAACCTCAGGAGTATGCTCTGCCTTCAGGACTAAACAGCAATCAATAATGTGAGCAGACAATCCTACAACACTAAAAAACTGTCCTTCTGCAAAAGAAAAGGCAACAATTTCAGAGATAGAAGCTTCTCATACTTTTACATAGCTACCCTACCTATCTCCAAATGAATAAATGCCTTATGAAGGGAAAGCCTGGCATGGTGTCTGTCGCACGCCTGTGATCCCAGCACTCGGAGGCCAAGGCAGAAGGATTGCTGAGCCCTCAAGGCCAGCCTGGGCTACATATGTAGCAAGACCCTGTCTCAAACAAACAACAACAAATATATATATATATATATATATATGTATATATACACACACATACATACATATATACACATACATATATACATATATATGTGTATATATATATATATACACATTCAACACAAAGAGTGAATTTTGAATGTGATCCTCCCATTTTCCATGACTTTTCTCTTGTTCAGGGTTGTTACTTTCTTGGTATCTGCTTTCCCCATAAAGGAAACAAAGTGCACAACAATAAAAACAACAACAAAGCTTTTGGAATAGAGACCTGAGTTGGAAACCCTGCTTCAGCTAACTAGTTACTTAATTGGGTAATTCACTTATCCTGTCTGAGTCTCAATTTCCTCATCTGTAAAGTGAAAATAAAAGTAGGACTTAACTCATAGGAGTACTGGTAAGAGTCATACTCTGTATATAAATCACCTAATCGTGATTATGACAGTGGAAACTCAAAAATTGTTTCTATTTCCATCAACAAACAAAACTGTTCCTTCATGATATTAACTGATTCGTTTTGGTAATTACTTCATTTTATCTACTGATCTCAGATGAAGGAATACAACAGCAAAGGCATACTGACCTCTCCACCTTACCTTGTACGTTTTAAATGCACCACTGAAATTCTTCCAGAAACTGAAGGAGGAGACTCACCTCTTTAAGAATACATAATTACTGTTGACAGCCAACTGGCCGGAAGAAGTAGTTTGGATTAATTGCAGTGACCCATAATTAAAAACAACAGTACTTAGAGGCAGACCTGATGTTCCCAGAAAGCATTGTTTCAAGAACAGTGAGTGTCTGTCATTCTTATTTGCTTCCTAAGTGGCAGTTATCAACATTAGTTACCCAAAATTTTAACTGAAAATGGAAACAATGCACAAAGTATTGCTGTCAAAAGAACTTTTGAATATGTCCCTTTAAAGTAAATACATTTATACTTATAACTATGATGCAGGAAACTTTTAAGGACAAATTAGTCTATACCACAGTTTTCTTTAAGCAGCATGTTTCATTAAGAAAGCTGAGTGGAAATTGTTTCATAACTTGAAATTTTTTTCCCTGTCTCCTAGATAAAGAGCAGTATCGTTTCACATCAGGACTGGAACCATAAGAGCAGCACAGGGCTGGGCCGAGGGTTTAGCTGAGTGGTTCTGCAGCCTGCCTAACAAGCGCAAAGTCCTGAGTTCGATCCCTGATACCAAAAAAAGAGAGTAACGCAGGGCTACTTAGTCAACCAGGAGAGAAATGTTTCACTGGCTCCTCCCAGTCCCCCAAATATAAATTACACATGAGCATGCGTCTATTCTACTTCATTCTCATACCATTTTCCTAGATATGGTTATCTAAAGCAGCTTCATCTTCTACCTAGTTCATTTCTACTTTGCGTATAAATAGGAGCCTACCGCAATTTGATGATAATTTTTCTTAAATATAACCAAAATAATCTGCAATTAAAGATGAGAGCTAAACCCAAAACCCTCAGGACCTTTGAATACCCCCCATAAAAAGCAATTTTAAAGAACTTTTTAAAAATATGAGGGCACACCAAACAATGAGAAAGGCTATAATAGTAAGAAAGGCCTAGAATTACTGCAACAGGTGCCTTCGGTATTCTAAATGAACGTTATTTCCAACCTAGGTTTCTCTATCCAGCCAAACAATGGGGGTAGATGGAAACCATTTTGAAATATGTAAGATGTCAATTTTATCTTCCATAAACTTTTAGTAATGACTGAAACGGGTGCTCTACTAAGAAGAGATTCAGAAAGAAGACAACACAAGATTGAGAAAGCTTGGGATGCAGTAAAGGAGCAAGGTGAGAGGAAAGCTCAAGGTGGCTGTGCCAGGAGGCCCCAGATGACTGTTGTGAAGAGTGGCGATAAGGACTTCAGACAGGAGGGCTTAGAAAGCCTGAGAAAGACAGACTTTCTCGAGTGTGTAATTATATGAAGAGAGTACAGGTTCTCCAATAAAAGAACTTAAGCAAAATATAATAATAATAATAGGAAGAGAAAATTTACACATCAGAGGGAACCTTTGGGGGTCATTTATTCCTTTATGTTTAGAAAATGAAGAAAAAACATTTTTAAGTATGAGATGCTTGACAAAAGGTGTTAAGAGTATAAACTCTTCATTAAAAAGACAAACAGTGCAGGCTTTCATTCTTATGCAGCATAGAAAGTCACATGGTAGGAAGAGAGAGTAGAACAACGATCTCCAAAGGCCTGTAACTGGAAAAGGGGTGCTAAGGCAGGATGGTTGATGGGTTGGGGTGCTGTTGGGGAGAAGGAGTAACTTCTCGTGTTCTATGCCATAGGAGGGTAACCACTGTTGACAACAGCTGTTTATTTCAAAATAACTGGTAGAGAGGATTCCGAATGTTCCTAACACAAAGAAATGATAAGTGTTTGAGGTGATTAATATACCAATTACCCTGATCTGATCATTACACAATGTTCACGTGGGTTGAAATACCACACTGCACCCCATAAACGTGCATAATTACAACAGTTTACTTTTTATAAAGTATAGGCTTTTGAACCAAACTATTTGTCCTGGCTCTGCCACACACACCTTATTTTCCTGACCTGTAAAGCAGAGAGGATCACAGTATAATTTACCTCGTAGTATTGTATTGAGGAATGTATGGATAATCAATGGAAAGCTCTAAAAACAGTGTCTATCTACAAGGGCCCAATACATATCAGTAACATATGCTTCATAGCTCAAATATATGTGACATACACTCATAATAATAAAAAATGAATACTCAGTAAGCTGAGAGTACAATACTAACGAAGTAGAATAGAAAGGTGAGACGAGAAAGTATTTATGGTGAGTAAAAGGGGTGTGTGTACACAGGATGATATTCCCAATTGTTGTTTTGTTTTGTTTTGTTTTGAGACAGAGTCTCACTGTGTGGTTCACATGGACCTCAAATGCACAGTGATCCTCCTGTCTCAGCCTCTTGAGTGCTGGGATTACAGGTGTATTCCACCATGCCACACTTCAATATCTATTATTTGATAATATCTAAAAGAGAAAAAAAAAAGTAGTAGTAAAAGCATACTATTTAGAAGTATGGATGAGAATACTAGAAGAATTTCCTTAAAGAATCAAAAATGGTTGCCCATTGAATGGAGGCATGGGTAGAAAGCAGCCACAGTTATTAGTCACACGCCTTGTAGAAAGGTGTTTGACTTATTCAACTGTGAGCATGAACAGATTTTCAGGATTAAAACAAATTAAGCCATTGGTGGGGGTTCAGTGGCACCACTCCTGCCTGGCAAGTGCAAGGTCCTGAGTTCGAACTCCAGTGCCAAAATTAAACATTAATTAATTAATTAATTAATAAAGCGAGCCACCTGAATGTAATGCTGAATGAAAATGATTAACAAAACAGCACATGGACAAGAATGGAGACAGCTTTTCTGTCCATGGAGAATAACACACATTCAATAACCAAATACTTTAGGGAAAGCAACAAAGCTCTTTCAACAAATGTTTCTTGGGTATGTTATGTTTTGGAAAACATCTGACCCCAACTCTCAGCCTTCTTCTGCACTGCAAAGGACCTCCCCTGGCCCTCTGTGTCACTGGAACAGTTGAAAAGCTAAAAACACAATAGAGACCCTTGGTTTTAATGGCATTCAGAGACTGGAGCTAGGCCAACAGATGCTCCTCGGAAGGTTAATGAGATAAAGGCTCCTCCAGCTGGTCCTTAAGCAGCGCTTACACCAGAGAGGAAAATTAAGCAGATTATCCGGAAATAGACACAGTGTGGGTTCTTCCTAGATGAGCGTTTGTAAAGGCAAACCAAGAAGGCCAGCCTCACTCAGCTGGAACCCATAGTTTATTATTGTTCCTATTTCTGACATTCTATTGTTTTAAATGAGATTTAGGGTTGCTCCGCAATTTTCAGAATTGCTGATGCTCAAAAGCCAGAATGTATTTGGAAATTAGAAGGGCTATTTTTGTGTTTTGGATTTTTCTCCAAGTTCAAGGAACCAAAGGTGAGTGGTTTAAATGTTCATTTTTCAAATTGCTTTTCTTAGAATTCTGTGTATAGCAGTGAACATCCAGAATGGACAAGTTTACCACTGAATTTTAGAAAGTAAGTAAATGGGAGGCTCCAAATGAAGACTGATTGATTTACCAGTTGGCTGATTGGTTGGATGTATGATTCATTACCAAAAATGTCAGTTTATGGGCCGGGGATTTAGCTCAGTGGTGCTGTGACTGCCTCACAAGCGCAAGGTCCTGAGTTCAACCCTCAGTACCAAAAAAAAAAGTGTTAGTTTATAATTTATGTTGACTACACAAGCATGTATTTGTGTCCAAAAAAAAGAGGTACAATGATGCATCCTACTTGGTACTGTAAAATATATAATGCAAATTCATATCATTAATACAGATAAGGACTATGAAACCGATTCAATTTATCCACCTAAATTCAACATATACAACTTAAAACTGAAGTTAGTTTTTAAGAGATATAATAGACCAAAGTGTACTTCTTACTTTCTCCCGAGTAAGTCATGAATTGCCTCTGCTTAGGAAATAGCATGTGTGATTCAGGATTCGTGATGACAACAAGCTTGGAAATGTAGTTGTTTCTGAAGTTTATGAAGAAAAGAATGAGGCAGTGTAGGTTCCTATGGCAGAGCTTCAACTGAACTGAAATTAAAGCAAGCCACAAAACAAGCTACCTAAGAAAAATAATGTATTTTATTTTTTAAAATCCTCTTAAAGAAAGCTTGATTGTTGAAGGATAAGTCTAATCATCATAACATACTCAATCTTTTTGAGATGTTTGAAATCAACATTAGGTTTTTCTTTAAGGATGACATTAAAACATTCTGACAATGAAAATTTTAATAGAAGTATTGATTTGAAAATGGCCGCAGAAAAGTAAAATAGTTGTTGCATTTGTAAGTCACAAAATAACTGTGATTCTATCTGTTATTTTATACATAAATTCTCAGTGGTTGCATTTGGAGGGAGAAAAGATTCCTGGAAAAGATTGTGCTAAAGTTACCTCAGTGTTTTGTTAACTATAAATGATGGTAGGTGAAGCAAAAGTTTATTTACCTTTCCTTTCAGTTATCAATTGTGCATAAATGATTACATTTATAAAAAATGTTTTAATTGGAAACAAATGATAGTATTCCAATACACTCTGAGCTTAATCTGCTGAAGCACACCAATTTATCTGCTTGATAAACTTAATCAAGAAAATCAGTTTTGCTCTTTTGTTTGATTACTCATGTGAATTAATTGAACTATTTTTCTATTTTCATATATTACATATTAGCCATTACAAACAATTATAACTAGCTTAGTTATATACAATCAGTTAAATTAAACAAGCTCACAAAAAAGCAACAATATGTTATATTCTTACTTCAAGGGAATGATATGCTGCAATTTCATAATGAAAAATCCCAACATACTACCAGTGTTGGGCTTTTTATTCTATCTGAATCCAAGACTTGTGACTATCTCTTACTCTTCAATTAGTGGAGTCTGTATTAATTAGAGTTTATGTACCTCAGCCAGACTGGTTTCATATTTATGACTAATTAACCATCATGAGACTATTTACCTAGAAACTGATTTAGAGAGAAGAAAACAATGTTCAATTCAATACAACTAGCTGTTAAGCATAACAATTGAGTATTTAGCTAAATTTAACAGTTACTTTTTTCAAAAAGTTTTTGAAAAATCAAAAAATTATTTAAGAGAGTATCTAAAATATTTCCATCTGAATACAACCTGCAGTTTTCCAGGTTTCCTCAGCCTTTTTCTAGGTATGCTTATTTAATTTCTACACGATTTTAGGTCTACAACGCACTATATCAGGTTTTTGGCAGTTTTGTTTCATTAGATAATTTCTACAGTGCTATCTAGTGTTTCTTTGTTTGTTTGTTTGATACTGGGGATCAAACTCAGGTCTTTGTGCTTACAAGGCAGGCACGGTGCCACTGAGCTAAATCCCCAGCCCACTGCTATCTAGTTTTGACAAACATCAATTTATTGATGATATACTGTTTCTTTAAGAGGTACATCAAGATTTGCTTTATCTGAATACTCAAGAAAAGAAAATTACCTTTTAATTATTTTATTTTAAATAACACTACAACAAACACAAGTAGCTTTGCACATATGCTTCTCAGTACTTAAGACTCATCATAAATTCACTAAAATAAAACGGCTGAGTTAGAGCAATATAAACAATTTTATGGCATGTGATTCATATTGACAAATTGCTTCTAAATTTCTCTATACTTTTCAGTGATTTTTTCCAGTTTGATTCCACAGAGTGCTTACGACATACACAGTGCTGTGCTAGACACAAACTACAAGATTCAAAACACGTCAATATTTTAAATGGTTTCCTTTAAGATTTATAGATTCTGAATGTAGTTTGTCCATAGATGCACAAAGGCAAAATGCTTCAATTTCAAAGCATTTATTAAATAAGATTGTTTTAACATATAAGCACACACGAAAAAGATAATCCAATGTTTCAAAGACAATTACTTCAAGACAAAGGCTCTGCTCTCTGGGATTGATGAGAGGGAAGCCAGTTCTGCCTAGGACACATGGCATGGCTTTATGCTCTTACCTTTCCTTTTCATAGAACTAATCTCATTTTATTGCTTGTGACATTCAATGTGTGGGAGAAAGAGAAGAGCGAAAACTCACCCTTAGCAAGTCCTAAAATAGAAACTGTGTTTATCTTAATATGTCTTTTTTGCTTTACATTTGGTTATACTAAATGAAACATTTAACTAACTTATTATTAGTTCACCAAGGCAGGATACTTATTTTAGTAGCTGGAAATGTCAGGAAATTTACATTTGAAGATACTTCACTTCTTGCTAATCCTGCACTACTGGGACATGCGCTCATTCCATAACATTATCCAGGAAGCTATTTTCCCTTCCTGTGGCTCCATTAACAGAGAGCATTTGTATACGTGAGATAGCTGTCAACGGCAGTCACATGTACTTCGCAGCTCCTATACTTTGTTCCCTATGCTACAGTCTCAAGGCAGTGTAACTCAAGAGCATCAATTCAGATTTTTTGGTTGTGTTCAATTATATCTGAGATGTTCTTAAAATCAAAACTTTGTAAATTAAAGATGACTGTGTTGAATTAAACAAATGGTGGCAACACATCTAAAGTGTTATCAGATTACATACTGGCTTTAAAAGTAAAAACCAATTGCTGCCTGTGGCCCCCTTCTGCTCGTTTTACTGAACACATTAGAAGACTATTGTATGTGTAAGCTAATTAGAGGGCTGACATCCCCTACTGCTCCTTTGGCCATTTCTGGCAATCATGAGCATGCTACCATATTAAACACCAACTCCATTTGCACGCTAATCATGTAGTGCTTTGTTGCCACAATCATTTTCACAGACTTTATTCTGTTTCTAAACAATCCATCTGAGGCAGAAAAGTTTGCTTTTTACAGGAGTTTTTAGATTTACATTACAATTTAACCTATATTTTTTAAGGACTATAATAAAAGCACTGGTCTCCTCACTGCGTTGTGAATTGCAAAACTCCAGGTAAGTGCGGTCCCCCTCACCCCACATTACTTCTTACTTAAAAACAGGAAAGACACTTCTGTAGTTGTAGGGTGAGAACTGGTTTTTCCAACCCTTACAATAATGCAAAGCAGTTTGTTGGAAAGAAGAAAAGCTTCTAACAAGAATGTGAGTCTTAACCTCCCAAAGTGGAAGTTTTCAGGACCCGCGACTAAAATTTCAGCCTCACAGAACAAGAGTACCAAGTCAGAGGGAACCACTTTAATAAGGGAAGAGGGTATGCTCTGTGTTCTGGGTCCAACGCAGTGTGAATGCCAAAGCCAGCTCAAAATGAATTGATGAGGTCTCCTAGCACAGCCATGGAGATGAGCGTGCATGTACGGAAATGCCTCCATCTGCCTGGGAACTGCAGTGGGCAGTGCTATGGTTATTTGTTGAGAACATTTTCCCAAGCCTGCACGTCTCACAACCACAGCAAATGCAGGAAGAATATCAGAGAGCTACAGGACACAAGGCTGCTTCTAAGCATGAGACTGTACTCAGTAGAAAATACCCCCATTTACATTCATTCACTTGGAATGAAACGGTGACTTCCGGTGTCTTCCCGAGAGCCTTTGCAAAGCCACCTTGATTCACCCCAACCGGGCTTTCCTTATTTAGCCCTTCGGGTCTCTTTTCTATCCCTGGCATCTCTTTCTGTAATCACCCTGCCCCAGAGAAGAGGTAAAGGAAGCTAACGGGAAGGAATCTGAGGGAGATCGGTCAGGATATCAAAATCAGTGAAAAGTCCCGCATCAGAAAGACTTTTAACTCTATACAGAAAATAACATGTACAGGCCAAATTTGTCTATCTTTGGGCTTCTGCTGCATTTACAAATAAACAGAAGTTACATTTAATTTAGCCACTCTGAAGCACGTGGTGCTATCATCAACCCAATGTGCTCAGGTCAGTGCCGACCTGATCACAACACTGCAGACACAGGTATGCTGACAAATGTCAGGAATCATTTAGCATAATATAATTTTCTCTAAAAGTTCAAGCTGGGTGACAGGCAATGTGTTCCTTTGTAGTTGGAAACCTAAGACAGAGAGTGCTACAATCATTTGAGAGAGAAGAATTAGAACCAAATCTGAGATTTGAGCTGTATCCAGTCCTGTTTCACATCCACTCCTTCTAATAATCAGTGCAGTATAACATGACGAATGGAACTAATATAGTTTTTCCTGCTCATTTAAAAGCTAACTTTCTTTTACAAGCAGCATCAGATGATTTCTAGCTCTGAGCCACTGCTACCATCTATTATCATGGTTGATCTCAGAATAGCTGTTTGTATCCTTCATCCTGAAAATCCATGCCCTAGAAATGGGAGTACCTATCTTGGAACTAGTTGTACATTTAAAAAGAGATGTAAAGTTATGGATTCTTCAAAGAACTTTTCATAATATCTCCTTAAATGGCCACCATTAAAGTCTCAGTTTAGTTGTAAGTGACTTATTTAAGACTGTGTTATTGTCTAAAAGCAGTGCCTTGCCTAGTGGGTATTATTTGGCAAAGTGGGAAAGCCTCTTGTAAACCACAAGTAATACCACCACCTGCATCAAAACACCAAAATTTCACCTCTAAGTCTGCAATATTTTAGGCCCTTGTGAAAATTCTGAAGCACTACTTTCTAACAATTCCCTCTCTTTCCTTCTATTGGATCTGATCTTATTTTCATCAAAACACCCCAGTCCCTCGGCCTCTCCCTGTTGCTGGGGTTCTTCTGCCTGTGTGGGTCTCAATGTGCTGCACTTTAATCCTAAGACCTTTTTTGACTGGGGCCCCTGAGCTGCACTCACACAACCCAATAGTCTTCCTGTTAAAGCAATGTGAACTTTGTCCTTTGACCTTCTATCCCATCTGCTTTTTAATCTCACCTGAGAAAACTTAACTTTTCTGCTCTCATTCTTGAGATGTCAAGTGTTGCATGTTAGAAAAACCTAAATAAATGGAGTGTATCCATGAAATAACTTACTGCACTATTGTCTTTATCCCATCGACCCAGCCATCTCTGATTCCCTTAGTGCCCTGCTCACTTCTCAAATCTTCCCTCTCCCAGTGGATCTGCAGCCTGACGCCCCCACTCCACAGAAGCAGTGATGGCAGCATCATGAAGAGCAAAGCTCTGAGCTTGCAAAGAACAGGGAGTCAGTCACTCTCTATATGACCTGAGAAAATAGCTCAATCTCATAAATTACTCCCTCTTATGGTTTTTTCATCTGTAAAATAAGAACAGCAGTGTCTGCCTCAAAGGACTTTTAGTGAGGTATCTGCTACAACAATGGTCAATAAATGCTAACCCTAAATTGGCTATGATGAGTGTCCCCATTGCTACTATCACCTTCTCCTACTTTCTGAGAAGATTGCAGTCATTTGATTTCATTTGACTTGTCTCTTCTTTCTCCTTCAGAGTTTCTCTGACTTTATCCAAACTTTTCTCATTCTCTTTTGTTTCAAAGAGAATTCAGGGATTTCATGTCTTTGCTAATGTTATTCCTATCTACCGTGACTTTAAATCCACTCACCACCAGTTCCCTAAAGACCTTACCTTGCCAGTCTCCTTTTGTATTCACTTGGCTTTCCAGACTGAAAGCTTTCATGCTGCAGTTCTCAGACTTGGTAACACCAGTGCTGGGGCTATAGCACTGAAGATTCTGATTTCATTGGCTGAGGGTGGGACCCAAGATGGAGCAATTCTTAAAGCTACCCTGGCAATTCTCTTGTGCAGCAGGTCTCAAAGGCATGATTTATTGACCTGCTAGAAAAAGATGAGATCTGGGTCATAATATTAAGGACCACCAAAGGGTCTGCCTTTATGTGCTTTTTTCCCCCCTTTTACTAAATCTTTAGCTTCATTATCAATTTTACCACATTTTTCCTTCTTGAATAAAAGAGATAGAAAGGAAAGGGCAATAAAAGAACTCCCAAGGCCTCCCCCAAAGCCTTCAGAATAAATCCCAAAGCCACAGAAATTGGTATTAAAGAGCTATCTGCACTCCCACGCATGTTTCCCAACAAGTGGAAACAACCTCAGAGCCCGTCAGCTTATGAAAGAATGAAGAAACGGGGAGCTTGCACATTACGGAATACTACTCAGCAGTAGTGTCACTGCTCATGAGTAGTAATACTCCTCATTCCAGTAGTATAGAATACTAACCAGCGACAAAAGAGAAAGAAATCTAGCCATTTGTAACCACATGAATGAATCTGGAAAACATTAGTGAAATTAGCCAGGTACAGGAAATCAAGTACCATGTGATCTGTGTGGAATCTCAAAACATTGATTTCATAAAAGTAGAGAAGGGTAGGTGTAGCAGTGCATGCCTATAACCCAGCTACTCGGCAGACTGAGGCAGAAGGATCTTGAGTTCAAGGCCAACTTGGGCAACATAGGGAGACATTGTATAAAAGGAAGGGAGAGAGAGAGAGTTACCAGAGAGATCGGGGTATGGAGAGTTATTAGCCAAAGACACAAGGCTTCGGTTAGGAATAATTTGGGAAATACATCGTATAACAAAGTGAATACAGTCTATTCTTGAAAAATGCTGAGAGTAGATATAAACTTTTCTCACCAAAAAGATAACTGTGGGAGAATAATGCATATATTTAGTCATTCTATAATGTATATATACTTCAAAACATCATGTACATAACAAATAACTATAATTTTGTCTGTCAATTTAAAGAATAATAAGAAAATTAAAATAAATTTTAAAATAAAGCCCAGTGATTTCATGAGAGCCCTTCATGCCTGCCCCCACCCTGCTCTCCAGCCTCACCGTACAGACTTCACAAGTACCTGCCCGGGCCACACTCACTGCCTGACGCATCTCCCTGCATCAAAGGCATATGAAATATTTCAAGATTCTTCCTCATTGTTGTTGATAGCTATTCTCATTAGGGGTCAAAACTTACCTGCTACTGTTCATTGAGAAGTGCATTTCAGAGAGTCAGGAGTAAAAGAAAATGGGGAGCTGGCAGAGACAGGCATTCCCATAAGGATGGCTTGTGGAACTGGGCACCTTTGCTACAAAGTGCAACGGTTGCTGAGCTCAGAGGATCCTCTTCTGAGACCACATGACTACAGAATATCACACCCTGTAAATGGAGAGGATTCCCAGAGATCTCTGAAAAGTTCTTTCCTGGAGGACATTGCCTTCCTGCCCTTCTATTGGAGGCTGATCGGACCCCCAATCCCCTGACCAAGGGTACCGTGGATGGATTACCAAAGACAAGACAAGATCTTAATGCATAAATGGGGGGGCCCAGGATGGTCAAAGCTCTTATCTGGCTAAGACACTGTCTCCTGGAGCTTGCCACTATTTATTGATCATGCAGCTTCTAGAGGGGGTGAGGCAGTACAGGGAACAGTGAGGTGGAGAGCACTGACCCGAGCAGGGTCCTAGCAACAAGGGAACCAGATATTCTAGTAGGAACAGATCACTGATTAATGGGAAATTTGTTTCTTCCCATGGATTGATTTTTGCCTTTATAGTAATTTTCTATACCAGTCATGCTGCCCTTATTGCCTTGCCCTTATGTACTATTGCCTTGCCATCCAAGACATCCCAGCATCACAGATCATTGAGACCTCTGCTGTAACCACTGGTGTGAGGAGTTGTTCCTTTCCAACCCATCAACTGCTGGCTCTTCAGGCAAGCCACTGAGGGCTAACAAGCAGACTCAGACTTTTAATATGAAAAGCCAGTTTATGAATTTGTAGCTCGGTCAGGGTGGTCTCCATCACCCTTCCTGCCTTCCAGCATGCTAACTTGTGGACATCGAGCAGATAGATACTGATGTTTCCTACACCCCAGAACCAGCAAAACAATCCTAGGGAAGGAAACCAGGTCCCATTATATGACCACGAGAGGAGCCAGGGCTGCATGTCCCCCAGAATGAGCCAGTGCCTGCAAAGATCTAGCCAAAGAGGATGAGGGCAAGGGGGTCTGAGGCACTGCACAGCTTTCTTCATATATAAAAGGAAATCTTTCTATCTACAGCCACATGGGTGAACTTAGAGGACATCATACCAGTAGCATCAGCCAGACATGGAAAGGCAAATACTGCATGATCTCCCTCGTGTGGAGTCTAAAGCATCAAAACCTGCATATAGCAATGGAGTAGAGTGGTGAGGACCAGGGACAGAAAGGAAGAAAGCTGGTGAAAAGGTACAAAGTTGCAGTTTATGTAGGATGAATAATCCTAGAGATCTAATATACAGATAAGGACTGTAGCCAACAATATTGTACAGGAGAGCAGAGATTTGCTAAGAGAACAGATTTCAGTGCTCTTAGCACAAAGCAAAAACAGGTAACTGCATAGAGATGGGTATCTTTGTTTGCTTGGCTGTAGGACTCGTTACACTGTGAACATGTATAAAAATGAAAGAATAATCAGAAAACCCAGTAAGTATGGATAAATGTAAATAATATTAATATAAACCAGTTAATGATGAATAAACAATAGAACAATTTTTTAAAAGAGGTGTCTGAGGCATACCAAGTTCAGTCCCTCTTCTGCCAACGGACTCAGCTGTCATGCGTGGCACTGGGACAAACACCCTATCGGTGTCACCTGAGGTTCGAAGGCCAGGTTCTTGCTGGGGTTCTTACCTAGGAGAGCAGTTACTGGGTCACAAGTATGAACGCTTCCAGTTTCACCAGGTAACAGCAAACTCTTTTCCTAAGTTTGTACCATTCATTCTTCCAGAAGCAGTTGGTGAAAGTTCTTTTTGTTCCAAATCCTCATCCACATTTGGTATTGTCTGGCTTTTTAATTTTAAATAAATAATAAGTATTATTTTCTCATGAACAATATAATGGGGGGGAATGGTATGAATGTTACCTCTCTGAGGTTTTAATCTATGTGTTCCTAATTACTAATGAGGTTAAACACACTTTCATATATTTTGAGTCCATTGTGTTTTCTAACCTAGAAAATACTAAAAAAAAAAAAAAAAAAAAAAAGTTTTGCCTATTTTTTTTGTTTGTTTTTGTTGGAGTTTTTTTTTTTGGTACCAGGGATCAAACTCAGGTCATTGCGCTTGCGCAGCAGGCAGCAAAACCACTGAGCTAAATCCCCAGCCCCAGTTTTGCCTATTTTTATTAGGATGTTTGTCTTTTCTTGTTGATATAAAGGAGTTTTCTTTAAAAAAAATTACTTTGCAGGGCCAGGGATTTAGCTCAGTGGTTCCGCCACTTGCCTCGCAAACGCAAGGTCCTGAGTTCGATCCCTGGTACCAGTAAATAAATAAATAAATAAATATTACTTTGCAGATGCATATCTTTCAAATGCCATTTCCAGTTTGTAGCTTATCTTCTTCCTCTCAACAATAGTCTATCATAAATAGACATTCTTCAGAATTTATTAGCCTTTTAACTTCAGGATTTGTGTTTTGTTATTGTTTCGTTTAAGAAATCCTTCCCCAATTCAAATTCACAAAAATATTCTCCAATATTATCTTATAAAAGTTGTATAGGCCTGCCTTACATATTTCACATGTGTCTACCTGAAGTGAAATACAACATAACTTTTGATGCACATGCGATCGTTTGTTTTAGTATCAGTCACCGGACAGCTGCTCCTTTGTTCTCAGCCCTATAATGCCCCTTCCGTCATGATCATGAGTTTGTCCAAGTTATTACCTATTGTTTGTCCACCCTATTCACCTGAGCCAAATCACTTTGCTTAAAGTATTGCAAACTTATAATAATAATCTTGCTACCTTGTACAGAACCTTTGTTTTGCTTTTTTCTCTTCCTATGAGAGTGTTTAAGCTATGCTTGACCTAAGCTCTTCTATAAGTCACTCAAAAATGTTTTCACAAAACACTCTGTTGGGATTTTTTTTATTTTTTAAATTGACAAAATTGTAGAAATTTATTGTGTGTAACCTGATGTTTTGAAATATATACATTGTAAAATGCCTACATCTGGCTTGTTGCTATTTGACTGAACTTATTTTGAATCTATAGGTCACTTTGGGGAGAATCATTACCTTTTTAATACTGTCTTCTTACCCAAGAAAATGGAGGCTCTCTCCTTTAATTAATACCTTTCAATAAAGTTGCATAATTATTTTAATAAAGAGATTCCGCACTTAGACTTATCCTTCCCTAGACTCTTTATATTTATTATAACCATAGAAATTGTATTCTTCTGGCATTTTTATGTAGAAATGCAATTGGTATTTTCATATCGGTTTTATAATCAATAATTTTGCCAAACAATCTCAGTTATGAAAATTCACTAGGCAATTTTGGAATCTTCCACTTTTAAAAATCCAATCACTTTTGAAGAAGATCATGTGGGTTTTTCTTTTCCATCTTTGTGTCTTTTATTTCTTTCTATTTTCTTACTGCTGCCCTTGGCCATCTGGAATAGAAACAGTAGTAGCAGGCTTTCCTATCTTGTTGCAGGTTTTAAAGGGTCACTTTTCATATTTCACCATTAAGTGTGATCCTTACTTTAGCTTTTTGGGCTTGTTTTGTTCTTACAAATGCCCTTTACCAAGCAAAAAATTTCATTCCTAGTCCTAATTGACCAAGAGTTTTTAATTATGAGTAAATATAGAAAATTACTGGGTTTCTTCTTTCTATATCTATTAAGATCAGCAAATGGCTTCTCTCTTTTAATTCATTAATGTGATAAGTTACTTTAATTGGGTTTCAAATATTAAAGCAATCCTACATTCCTGATATAGATTCAACTTGGTCATTGTTCATAAATTGCTGGATTCTATGTACTATGTGCTATGTATTTATAATTGTTACACTCATGTTCATAAATGAGCTTGTACCTTGAATTTTTTTCTCCTACTTCTCTTAGCATGTTTCATAAGAGTTTGCATAAACATGGAGCTACTGGGCTGTGCATATGGCTCTTTGGTAGAGCACTTGCTAGCATGCATGAATTCCTGCATTTGACTCCCTGCACCAAAAAAAGGGGAATGATCTTTTCCTTAAATGTTTGTTAGAGCATTCTGTTAAGCCCTGAGAAACATATTTGTGGAAAGAATTGACTCCTAAGAGTCATGATAATATTTAGTTATCCTATCTCCTCCTCAGTTTACATAAGTTATATATTTCTAAAACTTTACCCATTTCATGAGAAATTTCAAGTACTGACAAAACTTTATTCAGAATATCTTCTTATATTTTTCATGTTTACCAAAATTTTGTAAAGAATACATTGTTTTCCTCCTTTAATCCTGTTATTGGTTCATTTTGTTTTCTCCTTACTTTATCAATCTCTTGTTTGTTTGTTCTTGTTATTAGTATTTTCAAAGAAAAATATTTGGCTTTTATATGTCTTTTTTCTCATTTAGATTTATAACCTTTTCTATTACATATTTTAATTTTCTGCTATAATCTTTATTATTTTTTCCTTGTTTGGAGAAAGGTTTACTTTATTACACTAACTTTTTGAGATGGCTACACAACACACAATTTTTCTAAATTAGGCATTTAACAATATAATTTTGCCTTTAGACACTGCATTAGCTTCAACCTATAATTTTTATTCTATAGTTTTTTTGTTTTTTTTTTTGTACCAGGGATTGAACTCGGGTCCTTGCGCTTGCGGGGCAGGCGGCGGAACCACTGAGCTAAATCCCCAGCTATTCTATAGTTTTTTTTACCATGTGATAAAAAATTTTTTCTAATAGCAATAATGATTTTTCTTTCATTCATGGATTATTTAGAAGGATTATTTTATTGGTTTTTCCATTTTACAATATATGGAAATTTTCCAGTTGATTTTAAAGCTAATTTCTAGCTTCTCCATTAATCTAAAAATATAATGTCATGGTATCACTCCTTTTAAATTCATTGAGATTTGTGTTCCAGTCCAATATATATTAATTTTTGTTTCCCCTGTCCTGTTAAAGAGAGTATATTTTTTGCTTGAAAGAAATAGTATGTGATCTATGTCCATTACGTCAAATTTGAGCATATTTTTAAATCTTCTCTGCCCTTATGGATTTTTATTTACTCATTCTATCAGTCAAGAAAAATAGCTTATAATGCACCTAATATTGTTGTGGGCTTTGTTTTCTATTCATTTGTATTTTGTAATTTACGTGATTATTAAGTGCATACAATTTTAATTTTCCACACCTCTCCATGACCTTTAAGTTTTATCCATGGCATGTCTGTCTTCACCTTTGTGATGCTTCTCAGCTGGCAATGAGGTTGGCTGTACTGTCATAGAGGCAGTGGTACAAGAGCTCTTCTCAATGCAGTTCTCACTTCCATCACCTTGGTGCCTTAAAATCAGCCATGGCAGCAGATTAACACAGGGAAACTAGCGAATATGCAAATCTCACCCATTCCTCAGAGCCAGTTATTAAACATTTGCAACAACGCTCTGACTTCGTTTGATATTAATATTTCAATACCAGATTTCTTTTGGTTAGTGTTTGCATGTTATAACTTTTTTCCATTCTTTTAATTTTAATTTCTCTGAATCTTTTTAGTTTAATGTCGCTCTTAGAACAAGATATCATGGGACCTTTTGTAAAAATGCAATCTGACAATCTCTGTCCTTTAACAGGAATATTTTTTCTATGTACATCTAATGTGTCCCAAATATTACATGGGACATATTTTACCAAAAATTTATTCATTGTTTATCTGATTTTCAAATCTAACTGGGTCCTATATTTTAATTTGCTAAATCAGCTATTCCGTCCAAGCCTACCTGGTAATAGGCTGGCATGAGATCATAATGATACTGTGCTAGACCTTCCACTAAACTCTTTATAGCTATTTTCTCATTTAATTTTCAAAACAAACCAGAGCTACATAATGTGCAAGTGTGATTTTAAAAACTACAATTTTGAGATTATTATTATCATTACCTCCCTTTTAGGTTAGAAACCAGAGCATATCAAGATGATTTGTCCAAATTCGGGAAGTGATTTAGAAAGTAGCAAAGCCTTGGAACCATATATACACAAAATAAAGTTCACATCACTTTTCTGCACACCTTTATGCATCAGAAAATTAACCAGCAGAGATGTGCAGTTCTGTCTGTTTAATGTGGTCCAAGTCTGCCCTCCATGAGGAGGAGTTAGTATCTACCTTTGTGGGGATACATGCAAAAGCAATGCGATATGTGCAACTCTCTGTTCAGACTGCCCAGCACAACCCAGCTTCAGGCTCGTACGTCTGCACAAAGCCAGAGTCATGCCTTCTGCAGTGCAAGACTAGAATCACAGACAGCACAAAGTTCAGAAAACAGAGATGCTGTGGTAAATTAGAACTGATCCTGATATAAATGCTTCAGCTACGGCAAGAGTTTTATGAGATCAATTATGCCCCAAAATAGGCAGCACCCCCAGCAACCACTAAATGAAAGATACCCTGTGTTTCAGCCCCATGACTTTGCTGGAGCCACAAGGAAGTGAGTATTTGGCACAAATCAATAATGTAGCTCATCGTATTACTTCAGTGTGCCCCAGCCTCTGAAGTCAGCTTCTTCCTGAAAAATAGTATTGTTTAAAATTGCTTTTAATAAGCTGTTGGTGAAAGACTGTGAATCCCTGCTGCTTGCCTTCCTCACCTTTCTCCCAATCAGCTTCACAGGCCTTGGGCTGAATCTGCCTCCTGCTCCTGGATCACCTGTAGCCTCTGCCACAGCCCCCTTGGTTTCCGCCCTGTATCCAGCTAGGCCATAAAGGTGGTCTGAAAATTCCATACTGTGAGTACTGTTGTAACTCACCATCCATGTAGCCACGGTGTGCTTGTAAAACTGCACTCTGGGTCTCTGAGCAGTGACCTGAGCACTTACTTCGACTCCACTTCCTGAAACCAGTGGAAACGGAACCAAAAAGGTCCTCATAGTGGGTTAAGAACTGGGAAGGAGAGGCAGCAAAAACTTCGTGGAGTTTAAGCTAACGTAGGGATGAGAGGAGCCATGGCGCAACAGAGCTGGCCCTGCAACTCTGAGGAGAGGACAGCTAGGTGACTGGGGTACTAAACAGTCTAGCTGGAAAGAGAGCTCCAGCGCCTCAGACTCAGCCCACGAAACAGGGCAGCCCTGACCCAGCCCTTAGTGCAGCTGCACCTTCACCACCCTTGTTCGCACCTCAGTTTCTCATCCTGCTTACTTCAGCTCCACCTCAGCATTACTCCAATTCCACTCACCACTTTTCCAAAGCAATACGTTCTGTGAAGAAGCAACACATGGACCGTGTGTCTTCTCACCACCCCAGCACAGTGCTGTCCACCCTAAGGGGAAACCCACCCCTAATTAGGGGTGGAGGCATGGCGGAGGCCACATTCCTGCAGCAGAAGCAGGTGCAGGCTTGGGGCTGGCAGCCAGAAGTAAGCTCAGCCACAAGGCTGTGCTAGGGAGAGACCCAGGCCTTAGATGGAGGCAGTCGGGTCCTGTCCCTTCTCACTACCCCAGAAAAAGCACTTCCGATGTGTTTCTCCCCCTTCCTGGGGCTCAGAGCACCTCTTCTCAGCATACTCTGCCCTCTCTTCCTGCCGAGGGGATGGGAGTCAGCATACAATCCTGTTCTAGGTACTGTTCAGGACACAGCCCTGCTGGACTCCTGTCACTTTACTCCCTGAAATTTTCCAGACCCAATTTACTACCAACTCCACCGGCTCAAAAGGTCACCCTTTCTAGGCACAAAAAGACAATCTCCTTTCTGATTTCTACCTCTCCCTTCAACTTCCATTCTGTTCTTGCCCTCTCATCAAGCGGTAGATGTCCTCAATAACTATGGCTTTGTCCCTCAGCAAATTAGCATCTCACCCACAGATTTGGTTCTTTCTTTTTTGCTAAGTGAATGCATTGAAAGAGAGGCTCTATGCATGCATGCATGTACAGACTAGAAAATTAAGACTTGTAACCTTTATTTCTTGGAATGGTTTACCAAGATCCCAACCTTTGTCTTTCTGACATAGCAAGTTAATGAC
The DNA here is from genome assembly GCF_000247695.1 of Heterocephalus glaber. Next base: position 3,133,038 of record NW_004624819.1, on the reverse strand, counting down.
TAAGCCTGGTTTTACTGTGAAGACAAAGCTAATGCAACCATTTAGTCCTTTTTTAAAAAAGGACTGCTGATTTTCATCTCATGGCATGGGCTAGGGGGTCTATTGTTGAACAGAAACCAATTTTGAAGGTAAGAGAAGCTGCAATGGTATATAATTTCCTAAAGCTTCAAACGGAAAAGATGTAGCATCTACTCCTTGCATCATTGATAATCTGCCTGCATCCTGACTATTGTGAACGTTTATTGACTTCATAATTCATTAAAGGAAATAACTGAAAATTTCCTTAATTTCTGTTGTCGTCTTTGCATCATTTATCCCAACATACTTTTATTTTCAGGCTATGGATTAGGGTTGGCACTATGTAAGTTTATTGGAAAGTGGGTGTAGGAGGACAGGTGGAAAAGCAACTTGTGCTCTCTCCACTTGGTCATCCAGGAAACAGAGTGCTTATTATGTATGCAATTTTCTGACATAGCACAGAACAAAGTGTTCAGAAAATCTGCATAATTTGTTGATGCATATTCAGCTATGTTAAGCACAGTGTATATTTAATTGCCTTTGCCCTTTGGAAAAAAATTTTCAGGTGTGTAATTAAGAATTCTTTAAAGTAGGGGGAGAGCCAGGTATAATGGATCACAAACACGCAGAGTATGTGTATGGAGGCCACAGCCTCCTCACGTTTTTAATAAGGTTAGAAAACGTTGTGCAAAATTAAATTATTATTTCTAAAAACTTTCACTCATTGATTTGGACTTGAAATGTTATCTCCTTTGTCTCTATGGAGTGCTAGTCTTCAAATAAATTTCGTTCTGTGGCAATTCCAGGAAGTTTTGCCTCTGCTTCCATCAGTTCATTCATTAAGACACTGAGGCTTTTCCCAGGGGAGATTTAATGGGTTTGCTAAGTGCTTCCATCAGAGAGGCCAGGCTCTCCAGCCCCTGTTGTCTGCTGTTGTCACTCTATGTGTGTAGGAAGCATATATTATAAGCCTGTGGCAACAGATGGCTAAAACATATTCCTCTAGAAGAAAGAGTTTGGTGAGGAGTTCAAACAAGCAATGAATGCAAACACTGAATTGAAACATTCTTTATCCTATGAAAAATTTAAATCTGGCCAGACACAGGAGTAACAGCTCTGAATTACTAGGCTTTTGCCCCTTAGTTTATTGTTTAAAGATTGTGATTGGATTGTTACTTTAATTTCCTTCTCTATATATTTCAAATTTTTCCAAACTTACCATAGCTACCCTGGTTTTTAGAATCTGTGTCAGTTCCAGGTGAGAGTGGCTAAAGAGAGAAGAAAAATACCCTCCATAGCTAAAGCCTTCAGTATGGGTCATTTTCCTTAGTTCCTGGACGTTTCCCTCCCTTAGACATGCTCTCGGCCTTCCTGCCCACCTCAATATTTACTGTCTGTCGGGCCTCTCATGAGACCCTCCCAGCTTGAGGGAGAATCCATCCTACAATGCTAAATCTCAGCCATTCCTTAAGTTCTCTATTCTCTATGAAATCTCCACCCTCACTGCCGCCCCCATTCGCAATTGTCCATATTCAAACTCACAGATGTAATCACTGGCATTATACAATACTCAGTTTCAGTAAGTTTAGTCTTCTTTGCTCATAGTTTTGTTTTCCATGGTCTCTGTTATGTAGAGTCATCCACAGTTCAAAAATATTAAATGAAAATTACAGAAATAAGCATAAGTTTTAAATGTGCATGATTCTGAGTAGCATGTATGATAGTAGTGTAAGATTCTCCTGCTCCACTTTCCTTGGACCTCAGTCTGCCGTTATCCAGACATCTACACCGCATTCCTGCCCTCCCACTCATCATGTAGGAGCCGTCCTGAATGTTAGATCAACTATCACAGTTTTGTAGTGCTTATGTTAAAGTAACCTTGATTTTATTTCATAATGGTCCCAAGTGCCAGAGTAGTGATATGCCAAAGAGAAGGCATAAAGTACTTCCACTTACAAAGTAAAAGTTCTCCACTTAAGAAAGGAAAAAGATACTGTATGTTGAGGTCGCTATGATCTACAATAACCATCTTCTAGCCCTGAAATTACGAAGAAAAAGTCATGCTGGTTTTCCTGTCACACCTCACACTGCAGCAGTTCCAGACACAGGGTATCCATGCTTAGTTAAGAGGAAAAAGGTGTCAAATTTGTGTATGTACACATGTGTATGAGGGTGCCATACTCGTGCGCCATACTTTTGAGTTCTGAAAAGGAAGTTAAAAGCAGATCTTTCAGAGAGTTTTGCTGTAAGTGAGAATAGAAAATTGATTCAGTAGCTGGAGGAAGTGTGGAAGCAAGATTGTTTCTTTGTTTGTTTCTGTCAGAAGAAAAAGTAATGGCGTGTCTGTGTACATACAGGAATAATGCAGTAGAAGGACGAAAAGTAATGCCATAAGAAAGTGAGAGGAGAGTTTCTGATAGAAAGTGCTTGAGAGGTGAGAAAGGATGGACTCCAGCTCAAATGTGAAATCAAGTCATTACCTGAGTGGAAACCCCAGCAAGGAGGTACAGGACTTCTGAGGAAAGTTGTGTGTAGCTCTCCAGAGGAGTGGGAACTGAGCAGTGCAAACGCTGTGAACAGTGGAACTTTATAAGGATGGCAAAGGTAAAGCAAGTCTTAGTGCTTAACTCCAGTCACACACATCTGCAAGGATGGAGGGGAAGGCAGGCAGGGGGTAGGATTTAACTGTGCATGTGGTTTGGCCAATAACTAGGGGCCATGTGACTTGAGGACTTGTCATCTTAAGGGCCAGACAATTCTGACATTCTCCCCCACTGATACCTACAGTTTGAATGGATTCCATTATTTATCTTTTCATTGGTATACCTGAAGTATCTGGGAATGTCGATTTTAGTAAAATATACTTCATATATAAGACATTTCCTTTTTGTTCTTTCAGTGTTCACACAAGAGAAATTTTTATTTGTCTCTTATTTGGGGTATTATCTTTAAAAATACAGCATGTACCAAGCTTCAGAGGGGCCGAAATTGAAAAAAGGACTTTGTAATACTGTACATGGGTAAGACATACGAAGCTATTTTTCATGGTCTAATGGTTTTAAAACAAGTCGAAATCATACATATACTACAAAAGCCCCGTTAACATTTCTCTAGGCATTTTTCATTTATTCTTTTGATTAATATATATCATATATGTATATATCATGTAATATATGTTGATTAATACACATATTTATCATGTACAAAACACTGTACATGCTAAACAAGAATCAAGATGAACTAGGGAGAGGAGGCTGGAGCTACAACATAGACCCCAAGATATTCGAAGTCTAAAGGGAGCGACTCACATATCTATAACAAATTATTATGCAAAGCAAGAGAAAGTGAGCTCTGCAACATCAGTGCCATGACACTGGTTCATCTAATTTACTGGCATTAACTAATCTACTGGTATTTACTAATCTACTGCAAAAGGCCCGAGACACAGTAGGTGCTTAGTGACTCAGTAAGTGGCATAGAGACAGGAGACACAGTAGGACATGAAGAAGCGAAGAGAGAATCCTGAATGTGGACGGAGGAGCCATAGGAAAGGTCAGGTCCCAAGGGACAGGCAGCAACAGGAAGCGGGTACCTGGCTTCTCAAGTGCACAGGTTCTTACTGAGCACTTACACCGTGCACAGCACTGGTTTTCGGCTGCTCATGAGACAGTTCATTTAATGTCACAGAAACGCTATAAAGGAGGGAGTCACTGTCCCCATTTCACAGATAAAGTAAACACAGGATGTAGCTGGCCATGAAGTAGACCCGGGTTAAGCAGTAAGTAGGTGGAAGAGTCAGTGTCCTGTGAGCCATTGGTACCATTAAAATATCTTAAATAGTTGAGTGATACTTGATTTGTGTTGCTGCTACCTTTTTCTTTGAGAAATAATGAATAAAGTTAAATTCAGAAAGTAAACACTATGAATATTATAGCTGCTCCTTATCTGCATCTAGAAGTTTTGAATATTCTAATGTATTAATTTTATTTTTGTCTTTTCTTTATTCAATGATGAGACCATTTCCCAAAATTATTGACTTAAGGCTTGTTTTCCTGGCATTTACAATTGTATATTGTTTCCAAATGCATACTATATTTCATTTTTCTAATGTTCTTTTACTCTAGGAAAAGTGGTTTGGAAGTTTGTTTTCTCTTGAAATCACTTTGTTCTTCTCCTCTCTTATAACTTTGCACTTCCTTCAGCGATAGTTATGGTTGGCAGCCAAGTCACTATCATGCAGGTTAGACTCATGTTTTGTCTTCCTCGTGGAGAAATATTTACTGCCTCAAAATATTTCCCAGTCTTCTAATAAATATACCCTATTTTCATGGCAGACTTTCCAACTATCAATTCATTCTCAAGGTCCAAAAGGGTAGGGGTGGTGGGAGGAGAAGGGGAAAGGAAAGAAGCGAAATGAAAAATTATGAAAAAAGAAAAAAATAGAAACAAAGTCTTTGTAAATAGACAAGGCTGGAGGGGATGAAGGGCACACAGGTAATGGGGAAAAAATAAGAACCAAGAAAAAAAAAAAAAAAGAACCAAAATACATCATGTACAGGATGTACAGGTACAATCACCCAAGGATAAATGTAAATGTATTGTATACCTAAAATGTACCAATAAAAGAATTTAAGGAAAAAACATGTACCTACTTTTTCCAAATACTTACATAACTCAAAACTACCAAACTCATGAAAATGCACTCAAAGAATATAAATTCAGTTCAACACCAACATTCCCATATATGTAGCATTGAAGAATAGCATCTAATCTGATCTCATTGCTTTAACTAAGAGCATCTTCTTTAGCTCCTGCAAATGTCATTTCTTCTTACCTCATTGAAATCTGTAACATTATCTGTTTCAATTCCTCTCTCTTTTTTTGTTTTTTGTTTTGTTTGTTTTATTTGAAATCCTTGAGAAAGATACAATTGACTGTCAGCGTGGCCTGCCCTCTACTCTCCCTGGACTGAGGTAACCGTGGGTCCCTGATCTCAGAGGCCTTGCCTTCCTCTTCTCTAACAATGACTTGAAACAGGGCGCAGATGAGAGATTCTGATCCCACGCCCAAGCTAGTCTGTCACCATAGGGAATCCCCTGTGGTGGGCTTTCAGTAGCAGAGGTATGTAGTGCTCATGTGATACAAGAAGCCAAAGAACGGTGCAGAATGCTTAGGCGACAGTAGAGAACTACCTAGAATAGCAAAAATACGAGCAACTGTTTATGTAAGTGTCTCTACCTTAGCCTTCACTATATTGGTATGGGAGGAATAATGTGTGGAAGTTACTAGAAGGTAATTTTCAGCTCAAAGGAAAGAATTGTCTAAGCAGAGATTTAAAAAAAAAAAATGAAACGGTGGGCTCCCTAGAGGTGAGAAGCAGCCCTTTGGAGAGTATTTGTCTTCCATGTCCTCTAAGAGCGAGATACTTAGGACGAGATGGTCTTATAATTCATTTTCCAAACAGACACTCAATTAAGAGTGAAAGAGTGGTAGCCATGGACCTGGAGATTGAGGAAAATTGATTCACGTGTGACCAGAATTCCTACTGCCAGGACGTGGTGCCATGCAGGGGCTGAGGAGAGCCTGGCTCAAGCAGGGGGAAGGGGACAGGTGAGGGTTTGTTTGCATGTTGGGAAACAGGGCAGATCTGTGACCTTCTCACCCCCTTGTGAACCCACCCTGACAGGACGAAATCTAAAGACCTATGACAAACAAGATCTGTAGGAACAAGCCTGATAGGAGCCAATGTATAAGTCCAGAAGGACCCACCTGGGGGAAACTCCGAGACAGAGACAGGGCCCCTAGAGCCAGGGGGAGAGAAATACTCTCTCCAAGCCGAGAGTTCCATGGAGCGTAACATAAACCAGTAAACGTAGGACCAAACCCAAGGGACTGGAAGTGGAGGGTGACAAGGGGAGAGCAGGGTCAGTGGGACAGCAGAGCTGCCCCACACCGGGGACACCCTGAGGAGGATGGAGAGTGCTGGGGAACGTGTGCCACACCAGGTAGGCCTAGATTTATCTGATGCACACATCTTCCATCCTAAATGGCAATCAAAATATAATCCCAAAAAGCTAACTTTTGCTATTACAGTATGATTGTACTTACACTTAAAGTGTTCAAAAGTTATTAAGTTGTGAGCAAAATTCACATTCACCCCCTGCAGTGGGCCCTAAGAGGATGTTCCCAGATGCTGTCCCTTTTACACATGCCCCAGGGGTAGAGGGGTCCCTTTTGCTTTACCCTGACTCTACCTCCAACACAAGAATGAGCCAGTCCAGGTGACCTCAGTCCCTGTCCTGGGGTAATGGCTTCCTTGCTGTATAAACCAGTTTGAGATGGCCTATTTGACTCCAGCATCCTCATAGAGCCATGAAACACTGGTTGGCAACTTGTCTGTATATTGAAATCACCTGAGGCTCTCACCGAGTGCTGATGCCTGCGCTCTGCCCAGGGACTGCGATTTATTGGTGTGGTATATGGTTGGGTGAGCCAATTAATCTCTCAGCATCCTTCCCTCCTGGAGAGTCTTTCCCAAGAATTCTCCACCTCCCATTCCGGTGGATACTGGAATCTGCTCTAAGTGACAGAGAACACTGCTCCCACCAAGACTCTGCCCACCCTTTCCCCTCGTGAAGGAACATGTGCACTCTGTGACAGGATTTCAATTGCTCTGCCACTGACTAGCTTGGATTTCTGCTTGATTGTCTTATCCGTGCCACATTTCAGAAGACGTGAGTTTAAGACCTTTCCTTGGCACAACAGGAATCTCTATAACTGCACACTTGCAGTCTCAGGGGCCACAGAGCGGCCACCTCACAGTGAATGACCACTATTCCCCAGCAGTTCCTTCTCATCTGACAGAATGGGTAAAAGGAAAAAGACGAAGTGTGAAAGATTGAAGGCTCGACCCCCTATTAGCACGTTCTGTTACGTGTAAGCCTCAGCACCCCATGGCATGGTAAACTGAGAAAAATAATGGAGCATGTATGCTGTGGTGAGAATGATGCAAAATAAAATGTATGAAAATTTTCAAAATAAAAAGTGTTCAGGGAATTAAGCTATTATTAGGAGAGGCCCAGGTTAAAAATGAAATCTGATCCCTACACTAGCAGACACAGCTGTGTGACAGGGTGAGACTGACAGGCAAGGACATTCTGCAGCAGACTCCTCCCTCCCCTTTTCCTTCCTCCCAGCACCTTTCATAAAATCACAAGTTTGCTCTGTAAATACAGCTCCGAGACTCAGCTTTGCTACGACTCACTTTCAGTCAGATCGCTGCTCTCTGAGCCCTGTCACATAGAAATCTGAGGGTTGCCACTAATCGCAGGCAAGTTATTTTGTTGTATTTTTCTTTCTCCTAGGGTTTCAGAAGCACTCTGCTTCCCCATCAAAAGTATACCTCTGAGTACAGTGATGCTCTATCATTCCCAACTTGAATTATAATGTCTATCAAGAGGAGACTCTCTTGGGAGGTGTGAGTGCTAAGTGGAGAGTGATTCTCAGAGAGATGTGTGGAAAATGGTTTCAATATTTGTCAGTTCCTAAAGGCAAGATGATTTGAGATGTTGGGCATTTTAAAAATATACTTGATCAGATCATTATCCTATTCTCTTATTTCTAAAAGTATCTTGTCTTTGGAATATTACAGTTGGCAGTTGCACCAGTTTCATAAACCAGAGGATTGTAATGTTTAGTTTATTTCATTCATTTATCCATATATAACACATGTATCACATAAATGTATATATTCACAGGAAATCAATCTTTCTTTTACAGATACTTCCATTAAAATAAACCATTTGGAAACCGAAGACATAGACAATGTCCCAAGAATCGAAACAACTGAAAGTACTGCAAAAATGCAGAAAGTGTCAACCATGAGACGAATATTCGATTTGGCAAAACTTCGAACAAAAAGATCAGTACTTTTCCCAGCCGGGGTTAATGTCTGTCCACAGGAGTCCATGAAACAGATTTTAGCCAGTCTTCAAGCTTATTATAGATTGAGAGGTAAGCACAGAGATGAAACCTGTTTAGCCCTTCATTATCTTCACCCCTTCTCTTGGATTCATTCATAGGTAGTCCTCAGCCCCAAATTCCAAGGGTCTCTCAGCTACAAAAGTTATAAAAATCAGCACAAATACAACATTCACAATTATGCTACAGATCAGCTTGTGCCACTTAAAATAATGAAGTATAGCCAAAAACTACAGTGTCTGTAATTTTCTTTAAATGTATTTACTGCAGAAAAAGACACATTGCCATTAATCACCCTCAGAAAATTCCCCCTCACTTCAAACACGCTTATCCCATCACTCTTGCCACTTTCTGAAGCAACTCCTGGAAGTCCTCTTTCATGAGTGCCTTTAGTTGCACTGTTGTAGCCGCCTTGATGTCCTAAATCGATTCAAAACATTTACCTTTCATAGTCATTTTGACTTTGGGGAAGAATCAGAAGTTACATGTTGCCATATTCAGTGAATAAGGTGGATGAGGACACATTGTAATGCTTTTGTGAGCCTGCCTTTCTGTTGGATGGCACTTGGCATCAGCATTCACTGTATTTTTTTATCACATCTAATAAAGACATTCATCAGACCAGATTTCCAGAATTGTTTCAGAAAGTGGCAAGAATGATGGGATAAATATGTTCAAAGTGAAGGGGACTATCTTAAGCAAAATTAATGGTAACATATCTTTTACTGTGATTAATTTTTTAAAATTAAATATTCACTGTATATTTTGATCACTCCTTGTACTGTGGAACACCAAACCATTAGAGCATCTGACAAGTCACCAGAAAGCCTTGAAACGTGAGTTTTACTTCTTTGTTTTGTTTTTTACAAAGCCCAATATGGAATTTTAATGGTGTTCTTGTGAAATAAAAAATGCAAGATTATCGCAACATCAGGAATCTGAGCAAGTTGATTTATAACTCAAGATTTCATTTTTCAAAAGCAACTTTACAATCTAGATTTTCTCTCTCTTTCTTCTTAATAATTTTAAGTCATTTACTGCAGATTCAGAAGAAGCTTCTGAAGTTTGGGGACTTGGTAGCAGGTTGGATTGCCAAAGAGCCACAAAGTAAGGTGGCTGCCAAGATAGAATGCAGGGATATTACTGTGATTTCCAGCAGAGGCAAAATGCAAATTGTATCCCCAAGACAAAGTAACAGGATTCTCACAACATTCCCAGAAATCAATAAAGAATTAAATCACACCACAGCCATCAGTGGCTTTCCTTTGCATTTATTTAGCATGGATGAAAAAATTCCCATGGCTCCCTCTTTGAAAGAAAAAATAACCTTTGTACCTCTGTTAAATTTTCCAGGTAGCTCCAAGTGATGCAAAGTATCTTGTCTCTCTGAATCCTAAGTTCAATCCATCTTACCTGTGAAAGTTGCAGAGGTTTACTGATTTCCGCCTGATCAGACTACCTGTTCCAAAATGTGGAGCCTCCTTGCTCTACTTAAAGTCCGCTGACTAGAGCAAGCTAGTCCATCCTTCACCTGTGCAATGTTGCGCATTCTGACAACTGAGAACCAAGGCACTTTGTGATACTGACATCCAGGAAAATTCTTGGCTGTCTACACCTTTAAGATGTCTACTGGGTTAAATTAATCTGAGGAGTGCTTACTGGGTTTTGAAGACATTATTAACTCATCATTTCAAAAATATCAAGCTTTATTTTCCTCATGTGTGTCATTTTATGTGAAAGTAAAAAAAAATGTTTTCTGATAGAAGTTGCACCCATAGAAAAATGAAAAGTATTAAATCAGTCAAAAGAACTCTAGTTGTAGAAAAGAAATGCTCTGTACTGATATCCTGAGGTCTTAGCATAGCATCTCCACAAAGCATGTTCTCAGTAAATGCCGGTTGATGGACACAAAAGGCAAAGAGCCCATTCATTGGGAAGGCAAAGAAAAGACAGTGGTGTGTAAATTATTTACTTGAGTATGTCTACAGATTGATCGGATAATGACACAGGTACATTCTATATTGTTTGTTCATAGATAAATCTATGAACATACAAACAGATACAGTATTTGTATCACCTTGAAACAAACACTGCTGCTAACCATTTTCATGCAGCTTCTAATTCTTTTACAACATCCACAAACAGAATTTGCTGCAGGTATTTGTAGTAGGGACTACTGCTACAACCAAGTTTTTAGCCTTGCATTTTTATTCTTAGCTCTTTATTCTTGATTAGGTTTGCCTCTTTCATTCTCCTTTCTCTGAAGGAAACAAACCATTGTTTTTCTCCCTGAAGCAATGACAGTCCATTATCTTTATGGCTGCCACTGGGTGGTTCAAAATTTTACTATTCATCAGTGTGGATTTCTTAAGTCTAACAAACTGCTTCACAAAGGAACAAGAAAAAGACCCAGTTGCAAAGCATATGCCTTTGATGGAGTTACCCACTTACCATTCTCGTCACTGTCTTTACAAAAGTATTTGTTGACATCTTTCAAACTCAGGAAAGAAAGCTCCAATATTCCGAAATCAAATGGAATATTGAACTATTTCTTTTCCCAATGCTTAAAGCAACGCAAGTGAAAATGTTCTGATCTTTGCAGTAGACTCATAAACACGCTCATTTAAAAGCACAAATGCAAACAAAGCAAATTTGTTTCCAAAGTCTCCAGGCTGAACTGTGTCCTCCTCCCAACCAAGCTTCCTACTTTTTGCATGGTTCCCCTCAGATTCTCACCTCATTTCATTCCATGACCCACCCTATCTTTCCTTTCCCCTTTCCCCCAATCACAACATCAAAAATATCAAGCCTTGTACTCCTCATGAAAGACCAAAAGCTAGGTTTTTCTCAGTGATGTGTGATCTAGAGCAGATTAAAAATGGATAGGGCTCTAATTCTTGCTGATCCAAGTGCTAACCACAGCTCAGCAGCAGCTTGGAGCTCATTAGACGTTCAGACTGTCATATCCCACCCCAGACCTACTGTAGAATCTGAATTTTAACACCAGCAACAGGTAATTTTTTGTGCCTTAAGGTTCTAGAAGCACTGATCTAGACAACATCTAATCAACTGAGATCTGCAGACATAAAGTGAAGTGCTCAGGGGCATAGTTGGTAGCAGAGCTGGGGCAGGACTAGATTCCCATCCCAGGGTATCTCTCTGTCCAATGTGTGCCAGCCGTATTCTGGGCTTTTCCATACCTCTGGTCCCAGTTAATACTTCCCAGTTGTGAACAGTAACCATCTACAGGCCCACACCTCCGTTATGGACATCCATGCTGGCCTCTAAGCCAAGTGCTCTTGCTTCCTATGTGATCAAGGAGCACAGAGATTGGCTCTGTGCTCAGATTCAGGTGCTGGGCAAGATAGGGGAGCCACAGTGCTGATTTCCCTAGAATCCCTGGGCTAAGCCCTCCCAGTGGGCCAGAAGAGGATGGGACTGAACAGGTAAATTGACGGGTCAGAGTAACCCAGCTTTGAGTTTTCCAGCCACTCCCAGCACTGTGATGCCTTCAACTTTAGAAGGTTTTGTTTTGTTTTGTTTTGCTTTGCTTTGCTTTGCTTTGCTTTGCTTCTTGATGCTCTTTCAATAAAAATGGGGGATTCTCATGGCTGCTGTTCCCAATCACAAAATAATTCTGCACCACCTAGCTTGTGGGAATCTCCAAGAAGGCCAGAAATAATAACATCAAATAATACACACACACCACACACACGCACACCCACACCTCAGAAAAGAAGCTAAAGAGAATCCACTGGTTCATTTTTTTTTTTTGTACCAGGGATCAAACTCAAGGCAGGTAGCATAACCACTGAGCTAAATCCCCGGCTCCTGGTTCATCCTTAACACATGGTCCCTAGAAACTGCACAGTCCCAGGGACACAGTCCTTCAAGAAGCTTCCTTGTGCTTCCAGGGGAAGTTCTCCCAGGGCCTTTCTTTAAAGCAAGTATTGATGGGAGCTGAACAAGTTCTGGGTCCTGCAGTGGGAGAAAGGGCATCAGGAAAAGAAGCAGAACAAGGAAGACACAGGCACCAAAAATAAGCACCTCCTCCTTCACAGTGCAGGCTCAGTCTCTCCAACCATATGACAGGATGAAGCCTGCAAAAGTCCCCACATAACTATTGATGTGTCCTCAGCCTATAATGCTCTGAGGGGAGCAGGAAGATGAACTTGCAAGATTGAGTTTGGGCTCAACTGGGAACAACTAGGCTCAAACAAAATTAGCTCAAACTTAAATTGGACTGAAATAAAAGAAAGACTTAATCTGAGTCCAAAAGCAAGAGGCCCAAGCTTGTGATGAATTGGTATAGAGATGAGATTGTCATATTCTGTTTTCCCAAATGTTCACATATTATCTGTGAAAGTCACCAAAACTACACCCTCAAAGTCCATACTAATTTGCTTTACTGTTGTATTTCTGGCACTTGGATGGGTTTTGAATTAAACTATCGAAAAAAGATGGAAGGTTAAGACCATGCCCAAACATGGTTTGAATTACATCAGTTACAAGGTAGCAAAGGGCAGTTGATTTGGGCAGACTGGACACACAACTCAGGATTTAGATAGGTTTGAAAACATACAAATGTTGCTTCCTTTCCCATGGCATGTAAACCTTCGACAAGAAATCCAACTCTGGAGACTGCTTGATGGTTGGTATCAGCAAAGGCTCTGAAAGTGATACTTGATCCCTGCCTAGCAGGAGAGGGCTGGGTTTTCCAGAGTGAAGTTATTCCCTTGCTTCCCATGTGGGTTGACTCTGATATTTGCCCAAATAGAGGCAGCAAGGTGACACATTCAGAGTGGTGGGGCTACACCTGATCCTGTTTGGTGAGTTACCAATTAAAAGATCAGTTACCTCAAAGGTTCTGGTCAGGTTGCTGCTGTTAAAGGACTTGTGCTTCTGTTGATCTGGAATTGTTTGCCTGTGAAAATGGAAATCTTAGAGAAATCCAGACAGAATAAGTGGTGTGAGGGTAAAGCATAGAAGTAAGAGTCTCCAAACTGGTCTTGCCTCTCCTCGTTCCTCCTACCCCTGTCTCCGCATGGCAGTATCAAGGGATTCCTTAGAAAGTCAGGTGATACCAGCCTTTGCCTACAGCTTCCAGTTGCTTTCCATCCCTCCAGAAGTAAAAATCAACATATTACAACTGTTTATATGGAAGTCTTCTTCTATTTTGTGGCTCACTTAAACCCGTAAAATGACTTTTAAGCTATGTCCCCTCTTGCACACTTTGCAGTTGACATCTAAACTTTTTCATTCTAAGTGTAAATAATAGAAGGGATATAAAGTTTAGGGAGTTGTAAATGTTGATAAATTGAATAAAACAAGAATTGAATCATTCTCGTATGTCCAGTGAAATCCACATTGCCATTGAATATTCTTATTGAGCCATCAAATTATTCTATCAAATGTATTACCAAACTCTCCTTAAGAGACGGAGATGTCCCATGCCTCCTTTTTCTGCACACGGCCACATTTCCATTCCATTTCCCTTCAGTCCTCTTTCAATATAGTTTATGTTTATGCTTTAAAATCTGTTACTGATTACTCCAAAATACTTCTCTGTAACAAAAATTTGTATATACATTGAAATGATATTTTAATTTCCCATGATTATAGGCTTTATGTGTAAAAAGAAATTTCTTCTGAATTTAAGTGCATTTATAATAATTTTGAATATATAACTGATTAAAATAACTATATAAGTTTGAGAATTTCCTTATGTTTTTACTGATGGACAATATAAGGTGAAGTGGTTTTTATAGGTACTCTTATTTATAAAGACAAAATGGGATATGCAAAATTAAAAACAGGACTTTGGAAGGAACCATTGTAAACAAAGTGTAACTTCCTCAGCTTCTGCCTCTGGATCAATGAGGATGCTTTGATTTTCCTCCCCTATCAGCTTATATACCACTAGTCATTATTTCTATTGTGCATTACTAAGATGAGATAGAATTTAGCATCAATTATATCCTTATTCTTTGACTTAATTTCACTTACATGCCAAGAAAACTTGTTTACATCAATAAGTGAATGGGAACAAAATTTTGTTGTAATAATGTCCTCATTCTTTAAATTCCTTTGGCATTGTATGTCAACAACAACATCATAATCTGTCACTGTTTTGATGCCCAATTGTCAACTCCACCTAATTTGTTGAAAGCAAAGAATCAGAAATCACTTGAGCAGCCAAAGGTTGTGTTATTCTGCAACGAAGTTCACTCTTTCTCAATGTCAGTACTGTTATTTAAAATTGTTCCTTGAGGGTCTGGGATTTAGCTCAGTGGTTCTGGCACCTGCCTCGAAAGCTGAAGGACTGGAGTTTGATCCCCAGTACCAAAAATAAATAAATAAATAAAATCCTTCCTTGAATGACAACCTAGGGATGCTAGGCTACAGTAAGATTAGGGATGGGTGAATGGGGGTCACACTGATATCCTCGCTCTTTTAACTTTGGGATTTGTTTTCCCAAACTGCACAAAAGTCACCTTTATAGCGAGATCTGCCTCAGCAGCCCTGTTTTACCCTACAGTCTTACACATGAATATACATAGCCCATATCCATACCTTCTTTTCTTTTCTTCATAGCACAAAGTAGGCACTCAACAAATTAGTTTCCATGGGCTGTAAATTATGCGTCAATGTACAGCAGGAAAGAACTGTCTGTATTAGGAGAGCATGCTTTGGGGGTAGGGTTTTTCCTATGGTGAGGCCGACTCCCACCCATCCCAATGGCTCTGTATTGCAGTGTGCCAGGAAGCAGTATGGGAAGCATACCGGATCTTTCTGGATCGCATCCCTGACACAGGGGAATACCAGGACTGGGTCAGCACCTGCCAGCAGGAGACCTTCCGCCTCTTTGACATTGGGAGAAACTTCAGCAGCTCACGAGAGCACCTGGATCTTCTTCAACAGGTGAGCCTAAACACTGTGGGGCTGTGGAACAGACCCCCTGGTAACTGGTTTCCACAGTAGAAGGGTCTGTTGAAGACATGTTTCAGCATATCTGATAAGACCAGTGGGAATTTTATTCCTGCAAAATAATATTGTACAGGCAGGTGGAGATGTAGTTGAAGGGGGAAAGGAATGAAAATAGACTAGCTCTTCAGTTGGCATTATCTCCTGGTAAAATTAGTTTTTATCTTTTTGCAGAGAATAAAACAGAGAAGCTTCCCTGAGAAGTAAGTACCCAAAATAGAGTGCTGCGTGCTCTTGACTTTCAAAAGATCATATAATGGAGTGAGACTAAGCTATTATACTTTTATGATTTTATGTCAGCCACCAAGATCTGTGTAGGTTCTTCTGACAATTTATCCACATATTTTACTGAAGATAAATGACCATATAAAAGAAAAATGGTTAGACCTCATGGACTGAGAAAGACATTTGCAGTTTTTACAAAAAAAAAAAAGAAATTCATCACTATGATAGTGTGTAGTTGGTATTTTCACTTATAAGATAAAGAGCAATTAGAACAGTTTAGGTTTTAGAATTTATGGTAAACTATTGGTTACACTGGGAAAATATTTAATACAATCAGAAAGCAATCTGAATTTTGAATTCTCATTTGGTATTCTGTAAAGTGTTAGTATTTCTCAAAGTAAATTACTGAAGCACTGAGCTATATCCTCAAATAGAATTGAATATAAAATAAGAAAATTAAAATTAAAAAAGAAAGAAAAATTTTTAAAAATTAGTTAAGGGAGGAAGATATTGTTGCTAAACTGTAAACTCACAAATTATATACATTTTATAGAACTTAGAAATCTGAAGGTAATATTACTAAGACACAAAACTTGGCCATATGAATTACTGGAAATTCCTTATAATGCCTTTCACATTTGTTATTTTATTTTTGTTCTCTTTGCCACCAACCTGTTCTAGGACCTTATTAACTTAGTCCATGAAAAATGCCAAGTCTGATTTCCCTAATGGATGTCTCTGCCAGTAACTTCTTTTGCTTGTGTAACAGCTGCTAAATTAATACATCTGGGATATTCCTTTTGTTCCATTGAGCCCATCCAAAAGCATTCAAAAGATTTCCATATCTTCCCTCTGCTCTTCTGAACATCTCTCTGCCCATCTCTCTACTCACATCTGTACACAAGAGGCTGAATAGAATGAACTGCAGCATGGTCATCCCCCCTGCTCTGGCACAAAGCTATGGAACAAAGTTTTTCAAGTCCTGAAAGAAAATAATTGTCAACCCATGAGAGGATAAACTAAAGAATTCATGACCACCAAGCCAGTATAGCAGTAAATACTTACGGCAATCCTAAACAGACACAATGAGGACAACAATATGAGGCCATATGAAAGAGTAAAATCTCAGTAGCAGAGTAAATGAATAGAAACAGAAACGAATGAAACCCCGTAAAAACAGAAAAATGACAGGAATTCATGCATACCTTTCAATAACATTTAATGTAAATAATCGTAGCTCTTTATTTGAAAGAAACAGACCAGCGGATTAGATCAAAACACAAGACCAATCTACATGTTGCATCCAAGAGACACACCTCACCTGCACAGACATACATAGACTGAGAAGCTGGGGATATGGCTCAGTGGCACTGTGCCTACCTGGCAAGTGCAAGGTCCTGAGTTCAATTCCCAGAATAAAAAAAAAAAAAAGAAAAAGACATACATAGGCCAAAAGTAAAAGGATAGAAAATGTTATTCCAAGCAGCTGGAGCCAGAAAGTAAGCAGGAATACTATTCTAACAAAATTGACTTCAAACCAAAACTGTTCAGAAGAGACAAAAATGTCACTACATATTGGTAAAGGGAATGATTCACCAAGAAGAGATGATAGTAAATATATAAGCACCAAAATGTCAGTGTACAGTTTCATAAAACAAACACTACTAGACATACAGGGACATACAAAAATATAATCATAGTGGGGGACTTGAATTCCCCAGTATCACAAATAGACAGTTAACCAAACAAAAAATAAACAAAGAAAAATAAGAAATACAGTGGTATCTTGGTTCACAAACTTAACTTGTTCCATGATTCTGGAAAAGATCCTCATGTTTGTGCTCATTACCCAGGGCAGAATTCACAAACAAAAACAGAATTTTGCCAAATGCTTCTGTTTGAAAATCAAATTGTTCACAAACAAAAGCATTTGTGAACTGAGATACCACTGTACATATTCTCATCAGCAACCCACAGAACTTTCTCCAAAACGGACCATATCTTAGGCCATAAAGTAAGCCTTAATAAATACAAAGAACTGAAATAATCTCATGTGTCCTATCAGATCACAATGGAATGAAATTGGAAATCACCATCAAAAGAAATCATAGAAACTCCACAAATGCATGAAAATTGAATAATATACTCCTGAATAATCAATTGATCATAGAAGAAATTAGAGGAGAAATTTTTTAAATCCTAAAATAAAATGGTAGTGGAAACACAACATTTCAGAATCTGTGGGACAAAATAAAAGCAATTCTAAGATTGAAGTTTATAGCTATGAGTGCCTTCATTAGAAAAATAGAGTGATCCCAAAGAAGTGATCTCATGATATGTCTTATGTTCCTACAAAAACAAGAACAAACCAAACCTAAATCCAGAAAGAGAAAACAAATGAAGATCAGAGCAGAAATTTAAAAATTTAGAATACAGAATAATACAAAGATCAATAATTCAAAGAGTTGGTTCTTTGAAAAGATAAACAGGATTAATGCAGTCTTAGCCAAATTTAAGAAAAGAAGACTTACATTAATAAAATTACATACAAAAAAAACAAAATTAGTACAGACACGACTGGAATCCAGAAGACTAATTAGAAACTACTTTGAAAACTTGTATTTTTGATAAATTGGAGAATTCAAAAGATTAATTCCTAGAAACATGGGATTCATCAAAATTAAGCCAAGAAGAATTTTTTTAAAAGACCAAAATTGACACAATAATAAAAACTCCACCAAGAAAAATCCAGGACTTGATGGACTTACTGCTGAATTTTACCAGACCTATAGAGAAGAACTAATACCAATGCTTCTGAAAACTTTCCATGTAGTTGTAAGGAAAGGAAAGATTCCAAATTTATTCTGCGAAGCTACCATTACCCTAATACCAAAACCAGACAAGAAATCAATGAAAAACCAAAAACCTAAAGATAAACATCATTAATTAACATACATGCAAAAATTCTCAATAAGATACTGGCAAAAATAAATCAATAACACATTGAAAAGATCACTCACTATGACCGAGTTGGGATCATCCCAAGGATGCAAGGAAAGTTCAACATACATGAATCATAAGTATAATACAGCACATAAATAAAAATCAAGGATTAAAAAAACACACGATCATCTCAATACATGCAAAAAAAGCCTTCAACAAAATCCAACACCCCTTCGTGATTAAAAAGAAAAAAAACACTTCTGGGACACCATACCACCATCACCACCCCCACAGGGCCAAGGAGCAGAGCTGCCCCAAGCACCAAAGAGGTGAGCCTTCCAGGCAGCATACTAGGCACAGAGGAAATTAAAGAAGAAATCAAGCAGTTCCTTCAATTAAATGACAAAGACAAAACAACATATCGGAATCTATGGGACACAATGAAAGCAGTCTTACCAGGAAAATTCATAGCTGTGAATACTCACATTAGGAAAATAAAGCGAGCCCAATTAAACAACCTGATGCTGAACCTCAAGCTTCTAGAAAAAGAAGAGAAGGACAAACCCAAAGCCCATACAAGGGAGGAAATTATAAAGATTAGAGCAAAAATCAATGCAATGGAGACTAAGAGAATGATACAAAAAATCAATGAAGCCAAGAATTGATACTTCCAAAGAATCAACAAAATTGATAAACCCTTAGCCAACATTATGAGAAAAAGGAAAGAAAAGGCCAAAATACATGCAGTTAGGAATGAAAAGGATGAAATTACAATGGACCCAACAGAAATCCAGAGGATCATCAATACCTGCTTGGAGAAACTATATGCCAATAAGATGGAAAACACAGACGTAATGGACAGATTTCTCAATATGTGTGAATTACCAAAGTTGAACGAAGAAAACCTAAAAATTCTAAATGACCCAATATCAATCAATGAAATTGAAAACGTAATTGGGCTGGGGATTTAGCTCAGTGGTTCCTTGCACAAGTGCAAGGTCCCGATTTCGATCCCCTGTGCCAAAAAAAAAAAAAGGAAACGTAATTAAAAACTTAACCAAGAAGAAAAGCCCGGGTCCTAATAGCTTTACTGCTGAATTCTACAAGACATTTAGAGAGGAACTACTGCCACTACTGTTTAAACCCTTCAATGAAATTGAAAGGGGAATCGCTTCTCAGCCTTTTGGCTAAGATCAAGTGAAATTCAAAGGGAAGCAATACTCCCAAATTCATTCCTGGAAGCAAGCATCACCTTGATCCCCAAAGCACAGAAAGACCCAACCAAAAAAGAGAACTATAGGCCAATCTCACTAATAAACATAGATGCAAAAATCCTTAATAAGATACTGACAAATAGAAT
>NW_004624819.1:3089137-3111741 GCF_000247695.1 Heterocephalus glaber | reverse complement strand
TACCTCAAAGAACTAGGACTGGAAGTCCCATTTGACCTAGCTATTCCCCTGCTGGGTATCTTCCCCAAAGAATTAAAAGCATCATACCGCAGTGATATATGTGCACCCATGTTCAGAGCAGCACAATTTGTAACAGCCAAAACTTGTAAGCAGCCGAATTGCCCATCAACTGGAGACTGGATAAAGAAAATGTAGTTTTTTTATAAACTACTCAGCCATAAAAAATGAGAAATTGGAGGCATTTATAGCTAAATGGATGCACATTAAGGCGATACTCTTAAGTGAAATAAATAGGACATACATGTGTAAATGAATAATTTTTCTAATGTGAGAAACTGAAAGTGTAAATAAGGATTAAAAGGTATATTAGATAATGTGAAATAGGAAGAAAAGGGGCAAAGAGAAAGGGGAAGTAGGAGGGGTAGGGGAAAGGAAAGAAGGGAATGGAATTAATATGACATAATGAAATAATGGAAACAAAATCTTTGTAAATAGGGAGGGATGGAGGGGTTGAAGGAAAGACAGAGGAATGGGGAAAAAGTAAGGACCAAGAGAGATTATATAAAGGTGCAAATTTCCAATGATGAATGTCATATTGTATACCTAAAATGTATCAATAAAATTAATTTAACAAAAGAAAACACCGCAATGAGAAGACAGAGAAGAACTTTACCTCCACTTGATACATGTCATACATAACAAATTCACAGCACACATCATACTAAATAGGGAAAAATTTAACGTATTTCCTCTGAAATGAGGAATGAGAAAAAGTGTTCAGTCTCACCACTGCTATTCAATATAGTACTTGAAATTTTGCTAGAGCAATCAGAAAGAGATAAAAAGTAACTGGGATATGAATCAAATAAGAAGAAATCAATTATGCCTATTTGCAGATGACAAGATTTTTCAAATAAAAGAGCCCAAAAAACCCAGAAAACTTTTAATTCTGATAAATTCAACAAAGTGACCAAATACAAAATCAACACACAAAAATCAATAGTCTTTCTATACACCAAAAGTGTGCCCACTGAGAAAGAAATCAGAAAAGCAATTCCATTTGCAATAGCTTCAGAAAAAATGAACATCTAGGAATCAACTGAACCAAAATGCCAAAAGATGTCTACAGCGAAAATTACAGAACATTAAAGAAAAAAGTTGAAGAACATGTTAGAAAATGGAAAGGCGTCCTTTGTCGACAGATAAGCAGAGGCAATGTTGTCAAAATGGTCAGATTTTAAAAAGCAATGTACAGATTCTGTACAATTCTCATCAAAATACCAACAATATTCTTCACAGAACAAAATAAATTCTTAAAATTCATATAGAAGGAGAAAAGACTCAGAACAGCCAAAACAGAGGCATCACAATACTGGACTTTAAGTTACATTACAAAGCTACAGTAACAAAAACATGGCACTGGCAAAGAAACAGACATGTAGACCAGTACAGTAGAGCACAAGACCCAGACAATGCACCTACAGCCAGCTGATTTTTGGCAAAGAGGCCAAAAACATGTGATGAAGAAAATACAGTCTTTTGGGGGGGGGGGGTACCGGGGATTGAACTTGGGTCCTTGCACTTGCGCAGTAGACGGCGAAACCACTGAGCTAAATCCTTGGCCCGAAAATACAGTCTCTTTAACAAATGTGCTGGGAAAACTAGATGCTGACTTGCAGAAGACTAAAACTAGATTCTTATCTCTCCTGGTACTACAATCATATCAAAATGGATCACAGACCTAGATATAAAACCAGAAACAGAAACTGCTGGAAGACAACTTAGGGGAAACACTGGAAGCCATGGGCACTGGAAATGACTTCCTGCCTGAATAAAACTCCAATAGCATGAGAAATAATATCAATAATCAACAAATAGAGCTATATCAAATTAAAAAGCTTCTGCATGCCACAGGAAACAATTCATGGAATGAAGAGACAAAATCTTTGAAGTTACTCTTCTGATGGAGGATTACTATCTAGACTATAAAACGAACTCAAAAGAACAAATAGCTTCATCATTGAATTGAATTGAACAGAGAATTCTCTAAAGACAAAGTACAAATGGCCAACTTACTGTTCCACATCTTTAGCCATTAGGCAAATGCAAATCCAAGTTATATTAAATTTCATCCCATCCTAGTAAGATATCATAAAAAATACGAAAAATAATGAATGTTGGCAAAGATGTGGGCTAAAAGCAATCCTCCTACATTTTTGGAGGGCATGTACAACTGCTATGGAAATCAGTATGGAGAGTCCTCAAAAACTGACAATAGAAATACCACTTGATTCAGCTATACCACTTCTGGGCATATTCCTGAAAGAACTGAAGACAGTATTTTACACCAATGCATTCACACCCATGTTTATAGGAATACAATCACAGTAGCTAAGCTGTGGAAACAGCCTACCTGCCCATCTGTAGATGAATGGAGAAAAGAAAGTGGTATAGATACATACTGGAGTATTCTTCAGCCATAAAATAAGAATGAAATCATGCAGGAAAATGAATGGAGCTGGAGCCCATCATGTTGAGCAAAATAAGCCAGACTCAAAAACTTAAATATCACATTTTCTCTTGTATGAGAAACTTATATTTTAGATCTCTAAAATAAATACATGCTTACATATAAAAATAAATACATAAATTAACAAATGAGAGATGATAGGAAATTAGAAGGCAGACTTGGACATGGGAAAGGAGATCAGGGGTATGGGAGAAAAGAAAGGCAGTAGAGGGATGGAAAATGATCAAGATCTAAGCATTTACCATGTCAACAAAATGATCACTGTTCTGTGTTATTTTTAATTTTTTTGTTGTTGTTTTTTGAGACAGGGTATCACTGTGTAGTTCAGGCTGCCCTTGAACTCACTATGTAGCCCAGGATGATCTTGCACTCATAGTGATCCTACTGCCTCAGCCTCCCAAGTGCTGGGATTACAGACAGGCATGAGCCACCACACCCTGCAATATTCTGTATTACTCACATACACTAATAAAGAAAAAGTTAATAGATAGATCTAATAATTCTCTGGACGGGCAAGCTTCAGGGTCTGAGATATTGGGAAGAATTGAAATTCTTTTTTTTTTTGTACTGGGGATCAAACTCTGGTCCTTGTGCTTGTGCAGCAGGCAGTGAAACCACTGAGCTAAATCCTCGGCAGGAAGAATATTTCATTCGCAGATGCTGTTACCCATTATCTGTGATATGAAGAACACAGTGTAAGCATCATCAGACTAACAACCTCCGATGCCCAGACCAGCTCTATCTGCCATACAAGGCTCCCCATGACCATGGAACACTGTGGTCCTCACAGAAAGCCCTGGAGCCACACACGTGCATGGGGCTGAGTGAAGTCTTCTGCAGTGGGAAGATACTCCGATACCACTTCTACAACAAAAATCAGCTAAATCCAGTTTTAAAGTGTACTTTCTTATGAAATAGGGAGATAGAACCTTTGCAATTGGGATGGGGAAGTAGAGATGAAGGGAAGAGAGAAGTGAAGGGAGGGAAGGAGTAGTAAAAAAAAAACTAAGATGGGTGATGTACATGGACCAACCCCTGTGATGAATGTAATTGTTATATACAACAAACATGAAAGTATACATGAACATAAATTTAAAATATTTTAATTTTTTTGGAACTGTGCTTTTTTCTCTCAGTTTTAGATCTATCATGTAGACAAATGTAAGTGTGGTATCCTCCGTGGTCATTCCTTTTCACCCCATTCTCCTTTCCATCATGGTAATAGGACAGATGAAGAGCCCACCGAGCTCACCTTGCTGGAGCCAGCTGAGACTCCTGTGCGCCCAACAGGTAAGCTGCCTCCAAACCTTAATTGAAGTCATCATGATGGCGTGTTATTTACAAAGGAATCCTTAAGTGAAGTAGACAATGTTTATAATGTCCTTTCTCAGTTCTAACTGGTGGTTCCAACCTTATAACATAGTTTGAATTTATTTTATAAAATTGGGAAACACGTTTTAAAAAGCTAACCCCAAATAATTATCCTACAATTTGGATGCAACTGTCATCAGCATTTTGTCCCTCACCTGCCATCAAGACAAGTTCAAGCCCATCCTGATCAACTTATCAAGACCTTGACTCAACATCCTAAAATTATAAAGGGTTAGGTATGTAGGTGACTGTGAAGGGCTTGGGTTCAATCCTTAGTACCAAAAAAAAAAAATCAAATTGCAAATGAAAACAACGCTGAGATTCCACTTCACTCCAGAAAGAATGGCTGCTATCATGAAATCAACCAATAACAAATGCTGGTGGGGCTGTGGGGAAAGAGGAACCCTGCTCCACTGCTGGTGGGAGTGTAGACTGGTGCAAGCACTGTGGAAATCAGTATGGAGATACCTCAAAGAACTAGGACTGGAAAGCCCATTTGACCCCACTAATTCCACTGCTGGGGATCTTCCCCAAAGAATTAAAAGAATCATACCACAGTGATATATGTGCACCCATGTTCATAGCAGCACAGTTTTTAATAGCTAAAACTTGGAAACAGCCCAAATGCCCATCAACTGGAGACTGGATAAAGAAAATGTGGTTTTTTTATAAAATGGAGTACTACTCAGCCATAAAAAATGAGAAATTAGAGACATTTATAGCTAAGTGGATGTACATTGAAGCAATACTCTTAAGTGAAATAAATAGGACACACATGTGTAAATACCGAATAGTTTCTCTGGTGTGAGAAACTGAAAGTGTAAATAAGGACTAAATGTATAATAGGTAATGTGAAATAGGAAGAAAAGGGGCAAAGGGGAAGGAAGTGAGAGGGCTAGGGGAAAAGATAGAAGGGAATGGGATTAATATGAGAAAATGGAAAAATAGGAACAAAATCTTTGTAAATAGGGAGGACTGGAGGGGTTGAAGGGAGGGCTGGGCAAGGGTGAAAAATAAGAACCAAGAGAGACTATGTAAAGGTGCAAATTTCCAATGATGGATGTCATTATATTGTATACCTAAAATGTACAAATGATTAGAATGAATAATCGATAATGTAAAATAGGAAGAAAAGTTCCAAAGGGGTAGGGGTAGTGGGAGGCACAGGGGAAAGGAAAGAAGGGAAAGGAAAAAATGATGAGAAATGGAAAAAATGGAAATAAAGTCTTTGTAAATAGGGAAGGGTGGAGGGCGTGAAGGGAGGGCTAGGAATGGGGAAAAAATAAGAACCAAGATGCATTATATAAAGGTACAATTCCCAGTGAGAAATGTAATTGTGTTGTATACCTACAATGTACCAATAAAAGAATTTAATACAAAAAAAAAAATCAAATGACGTAGGCCCCCATGATTTGTTTCTGTGTCTTCTGTTCTATCCCATTGGTCTACATGTCTTTTTTTTTTTTTTTGGTACCAGGGATCGAACTCAGGTCTTTGCGCTTGCATAGCAGGTGACGGGACCACTGAGCTAAAGCTCCGGCCCTACATGTCTATTTTTGTGCCAGTACCACACTTTTTATTACTATGGCCCTGTATTGTAATTTGAAATGAGGTATTGTGATGTCTCCAGCTTTGATCTTTTTTGCTTAAGATTGCTTGTGCTGTGTGGGGTCTTTTTTTACTTCTGTATGAATTTTCTGGCTATTTCTTCTAGTTCCATAGAGAATGGTTTTTGTATTTTTATATGGGTCACATTGAATTTGTAGATCGCTTTTGATAATATGGTCATTTTAACAATATTGGTTCTCCCAATGCCTGAACAGGGGAGGTCATTTAATTTTCTAATGTCTTCTTTAATTTCTTTCTTCAGTGTTCTGTAATTTTCATTATAGAGCTCTTTCACCTTAGTTATGTTGCTTTCTAGATAATTTTTTTTTCCTTTTAAGCTACTGTTGAGTGGACTTGATTTCCTAATTTCTTTCTCGAAGGGTTCATTATTTATTTTTGTGTATTGACTTTGTATCTTGCCATTTTGGTGAATTGATTTATTAGGTGTAAGAGTCTTCTACTGAAGTGTTCAGGGTTTTCTATATAAATGACCATATTGTCTGCAACTAGTATTTCTATTTTAAAAGTTTAAGTTAGTATAATTTAGCTGACCAACACTTTTGCAATAAAATTCAATTTAGCAGGATAAATTAAAAAGCAAGTTAAAACTAACTTCTCATAAACTGTTGCCCATTCTTCTTTACAAAAAGTTTCAGATACCAGTAGACAAATGATACAGCATAATAAAATGTATCACTAGTATATATTTGAGTCCCAGCCACAAATGTTTTAATTTTATGTTTCCTGCACTCCGGAACACCCAAGGAGGAAGTCTGCGCACAGATTCTTCTGCAGTTAGATTATTTCCAAAATGCAGTTTAAAAGAACTGCCAGGTCCTAACCACAATGAGAAGAAGTTTCATCATGCTACAGACACTTGGCATCTGCGGTGATCTTAGCAGAACAAGTGTAGGGAAGCTTCTCAACTGTGCGAATGGAAGGATCTTTGGACCCTTTGCTCCAAAGGAGACCATCTCTTCTCCCATCCTTCACTTTCTACCCCAGCCCTGCCCACCATCATTATTGATAATTTTTACAGATGTAGTAGAACGTGGATATATAAGTTTGGAATTCAAAAATTAAAATTCTCCCACTTTTGAGCTAAACCTTGAATTCTTCAAATGCAAATGTAACACTTTGGGGAATATTAAATGGGGTCAGACATTTATTGCAACTGAATTTTTCAGTTATAAATTTCCTGAGATTATGTTTTAATAGGACATATTATTAGGAACCTGAGGCATGAAAAAAGAGAGAGAAATCTTCAGAGGGGGTTAAACAGACTAGAAGATGAACCCAGTCTATCTAATAATTGTTTAATAGTCTGAATAATTTATCTTTTCAGGGTAATAAAATAGGATACCCAAATAATAACAGAAGAACAAATTTTGTTGTTACAAAAAATATAGTATAAATTGATTACTCATGGAATAATAAAGCTTCAAGACATTTTAATTGGTAATAGTCTTGGGATGGCCAGGGCATAGATACTGTCACACCAACTGCTTATAGCAGGGTGCTTGCGGAGGAAGATGGGAGTGACCACATCCTTTGAGATGCTGATATGCCACCGATATGTGTTTTTAACCCCAAATCCCCTCCTGTTGTATTCTAGCACTTAGCGAGGTGACTATATAAATAATGATGATTTACTGTATACTTCAAAAATAGCGAAAAGGGGGATTTTGAGTATTTTAATCACAAGTAAATGATGTTTGAGGACATAGATATATTTACCCTAATTTGAACATTACATAATGTGTATATGTATTAGCACACCACATGGTACTCTGTAAAAAGATACAATATTTCTGTGTCAGTTTAAAATCATAAATATCCTTTTTTAACAACAACAAAAAAAGCCCTTCCCCAGATGACTATATTAACCACTGCCAAGTTGACTCCATTAACCACTGGAACCCAGTTGCACACCCAGTAAAAAATGACTTCACAGACACAGTGATAAGTGATTACTTGTGACTGCTGATTTCCATGCAAAACTGAAAGATCAATTCAATTTTCTGTTACATTTGGTATTCTAAACCTCAAAAAGAAACTAACATAGTCTATGTTCTTGCTTAATTAATATTAAAGTAGAAAGCGACTTCTAGCTAAATATAAACCAATTAATCATACTACTATTTCCCTAAACAAATTTCAATAATAATTTATTATAAAATAGTAATACATGTATATTATGGTGATTTTTTTTCTTTCCATGAAAAGAACCTACACTTCCATTCCACAAGGTCCTTAAATACAGCCAAACATTTTCCAGGACCTGAAGTGCTTTACAGTGATCTGTTCTGAAAGGGGAAGTATCGATAGCATCTCAACATTCTTTCACTCCTTGGATTGTATGATTAAAATTCTAATGCCTCAGTAATTGCCAAAGCAATGTAAATTCTAAAGTCTTGGATAGTATCCTTAAAAAGCATTCAGAAGAATAAATTCAAAGTAAATTTCTGCCTTTGGGTCCTTTAAATAGTTAAAAAAAGAAAAACTTATTAAAAACTTTTAACCATGCCCCATGTACAGCTCATCAAACTTGGGTCCTAGAAGCCAGAATTTGCTTGGGTTGAAAATCAGGTTAACATCTTTTACAAGAATATATTTATATGATCTCTTAAAAATGAATTCAGATTGCATTTAAGATCTGTAAAGTCCACACTACCAGAAAAGGCGTATAGAATTTTGACCTTCTAATTTCAACTCTTCTCATCTTATTTTTGTGTCTGTGATTGTTTTAATTTCCACAGTTGTTACCAACGTCTCACTTGGTTTCTTCTCTCCCTCTCCTGATGACACACACATCCATGAATCCCTCGATGACTCCTTGAAGGGTACCAAGAAGCCTACAATGGTAAGAAATGCAGTCTCTCCAGCTCTTCACAGACCTTCTTCAGTTTTCTCAACTAACAGGGAGAACAGGTAGACTGAGCACCCAGTAGAATCAGGGCTGCATTCTTGTGAGGAAATCTGCGATTGCTCTACTCACATCATGCTAAGGATGAAGGGAGAACAGGTTGAGAACTAGGAGAAGGTGGGGGAATAACAAGAGGTCATTTAATCATAAGCTCCAGGAAACAGGGTCCTTCCCGCAGAATCTAATAGAAGCTGATGTATAGTAGACACTGGCCAAGCATGAGAACAAATACATCAAGCAACCAATGCTGCTCCTTCTCCACTGAAGTGTAATCCCAGACTGACAGCAAAAGTTTTGTCTCAGTCATACTCAGCATGAATGGGTCAGGTAGATTTCAAGATAATCAAAATCATCCATGTCAGTCTAGGAAAAAATTAAAACTAGGGCAAAGAAGAGTACTGGGCACCTCTTGGAGTGAAGAGATATGAAGATGAAAGGGTTGTCAAGGATGTGATGTTGATAATCAAAACATGGAAATGTGAGCCTTCTCAACAAGCTGGGAGACCAGAAACTCGGTGTTGCAGCAGGAAGATGCTACCCTCAATACAATTCTCCTGGTGGAGCTGAGGTACCCCCCGGGTACAGCAGACTGACCAGGAACGACAAACCAGAACCTGGTTCTTCCTGTCCCGCGCTGCACCTTGGCCTGTGAGAGGTCCCCCTGCCCTTTCTCTCCTGCCACCTCCCTCCAAGGCATAGCTAGCTGCAGGGCAAGAGCACAAAGTCCAGCCTCATCAGCTCTGAGTGAGAAATCACTGCACGCCCTTCACTCCAGATGGCTGCAGGCTCGGTTCAGCTACTGCTGTGAAAAAGAGAACAAACATACTGTGTTTTTCTGAAAAATCCTCTCTCAGTAATACATTTTTAAAATGTATCTAAGTGGCTTGTGTGACCTTCCAATGCTGGCACTGTGTTATACCCACGCAGATGTTCAAGGGGCATATTTTTCAATTAATGAATGAAAATCTTTTAAACAAACATCAGTAGCCTGTTAAGTGTGGATCCACATCCTCCAGACGCCTTACTAAATTTGGAAGCCATGTTGTGTACACCTATGAAAGAGGCAACTAGAAGAAATAAGGAGGAAATATACCCACTGCCACCCAGCTGTTCTCTGTTCTTTGTGGCACTTCCCATTGGTTGTTCTCCCTTTCAGCTTCTTGAATGCTCATTTCACTACAAAAGACTATGTACATAGCCAAAGAGTCATTCAGTTTCCTGTGAATGTATTTCTCACTTTTTGGAGAAAGCTGTGCATAGCCCAGTATCATCTAAATACCCAAGACTGAAAATCTGTCAACCCGCATGTTTGCAACCCAGCTCCACACTTTGCTTTCTCCTAAGAACCCTTTGGAGTTCAGAGCAGTGAGACCTCTGCTCAAGTGCAAAGTGTGGCCGCTGGCTCTCTGCAATCCAGGCCAAACCCTTACAGTCGCAACAGCACTTCAGTTCTCAGCCGCATGCCTCCAATGGTGGTCCAATTACGCCATTCCTTCTGAGAGAATGTCAACCTCTCTCTTGGCTTCATAAAGCTGTCTAACTAATTGCAATGTGAAATTCAAGCACAAATGTACTCATTAAATCAGTCTAGACTCTTCTCTTAAAAAGGATTATATTAAATAATATCTCAGCATGTTTAACTTACTTTGTCTAATCCAGTCTTCAACAAAGGGCATTTGTAAAGTCACACAATAATGTGACACAACCCCAATGATACAACATGTACCAGCAACATATATATTTACATATTGGGGGTGGGGGTGGGAGTCTGTGTGTGTGTGTGTGTGTGTGTGTATGTGTGTGTGTGTGAATTTTTGCTTGAAAATCACACAGTCATAAAATGACAGTGCTCCCAAGGACTCTGAATGGTTAACTCATAGGAGCTTGGTACCTTCTCTCACTGCAATTCAGAGGCTATTTTTAATTAATAGGAAATTTGTTCTAAAAGCAGTTGAGCCTGCATGGTCCACTTTTTGATACAGTATCCATGCATGTTATGATACAGCCATTTGTTTGTGGCTTACATTAATAAACAACATTTTGCTTTTTGAACTCAGGACAGAGAAACAGACATCACTGATGTTTCCCAGAGCCCACAGGAGCAGAAGGTCGAGTTCATCATCTTCCTACCAAACCAGAGATTCAAAGCAGAGCTTGCTGACCACCGGTCTGCCTCTTACCAGGAGCTGGCAGGAAAGTCACAGATACAGGTAAGTGGATCCACCCAGCAGAATATACATCCTTTTGGATCATAGTTTCAACTTCTTGTGACCAGGCACCCATTTTCAATTGTTAAAGAGAAAGCCAACACTGCAATGGGTCCCAACATGTTAGAACAAAGTGTCCATTCCAGCTCGTCCATTCTTAAATGTCCTTTACATTTAGATTTTCTTTAACTATTAGTAAGTCATAAATCTCATATAACTGAAAGCCACATGTGTTCTATATGTCTAAATGATCATTATGGTGATGGTTCTGTGAGTATATACTTATCTCAAAATCCACTGAGATGTATACATTAAACATGGTCAGCTTTTTACATGTCAATAAAGTGAGATAAAATTTTAAAAGAATAGCATAAAGTCAAAAGACCACATAGGCACCTACTAGAGAATATGGATTGAAAAATGAATTTTAAATTCATAATGCTTTGTCTCTATGTAATATTTCCACTTTTGCAATTTGATGCAATATAAAGACATGACATTTTCATGGGTGATAAGTGGAAAGCAATTACGTTGTTCATTTCATACATTACTAAACAGAAGAGTTTTCCAAGGATATCTTTTCCATCTCCACCCTTCATCATACCTGTGTGTCTTGGATGGATACAAATGTTCTTTAATTCAAGATAAATCCGACCCATGCACTCAGGGTAGCATCTACATGCTGTGATGAGATCCCTGCCTTCCTTTTCAGTCTTGTATTACCTCTGTTCCTTTTCATTCTTCACCCTGGCACTCGAGCTTGCAAAACTACAAACTATGTGTAAATTGTCCTCGCTTTTAACCTTTCTATGTGCTACCTCCTCCGTTAGAATGTCTCTCCCTACGTCTCATTCTGGGGACACCATCATACAAAGCTCCTGCTGCTTAGTTAGGCCTCACCAGTCCCTGGTGGCACTGCAGACCCACACAACCACCCTGCCCTCAGATGTCTGGTTTACAGGTCTCTCCTTTTCTATCTGATTGCCCCTCTTCGTGTACCACCCTCATGCCCAGGGAACTACAAGCTTCCCTTTGAGAGGAAGAACTGTCTCTTTCATCTCTGAAGCCTAATGCAAGGGGGACAGATATTGATACAGATGCAACTGAGAAGTAGAGGTGTAGTGAGACTTGTAACCGTGAGCGGCACACACAATAGCTGGAGCTGTATGAGTCTTCTCAGCATGACCAAGGAACAAGAGTGAATGCTTCCAACCCTTGGAGAATTCCATACTCACCTCCTCCCTGGGATAAGAGAGATGGGGAACTATTCTGACCCTCCAGCTCCTCCCCACACCAACTTTCAGTCAATAAATATAAAGCATCATTTCTACATATTTCAAAGAGAAAGATTCATCATGGAGTGTCTATGAACCACGCAAGTACTTAGACATGGGTCATTAAGCAAAATGAATTCAAGAATAGTTTGTTAACTTTTCCAAATGTTCTTTGAAACATTCTTTTCAGTAAGTCCTTAATATAATCAGGTAAGTACCCATAAACTCTTCCCTGGCCTGCTGTTTATTTTCTAAGCACCTTAAACAATGGAAATACATTGGCATGTTTTAAAAATTCAAGTTTTAGTTCCTGTTTCTGCCAAAAACTAGCCGTGAGGATACCTTACTTTCTCCAACTTTAGTTTCCTCACTTAGGAATTAGAAAAGATAACTTCAAAATCCCCTTCCATGTCTAACTTTCTCGCTGCTGTGTAAAGGAACAACAGGCTAGCACTGTTCTAAGACTATCTGTGTATTAACTAATTTAATTTTCACCCAATGCTATCAATAATACTATTTTCCTTTTTATAAGTGGAGCAACTGAGGAGACCAACTAATATCCCCAACAATGACACACAATCTGGCAAGCCAAGATTCCGACCCAGGCAGACCGCATAAAGCTCTTAATCCTAACACCTATGCTGTGCTTCCTGTCCTCCTCCACCTATTTATGGAGAAGCTGCTGTAGAGTTATCATCACACGGGTCTGCCCCACCCAGCCTCGGTGGAAGTTACCAGGCATAGAAAAGTGTGCCTTCCCCGGCCCATTTCAAAAACCCGTCACATTGTCCTGCTGGCTCCCTTTTCACAGTCACTTTCTCCAAGATGGGGACCCCTGTCCCACTCCCACTCCTGAGCAGGACCTCCGAGACCTACATCAGTAGACGATAGCGCACCACAGCCCCGTCTCTGCATTAGCACAACCATTCAGGCCTGATCAGGAATTGATGGACAGTGCTTTGCAGCAATTTAATTTTCACAGTAAAACTAATGAGCAATTTAATACAAATGTCAGAAGGAATCACGTACTTGTGGTCTGAATGCTTTCTCCTGTGCAAACATTCCTGGGAACTCAACACAGCTGCCTTTTTATAGCCCTGCTAACATGTATTCAGGCAGAATCAGGGAGACTCCTGTGCATTTAGTATTATTAATAAGGTTAACTGGGCACTTAATTAGCAATTTAGTAGTTAGTGTTGCATGATTAGAAGATCCTCCACAAGATTATTTCGCAGAATTAATGGAAGGCTTTTGTCACCTTCTCCCTCTACACTCTATCTGCAGCCTCCTAAGGGGAGCTGATTCTCAATCAATCACAGACAGCTTAACAAAGAGGGCATGGACACAAATGATAAATCCCTTTCACCAGAGCAAGTGCTGTGGAGCACTGGGGTGGGGGATACGGCATTGATCCATCCCACCACCACCACCACCACCACCCCCGCCATGCTGCAGCCACAGCCTCTACGGAGGCGTCTCTTCGCCTGACTGCTTCCATGTGGACAACAGCATCTCTGAAAAAGGGATGATTCTGAATCTGATTCTGAATCTGAATCACCTGCTCATACTGTGCAGCTCACACTTAAACCTTCAGTCTCTGAGCTTCCGCTTGAACAGCAGGAAGATTCCCTGTAGCCCATTCCTGCTCATCACAGGAGGCCAAGCAGACCAGAAGCACATGCACAGCTCAGTCCTGCCATCTGACCTCTTAGTCCTTCTCTGTTAAGCCCATGACAGGGTCAGGGCAGAGACACAGAAACTCATTACCCAGGCCCCCTGCCCCTGACCTCTAGAGGGACCCTCATCCTGCCCTCTCCATTCGTTTAAAAAAACTTACTGGAGGTAGGCACTGCCCTGGTCAGGTTCCATAGAGTGTGGCCACTGGGGAAGTGAGAGAAAACTGAGCCCTCATGGAGCAAGTCATCCCAAAGGAGAGGTAGAGAATAAGCCAATCAATAGCACAATATTCCTGGCTCTCTGCCAGATGTGAACCAGGCACTTGTTACTTCTTAGTGATTCCTTCCAGCAACCCTATGGCATAGGCATGGTTATCCCACTTGGCTGAGGAGACCAAGATCCAGAGGCATGAAGCAATGAACTCTACATCTTCCAGCTAGAAAGCAGTGGAACCAATATTGAAACCAGGCCTACACAACTATCTCCTTATTACCCGATGCTACGCTACCTTCACCCCTGCAGTTCCTGCATGCTCAGGAAATGAAAACTATTTTTAATACCAGCACAAGAAAATGTAATTAGAAGGTAAATCAGACTGATTAAAAAAAAATTCCACAAAGCAGTCCAAAGCCCAATACGAGCGATTTGGGGATTATCAGTGCTCTGGGCCTTGGCACCAGCAATGTAGTCAGCAGGAATTTTAGATGCAGTGACGACACAGTGGCACCCTGATAAACTTAGAAAATAAAGAGATGCACTCAACTCAGACAGCATTTGCTGAGTCCCTACTATGCGAATAACAGACTGCTGGATCATAAGAGCAGGGAGAGAAAGACAAATAAACAGGATGTGCTCCCCTGAACCAAGGAGCATATTCTAAGTGAAGGAAACTGGTGTGCCCTTCACAGACCTTTGTGCAGTATCCAGTAAGAAGATCTAGAGTAGCAGAGAAGGAACAATTGTACCTAACACTGAAGCACTACAAAATGCTTTTCAGTAGACAAGATGTTCCAGCAGCCTTAGGAAATGGGTGTGGGAAAGAGAAGTAGTCAGTGGGGAAAATGGGGATACATATTGTATCTTGGGCTAAGAGAGAGGAATCTACAGGGGCCTGGAGAAGTAGAAGTGCAGGGTGTACATGGGGTGGGGGAGGGGGTTGGTTTAGTGTCACAAAAGGACACTGTATTGGCCAAGGGGATAGTAGTGGCAGGAAGAGCAAATGTCAGGACAGCTGATGAGACGGGTGCAAAGTCAGGATGGTCTTCCATGCCTTTCGAAAGAACTGGATCTTATTCAATAAGCAGATCAAGGTGGCTTTTAATTATGAGCAAAGATGTAGAATGACTAACTTAGGGGGAAAAGAAACATTTTTCCTCCTCCCCCACCAACACCACACCCAAAGATTCATTTCAGCAGTGCAGGAGAGAAGATAAGGAAGATGAGCCAGCCATGGAAATAACAGAACGTGGTGGAGGCAGAAGACTTCTTCATGGAGTTCCAGCAAAGAGTTGGTGGCTGCATGTGATGGTCCTAGGGAGGAGGTATTTGGGGATGCTTCGTGCCCTGGCACAGAGACCATAGGGGCTCCTGTCCTTGACTGAGACAGACAGGCCAGCAGGAAAGACAAATTTGGGAGGAAGAGAATGACCCTGGTCTGGGCAGATTTATTTAGTGGAAGATGTTGGTATCTTTGTGTGGAGAATTCAGGACTCTATATCAGGTGATCACTAAAGCCATGGAGGAAAATGGGACTCTTCTAAGGAGGGGAAAGGGGGAGAGGACAGAGGGAAGGGAGGACAGAGCCCAGCTCTCGCTCAGCTGTAGAGTCTCACCTTCCTCCCTCTTCCCCTCTGCCCAGGCTTCACTACTAAGTGGTTCTTCCTTCCTGGTGGTCCCGCTGGCCTCCCAGAGCGCCTAGAGGAAAGCTAGATGGGGCAGTGCTGGTCTTCAGAGGGTGAGGAAGAGGAGGAAGAGGTGAGGAGATGGAGGGTGGAAAGCTGCAGACTCCTTATTTGTAGACAGTAAGGACAAGAGTAGGATGGAGCAAAGATTGAGAGACTAGAAAGAGAGATGGGAGAGAAGCCAGGAAAGAGCAGGAATCTGTGAGAGAAGAATGGAAAAAACCACTGGATTTGGAGAAAGCCAAGAGACAGTGACCTGGAAAAAGCCCTCCATCCTGGGGAGCCTGGGCCGAAACAAGGCTATGGTGGGTTGGGAAGTCGTTAGGTATAGCACTTGCAAGATATTTCCATAACAGATCTCATTAAAAGGGGCAAATTTTAAAATCTGCAAGGTCTACCCAAATCTGAGAACAAATCCATTCTATTAGATTAGAATCTCTTTCTACCATTTCATTTAGGTACAGAAGCCATATAACTCCATTCAAAAAAATTATAGTTGTAATCATAAAATATCATACTGCTCTATGCAAGTGAAAACCCTGGGGCTAAATAAAGTTTCCACTAAATACCATCTTAAAGTTATGTCATATTTTATGTAAAGTAAGCATTGCAGCAGGTCAGAGTCACCCAATTATGGCTTTTAAATAAATAGCAAAATATTTTCCTCTAGGCTTCAAAAATACCTGAGAACAAAGAGTTTCACCTCTTTCATTGTTTCATATTTTCCATTTTCCTTTTTCCCCTAACTCATCAAAGGTATTTAGGCTTTTTCGGTTAGATGAGATCTGACCCAGTAGAACCAAAGACTATTTCATAAATTTATTTTTCTCTGCAGATACAAAAGGTATTTAAGAAACTTCCAGGATTCAAAGAACTCCATGTGTTAGGATTTAGGTAAGTAAAAGAATCAGACTCTTCTCAATTTTTAAATTACTTTCTTCCTCTCCTCTTTTAAAAGCGATGTCATGAGGATTATAAGGTCCCTTTTCCCTCAATTGTTTAGCTCTGCCAAGTCCTGAAGGCTGAATACATTTCAGATAAAGAAACTGTCTAATTAGAACATGACTCTGGATGATTTTAAGGGGATACTCAGGAGCTGTACTGCTCCATCTGGGAGCCAGAAATAGTGCCCTCGGCAGAGAGCTCGTCTGCTGTCCTTGCCAGTGTTATTGACCAACCTCTTAGAAAAATGCCTCAGTAGAGAGAGACCAAAGGAGTAGCAAGTAATTGCCTTGATGTTGGATTGCCTGGTTTCCTATCAAAGGCTAAATATCATCAACATTTTAACAAATTATATTACCCAAAGCAGACAGGTGAACCTAATAAAAAGTAGTTCTTATGGGGGTAGCAGGGTTGAAGGAATGGGGTGGACCGGGGTAGAAGGGAAACGACTCAAAATATACCTTTGATATCATTTTAATCTGAACCATAGTGATGTATGGCCCTTCAAAATTATTAAATTAAGAGTTTAAATAAAAGAAATGAAATCATAAAACCATCCCACACTAGAGCAGGGTGACACCATGTTCCCATGGCTTTGGCACAAGAGGACCTGTGCTCATTAACATCCCAATGCTTGGCTTTGAGCAAGAATTTTTACACCTTTTTTAGGTTCTCAACCCAAACATTTATAGGCAGGTTATAAGATGCTACTTGTTGACAATATGCCAAGGGTAAGCGCAAGTGCTGTTGGAAGAGGAAGAGATTTTTGGACCGGAAGTGGGGTGTGGCCCAGGGAGAGCAGGCCACCGAAGCCCTGCCCACTCCTGACGTCTCACAGCAAGGAGGTGCCAGGGTGTGAAGGAGCTGGAAAGGGGAGAGGGGCACAGGTAGTAGCCCCCTCTGTTAGTGGTGACTCCAGGGGAAGCAACACTGCACAGTGGGTGTTATGAAAGATGAAAATCTTAATATGTACCAAAGCAAACTCATTTCTCTTTATTTCAAGACTCTGTTCTGCAGTATTTCATGTGAAATCAGATGGATTTAGAGGAAAATAAAAGGTGATAGGAAAAACTTTTGCATAGATGGCAAGGTCTTCTGAATAAATCACTGCAGTTGAACAAATTTTTAATTTAAACCTGAAGGAAACAATGGGTAGAGTTTGGAGACAGGATCAAATGCACATTATCACCTTTCAATAAATGAGAAACTAATTTTAAAAATCTATTTCAGAAGAAAACCAAAATGTCAGTTGATGAAATTTTCTAAGATAAAACTTTTAAAGTTATATCCCTAAAAGATGAATTTTTCCCATGTTTATCTTTGTAAGGATTTATACTTATTTCTGCCAAAGATGCTTAGAAAGTAACTTTGATCACATTTCCCCAGTGATTTTCATTATGTCATGAGAACTTTAGACCCCCATAAAATAGCTTGGCTCCTGAATAAAACAAATGATTTGCTTGTGAGCAGGAAAAACATTCGGTCATTAGTAACAACACTCAGGATATTGTAAAGCAAACTTAGTGTGAAGGAAATTTCCTTTTTGTGGGGCCAGATTTCTGTAGAAGACTGAGATTCCCATGAATCTAT
This sequence comes from Heterocephalus glaber, assembly GCF_000247695.1. Next base: position 3,093,715 of record NW_004624819.1, on the reverse strand, counting down.
TGGTCTTGTTCTGTCTTCCCTTTGGGTCATTTGTTTGAAAAGATAATTTACAATTTCACAAGTACTTTAATATCAATTGACCTCATTCAATTCTCTCAACACAAGTAGAAAGGACTTAGGATATCTATTAGTAAGGATGAGCAGTAACAGTCCACTTTAAATATTGCTTTACCTCTTACAGAAAATGTGGGAAACTACTAACAATTCACTTAGTTGGAGTGTGTACTCTTTCAAAGACATGCGCAAATGTCCATAGCAGCTTCATTTGTAATAGCCAAGAACAGAAAACAATCAAAATATCCATCAATAGGGCAATAGATGATTGTAGTGTATTCTTAGTCTAAACTCCTTCTCAACAAAGCAGTGAACTTTTGGAATACACAGCATGAATATCTCTCAAAATAACTATGTTGAATGAAAGAAGCCAGACAAAAGTAAATTATTTCACTTATACTGAATTCTAGAAAATGCAAACTAATCTAGAGATAGAAAAACAGATCAATAGTTACTTAAAAGAGGGTAATGCAGAGAGGGGTGGTAGTTCCTGAGGGTCTCCAAGGGGAAGGATAAAGCTCAGGGGGTGAATATACCCTGTTTCAATTACAAAAATGGATTTGTGTGTTATCAAACTGTGTGCCTCTAATATGTCAAGTTTTATTTTGTGATTAATTATACCTTAACCAAACAAATTTTTTAAATTAGCAGGACTAGGCACCTACCCCAGGCTACCTGGTCTCTCTTCTAAGCTTCATAGATTATAAACTATTGACAAAAATAAACAAGAGGCAGGCCCTGGATTGATATCTGGTTGGTAGAACAGAGCAGTGCTAGTTACAGTCATGAGATCCTCCCCGGCCTCCACAGACAGGAAGGGGTAGAGTGTCTGAGGCACATGCAATTCAGTCGTGTTACATCAGAGGCTGAACATTAGCCCAATTGAGAGATCAATGCCACTAATCCCATCACATGGGTAAAGCTTGGTCAGCAACCACCATGTGAAATGTATAGAGAGAAATCTGAACGTAGCTTATAAAGTAAGTGCATATATACTTCCAGAATGTATCCGTCAGTTCAGTGACCTAAGGACCTTTTCTTAGGAACAAGCAGGTCGTTACCTGGCAAAATGAGCTCTGGCCTGAGGACAGGTAGTCTGGGGTTGGAATCCTAAATCTGTCATTTTCCAAAAGACACCTTCTCTCTCTCTGCCTGTTCCCAGGTCTGTAAGGTAGACTTTGTATTCTTGAAATGATTACACAGGAATATGTGTAAACTTCATGGTGCTGTCCACCCTCTTAGGAAACCAGGTTTTTCTTCCAAGCTGTCCCACATGGCAAATGGGACCAATTCCTCTGTTTACTGATTAAAGCAATTCAAAAAAATAGTCAACAAAACACTAATTCTAGGGGCCAGTCTCAGATAAATTTCCTTCAGGAATAAGCCAATCTTTAAATTCCATTCCAGAGGTGAAAAAATAAATACCAAAATGTAAATACAGAAATGCAAGAATACTCTAAAATCTCCCTAGCTACAGCACCACCAAAAATATGAGCTGTATAGGATATGTTTGCAGCCTTTTTAAGAATATGATAAAATCAATGAGTTTAGGAAGAAGACCACAAATATATATGAATCTTTGAACTAAGATTCAACCCTAATCCAAAACATCACGTAACATGTACATCCTGAGATTCATATGGCTCAGAATTTCCATCCAAATTCTGATGGCAGTCTATGTTTTCTTCAAAACTCTGAGCAAACATAAGAGGTGATTCAAGGAAAGGTTTTTTTGGAGATGAAGTAATTCAATGAATGTCTCAATAAATATCACAATAATTTTTTTCTCCCTTGCATGTTTCCATTGTGTGTGATGAAATGAAGACCAAAGAAAGAAAGAGATGGGTAATTTGAACATTTTTTAAAAATTTTTGAAACACAGTATGTTTTCCTCCACAAATATATATGCTGATTTTGTACAAATAATTTTTACATTTAATGTCTGGATAAGGCAATGAGTTCTTACTGGTTTCTTATTTAACTGGAGGTAATTGGTTACTTAGTAATGAGAAAAGCCCTCCATTCAAAATCACTGGAGATAAACAGATAAACGTTGACTTGATCAGCTCAAAAGGATTCTATAAAGTTCAATATCTAATTAGAAAAAAGCATGAAGATACATGTCTATGGTCCAAGCATATTTAACTATTTCTTAAAAGTTGTTTGTAAAGGGAGGTTGTCTATCTGATTGTGCCACACTCATGCTTCCAACCTAAGTCTACAATACAGCAGAGAGACTAATCTGCTCCTGGTTCCAAGGTCATCCTTTTGAAGTGGGAAAAGGGCCCACTATACCTTGGCAAGCTCTGTAATAAGAATCCAGCTCTGGCCCCTGTAATTGACTAGTGAAATAATGAACTGTAGACTCTGACGGATTGTGTGCTCTGAAGAGCTGCCAAGAATACACATTATCAGTTCCTGTGGCCTTTAAAACACTTCTGCGTCCCTCTGTGTAGATTTATGGCATGAACCACAGGAAAAATCTGATTTTTTTTTTAGGACAGAGCTGTAGAGAATCTTTTTCATTTCATATGCAAAATATGACAATAAATTAATCATGGACTACCTTCCTTCCTCTTTTCTCACATCTCTCTTCTGTTATTTCTTCCTTCTGCTTATTTTATTTAGATGAGTTTTTTAATTTAAAAAATACTTCATGGGAAAAAAAGTAGAGGAAAAATAGCCTTAAGAACTGAAGCTTTGACTTGATTACAGCATGCATCGCCTGCTGTATACTCATTGTTTTTTCATAGACCTTCATAAAAGGAGGCCATTGGTACAGAAAAGAACAATTCATCCTTCTTCCTGATTGGCACTCCCTGATTTTTAAGACTTCCAAAAATGTTGGTCAAATTACATTGGACAATTAACACTTTTTCCAAAAGACCTAAAGTAAAAAATCTATGGATTCACTTCATAATCTTTCTTCAAGCTAAACTTAACACACATGCTCAAATTCTATTTCAGAACTAAAATACATGTCAATTCTTTTTCCACACTTCAGTTTTCTAGTAAACACTGAAATGTTTTAAGAGGGATGTTCCTTAAGAGCCCATCAGAAAAGAGGCTGAAGCTGTCCTGAATGCTGGTAGCAATATATTAATTCTCACTAGCAGGATGTAACAAGGCTTTGGGTGGAATGTGTCTTCTGCTGTCTGCAGTTCCAGCTCCATAGAGATGAGACTTGTGGCCATCTTTAAGAGAGATGATGCAGAAGCAAAAAGCCCCACAAGTGACCTCCTGCCTTTTGATTCCAACAAAATTGAAAGTGAAGTTGTCCATCAAGGAACAATGGAGGAAGACAAGCAACCAAAAATTGATCTTACAGCTATAGACTTCAAAAAGCTGATTAGAAGAGCTCTAGAGGAAGAACAATCCTTGGATATGGGGACCATTCAATTCCCTGACGGTTGGTGATTTCATAATTCCAAGTTTACCCAAATTCTGACAAGAGAGGCTAGGAAGTGTGAATGTCTCATGGAAACTGTCATTTATTTTAGGCCCTGTAAAACTAATCATTACTGTGACAGGTACATCAAATATGGTACCATTTCTGTCTATCCTCACTCCATCTTGCTTCTTATTCAGTGAGCCTTTGGTGACTATTTTGTACCAAGAGTATTTCTGAGATAATCCAAGTTTTTCACTTCACTATAATTCAACCATGCTCAGCCAACATAGCTTTTGGAGAGAGAAGAACCCATGGACACTTCCATTCCCCTGGCATAACTTACCCTGAGCCCCTTATATAGGAAATTGGTCAAGTTAGCAAGAAACAGATGACTAATCAAACTAGAATCATTTAAGGACAATTAGACAAAGGTGCTATTTGTAAGAGATTGCTTATACCCAAAGGAATAGAAGAGTTCCCTAGGACTAAAAGCAGCAGGACCTTATTACTACCTCCAAACTTGAAGGGTCGCCTAATGATCCAAACTATCCCTAAGACAAAAAGCAAGGAACCATTGAAACAGTCTCTATACATCAACCTCTAGAAACAGGATTTAACTGAGGCAGGAGAGGAGAATGAGTCTAAAGAGATCAACAAGATAATCGGACATATTCAGGATCCTTGGAAGGCACCTGGAGCCACTCAGCACCACAGAGGTGCCCAGCAGATTCAGTGGACAGGGTAATAGCTGAACAGTGGACATGCCATCTTAGTGGAAACTTATTCTTTACCAGTCCTGCTTTTCTGGTTTAGAGATGTAGACTCTTTTTTTTAATATATATATATATAGGTACATTTTAGGTATAAAATACATTTACATTTATCATTGGGTGTTTGTACCAGAGCATGATGAATCTTAGTTTTTATTTTTTCTCCTATTACCTGTGCACCCTTCACCCCCTCTACCCTTCCCTATTTACACAGAGTTTGATTCCACTTTTTTTCTCATAATTTTTTCTTTCCCTTTTTCCCTTTCCCCTTTCCCTTCCACCATCCCCAAACCCTTGAACCTTTTCTTATTTCAAATTATCAATTATTCATTTTAATCATTTTAATCCTTATTTACACTTTCA
>NW_004624819.1:3055456-3073143 GCF_000247695.1 Heterocephalus glaber | reverse complement strand
TTTTTAAAGTCGATGTCACCAGACGCCCACTAAGCCATTAAAATTTCAGGAAAGCACTCATAGAAATCTTTTAGTTTAAGCAGTTTAATTTAGTAGTTAATTCTCTGAGATAAAGTACTTGCAAAATATGCCTCTAGAACACAAAGTGAATTGGCATGGTGTGTAGAACTGTGAGCTCTTCTGTTATTAATATTTTTAGAGCAATTAGTCCCAAGTCATTCTTTCCTGCATAGCCGGTTATCTGCTAAGATCACTCCTATTTCATAAAAAGCAGAGTTATAAACATATAGAAGAAATTCTACACTGTATGCCCCACACAGTAGGCTTCCATCTCATTTGAAATGATGTCATATCTTTTATGTAGGAATTATTGTGGCCTGGTTTGGCTGTGTGGGAGCAGCAATACGTTTCTGTTCTCTCTCATTAGAATGATCATCTGGTCTATCAAAAGAAGGTCTTCAGTGTACTCTTGTCCAAATTACACACTTTTCGATTACAAGTTACTCCATATAAAATGTAATCCAGGTCTCTTTGTAACTTGGAGTATTTTAAGTGAAGAAGCATACTTTGGGGAGAGACAGTCCACACTGGACATTATTTCCTGTCCCGGTAATACATTAACATCCGCACACATTTCCAACTTTTCTTAATCTCATCTCACTCTTTGACTTTCTCAGAAAGAATCAGTGAGATGAGCTAAGTCGGAAGACTCAGTAGAGAACCGATCTGCTGATGTTGCACTAGGCCAACGGTGTCTCTGTTTCTTGCCGTATCCGCAGAGCCAGGCAGATGCTTGACATAAACTAGACAGGAAATTGATGTATGTTAAATGAACGAATGTGAATCTTAATGCCTCCATGAAAGTCAGAATTGAAAAAAAAATCTAGTTTCCATTTTTAATCTGTCTACTAAGAAGCTCAGAGCCAAATCTATAGCCCAGAAACCGTGCCCCCTTGTCATACTTTTATCCTCTTGCACAATTAGTTTCCCTCCTGCCTGAAAAACCAAGCCTGATGACCTCCAACTTGTATTATCCATCCCAGTTAGCCGAACATTTCCTCTGCTCCCAGGAAAGGATTCATAAATGCCATCTGTACCTTGTTCCACCACAAAAAGTTACATGTACCTCTATAAGAATTCTTCCACGCAGTATGAGATCACTGCTGTGTGTGCCTGGGAGCTCTCCCAGACCAAATCCCTGGAGCGAAAAGACGTGTTCTTCTTCCTTTTTTGAAACTCCTGTGCTGAGCACAGTGTGTGGCATGGGACTATGGCTTCTTCCCTCTGTCACCAGGCTTGTGTTGTGTCTGCCAGTGCTCTTAGAGGGTAAACCCTGCAAGGACAGCCACCCCATGTGAGCTGCATGGGGAGGGCAGTGCCCCTTCCTGGTCAACGCTTTTGTCAAAATGAAAGTGCTGAGGAACTTTAATCAGCTCCCACTCACAGGCTAGAACAACTACCACCCTGATTAATGTAAATGTAGGCATGAAGTGAAAGAAATCTGCAATAAGCCACTCTCCTAGCCAAAAAATTTACATATCCTAACTTTCAATCAGGAAGGCCTGGCAAAGATGTTATTTAAATTGTTTCACTTTAAAAATAAAAGGATAATAATAAGACTTTAAAAGATTTGTAAGAAAAACTCCGTTAACTTTTAGCTCTTGTGGTCAGTATTTTTCCTTTCTTCCTTACCAGAGAAGAAAATTTTCCTAGCATGAGTGTACTCTAAAATAATTTATGGAGGCAAAAAATAATAATAATAATAAGTCTGAGGGCTGGAAATGTGGTTCAGTGTTTACAGCACATTCATTAGGCCCTGGGTTTGATTCCTAGCACCAAAAAAACAAAAAAACAAAGTTCTGAGAGGTCTGTGTGGCAAATGTCATCTAAAGAAAGAAACAGTAGCCATTCAGCAAAGACTTGCAACTATAGGCTGTCCCCAGATACAATCTTTATAATGTTTAGAGAAAATCAGAAGTAAATTGAAATTCTTCCAACTCTCAAACTTTACTCCTTCTAAATCTAACTTTGATACTGGATGAAACAGTACTGTCCTTCTAGATTTCATTTTGGGAAATTGCAGGAATTGCTACAAATCTTGGCATTTCCCCAAAATTTCTTGTTCTGACTTTCTGCCCTCTACAAAACTGTCGTTACCCCTTCTCCCTAACTGAACCTGTTCCCTTTTCTGTCCCCATCCCCATCTGGGAGGCTAATGGTCTAGATTTCCATGATCCTCCCTTGTATGGCTCATTGAGCATATTTCTATGAATGGATTGGACTGTACTGAGGCGAAGAGGATGGAGGGAAGGTACATTGCAGCCCCACCCAGCAGGTTACCTCAAGTTAAACAAACATCCTTCTCACCCCCTCTGGCAGCCCCTGAGACCAGCACTGCTTCTGTGGATCCTGGGCCAGGCCTGCTGCATTGAGCTCAAGGCACCCCCTTCCCTGCCTGTTCCCAATCCCCTCCTTGAGTTATGGTCCAACTGTTAGGCAAAGCAGTGGTCTGTTTAATCTCTTTCCAGCACTGTACTGAACACTGACCACACATTGCTAAGATGAATTCTTCCACTTTTGTGGGGGCAAAAGCAGCCAGCAGCAGTGTAGTTCGAAACTCTGCACTTCGTGTCCTCCTACACAAACACTCCTTCTCATGAACGCTCACACATGCGTATTCAGGTGAGACCATGCACTGTGTACTGACCAGTTCACTCACCAGGATGCTGCTTATGAATCAGTCAGCTTACCCATTGCTGGACACAACACCCGACACACACAACTTATAGGATGAGAGGTTTGATTTGACTTATGGTTTCAGTCCATGGTCCGCTCCAAGAGAGAAACATCATGGTGGAAGGGCCTGGTGAAGCGCAGATAATTATTTATGGTGGCCAGGAAGCAGAGCAGGGGAGAGAGGGAGGGACCAGGGACCAGACACACACCACACACAGTCCCATCTCCATGGCCACCCAGGCACACCCAGAAAGTGTGTCCCACCAACCCCCTGGGCAGATGCCAATGAAGTGGACACTCCACCCTGACCACCCAGGCCCAGGTGAATTCCAGATCTCTGCAGGCCACAGGTGGGTAAACCTCTTCCTGTCCCAAGAGACCACAGAGGAAGGAAGATGGCAATGAATTTCCTTCCTGAGCTCCATCTCTCTGGGGTGCTGTGCTCATTTGCAGTTTTTTCTTATAACAAATATTTGTGTTGCACTTATTAGGACAAAGGATAAAATAGTGCACAAAGCAGGTGCACTCCCTGACTCCTGCAGCTTGAGCTCCCCAAAAAACAACTCTTGAAATAAGAATTCAATTGCAAGACATTTATTTCAGAGGTGACCCCAGGAAACCCCGGCAGGGGAGATAAAGCAGAGAAGAAAAGGAAACCAATATACCAGTTACCTCTGTGACCACAGAGTTCATTAGCAGTGTGCTGGTAAATGTTCAACAGCCAGTCAAAAGAAGAAGAAGGGTGTAGAGGGAGGGAGAGAGGAAACAGAGAGCAAGAAGAGAAAGAAGAAAAAGAAAAAGTGAAGAGGAGGAAGAAGGAAAAAAAAGAAGGGAAAGAAAAAGTGTCATACTTATGCATAGATAAGTTTACTATAAAAATTTTGCTGAGACAAAGTAGAAATTTACAAAAAATAAAATACATGATATTCTGTATTATCAATCTTGTATCTCTGGTTGGTTCTCCTCAGGAAGCAGTGTTTAAACTGAGACCTGGCTGACAGGAAGGCAGAAGTAAAAACTTAGCAGTGGGGAACAGTGATTTGGGCAGCAGGGAAAGCTGAGGCTGGAAGTTGTACAGCATGCTGAAGGAAGGTGAAGAGAGGCAGGGTAGTGAGAGGACTTCGAAAACAATGAAGCCCTAGAAATGAACAGTTTTATGAACCCTGTTAAGAATCATGAAAAGGTTTTAAAGAAGAGGATGACACTACACATTGAGTTTAAATAAATTCTTCTGGCCTCACTGCGGATCATTGGCTGGAAGTGGCAAATGCAAGTGACCAAGAGAGAAGTCTTAACAGTAATCCAGGCTAGAGATGTTAGAAGACAGGATTTGAGTGGTAGAAGGGCAGATGGACAGAGTAGACTGATTGGAGTGATATTTACAAGATAGATACAGGATGGAGAGTTCTGAGGCCTGGAAAGGATTCTGCATTTCTCCTCCTGGCAGTGAACTGGTTTGGGCCATGGGTGGTAGATGTCCAAGGAGCACCTTCCCTTCCTTCCTCATAGTCATGTGATGTGAACACACTGTGGGAGATGCCAGGCTCTCCTGGTCCTCAGGTTCTTTGACAAAAGCAGTTTTATCATGTCCATCCAAGGTGTCAGTTCACAGTTACACAAAGAGAAAGATGTTAAGTATCCATTGTGAGTGATGCCTCTTATTAATCTTGCTATTATTTGACAGAAAAGAGAAAACAAGAGGTCACTAAATGCAAGAAGTTAAATCAATTAACAGAAAGACTCATAGGAGCTCAAGATCTCTCTTTACAACCATCCTTAGGACTCTGTCACCAAAATCTCTTTAAATCTGTACAGCTCATAGGGGCGTTTTAATCTTCCTAAGTATCCTAGCTTAGTGATACTGCTCAACAATCCAGTGGTTTGCTTTGCTTTGCTTTGTTTTGTCTCTTTTCTTTTCATTTCATTTCGTTTCGGCTTGGGCTGTCTGTCATATTTTTCACCTCTGGTTTAGCATCTCCAGTCTGTCCCTTCTCGCCTGTCCCTGAAGTAGTTGTCTGTGTGTTTTACTGATCTGAGCTGACCCAGGGCAGCAGCTCAGCTGCACAGGAAGTGAAGCGTGTGCCAGCAGGCGGCACTCTATGGGCCCTCCGATGACCTGGGAGCCGGCCGCTGTTCTTCCCTTCACATTCAGGGGCATTGAGACCACTGGAATGAAACTATCAAGATCATTGCCTGTATCACCCTTAGTGGTAAACAGGTCGGATGAACAGGAGGAAGACTCTGTGTGAATAAACCCTTGTGTGTTTTGAAATTAAGCCATTGTTTTTAGCCGAAATTTGAACATATTACTCAGTAATTACATGTCAAATATTGAAGTTTTCAGATAAGAAAATGTACTGTAAGACTTAAGGAAAAATGGTTAAGACAACAAACATCACAGGGGAAACATACTGAAGGAAATAAATCACTGCTGCTATGGACTGTTTGTGTCCCCCAAAGTTCATCCTAAATCCCAAGTGTGATGGCATTTGGGGGGAGGAGATTAGATTATGAGAGATGATGAGAGCAGAGCCCTTACAAGAAGGAACACAAGAGATGAGAGATATTCTCTCTCTCTCCCCCTCCCCCTCCCTCTGCCTCTGCTCCTCTCCCCTTCCCCTCCCCCTCTCAGAACAGCTATCTGCAAACCAGGAACAGCATCCTCACCAGACCCTGGACTGGCCAGGGCAATGCTTTCAAGGCCTCCAAGACCTCGAGACCACAGAGGTGGTCTGTGACGTGCTGTGAGGGCAGCATATCCAGGAAGCAATCCTATGGACAGAGTAATAATCCATATTACATGCCTCTGTGATGCTTCCAAGGCTTAGGTTTGGAGCCAGTTAGAATTTCACGTTGGAGAACTCTTCATTGCAGTAATGCTGGAACTCTGGCAAGCCTGCTCAGCAAGCCCAGAGATTCAGTTCCCACTGGAGCTGGGTGTGCTTTCCACCAGATGCCTTCATTCAAGACTTACATGCAGGAAATAGTGAACAATGTAAGGTTCTATGTATAAAATATAATGGCAACATAGAGAAGTTCACATGGTCTACACATATGTCAGAAAAGAAGGTGAGAAGCAGTGGTATCAAAGACACGCTGTGAGCTTGCTGTGGGCGGCAGGGGAAGTGATTGGCTGAAGAAAAGGAAAGGACCCCCTGGGAGAAGAAGTTTCATAAGCAAAGATGCAAAGAGGGAGTGAGTTTCAGGAAAGAGTGCAGAGAAATAAGAGGATGGATAGATAGGTGGATAAATAGACAAGTAGATAGATATTGAGCAGTTCTTTAAAAGTCAGGAAGAGGAGCTTGTCCTTATTTTTCAGAAAATAAAGGGGGTGATGACATGGGCGCTAGGAAATTTAGTCTGCCTGCAGCTTGATGAGTGAAAAAGCAAGACCATGGGAGATCTTGTTTTGTCTTTGGTGTGAAGTTTTGGAGTCATGCTGTGGGAGGGTGGAAGAAGAAAAGAACAATGAAAAGACACAGGATAAATTATTTGTAAAAATAAAATAACCCAGGGCTACTTTGGATAGTGTTGGATAGAGGAAAAGAGTAGGTCAAAGCATCAAACCTCCTTGAGATTAAACACCCCGTGGTCACCTATGCTGTACCAGAGACAACAAATTTCTTACCACCCTGGAGTGGAAAACCAGATGGAACCCAATGAATGACATAATCTTTCTCAAAGAGAGAGAGATTTATTTTAAAGACTTGGCTTCTGTGATTGAGAGAACAAGCAAATCCAAAATCTGGAGGATATTAGGCAGGCTGAAGACACAAGGGTGAGCTGTAGTTCAAGTTCAAAGGTCATCTACTGGCAGGGATCCCTCTTTTCCAGAGAGAGCCTGCTTTTCCATGTTGACACCTTCACCTCATTAGGTGAGGCCCACCCATTTATACGGGGTGCACTGCTTTGCTCCAAGTCCACTGGCCTGAGCATTGCTCTCATCTTAAAACTACTTTCACAAAAGCATCTAGAATGGTGTTTGTCCAAATACCTGGTTACTGTGGCCTAGCCAAGATGACACATAAAATTAATCATCATCTTATGTCTTGAATGAGCTCAACATAGATTTAAACACAGGAGGTACTTTAGATCTTTAGTCAGCAGGAAAGTTGGAAAGCCAGGACTAGAACAGGCAAAATCAGGTAACTATTCAATCCATTTGGTTCAAAGATAAAGTGGGTTTACCTGGCAGAATGCCCTTAGTCATAACAAATGGTGTGTTGGCCATTGGTCATAAGAGGTAGTCGCTATTTGTGGAATTGTAAGGAGCCCACAGTAGAATAAAGGGCAGGAAAAGTGCATTCAGTGATGGAAAGAGAAGAGAGTTGTCTGGAGGAAAGCCAGAAAGCAAGAGGCAGAAGGTTCTCCGGGATGGGTGGTCAAAGTGACGTCTAACCTTGTCCAAAGGTCTCCACTGCCCATGTATCACATCTCCAGGGACTGTGATGTGGTATGGTCACAGCTACAGACTCTGCCTTGTGTGCCCTTATTCTGAGCCTTGAAAACTGACATGAGATTTAGGGCAGACAGCCAAGGGTTTGTGCCCTCTTAGCCCATTTTTACAAAGAGTGGGAGATTCTGATGGTGTGAACAGTTTGAGGCCAGAAAGGAAAACCAGGCTGTGTGAGACCTTCCAGAAGGACGGTCTCCTTGTGCCCTGTGGAGAATTGCATTTGTACATGTGCACAGTGTGAGAGCATTTTAATCCAAGAAACAGCTCCTGCACGGAGGACAAGTCACACTTTAGCAGTACTAAGGTAGAAATAACAAGAGGGCTTACAAACGGATTGAGAAACAAAGACAGGAATGCTCATAGTTCCCCTTCTTTTTTAAGTTTTAATAAGGTGGCACAGCGTTTCTAAAAGCATCAGTAGTTGGTGAGTTGTATGCAGCGGTCAGTTCACAGACGAGAAGTCTACACCGATACCTGCAGCACCTTCTAAGGTAGTAACCACGGCACAAGTCCACCTGACCTTAAAACCATCAATGTCAGAAAAATGAGAACTTTTCTTTAAATAGATCATATTAGACTCAGAGAGAGTTCAACATGTTTGGACCACTGAGTAAACCAAAAATAAATAAATAAGAGGATTTTCAGTTTCTTCTACTTCAATTTTTTTGCTTGGCAATGAAAGAGAGAGAAAAGCAACAGCTCTCCATTACTAATTGGCAAGTTCTCTGTATTGTCAGGCTAAGCAAAACCCTTGCCAAAGCATGTGGATTAGCTTTATGCCATTTGAAATGTTAAAGCAAGTACTAATCCACAAGATTTTAATAAAATACTTACTAAATATCAAACCAAAGTCAACCAAAAATTGCCAAACTCTCTCCTGCCCAATGTTCTGATGGAACAAATGAAAACATTTGAAGAGAGCTAAATGAATGAATGTATTTTATTTATAAGTTTGTTTTGAATAAACAAATATGTTTTTTCAGTTTTCTGATAAAAAATTTCACATATTTAAGTAAACAACATTATTTTTAATATGCATATATATAGTAAGCTGATGACTTCTGGAAAGCTAAATATTTCATCTCTTTACAGAGTTACCTTTTGTGTATATGTGGTAGGAACACAAGATTTGCATATATTTGGAGTTTATGAAAATTTATCTCTTCAGATTTTCAAATCAACTTCATTCTACAGAGTGGCAAATTTCCATTGATTTGGGAGTTTTACATGAATGTTTGCAATATTTTGGACAGATTGTTTATTTGTGAGATTCTTGAATAATTTTCAGTAAATTTCTTCAATCTGGAAAGACAGAGATACTCAGTCCTCTCGCATTGTAAGCGTCTTATGGATGTTTTTGTCTTCATTACTTTTTTCATTGCTGAGACAAAATGCCCAACACCCAAAGTTAAAGGAGGAAAGGTTTATTTCAGTACACAGTTTGTAGAGGTTTCAGTCTATAATTGGCTCCAGGGCAGGGTGGCATGGCCTTGGGGAGTCACATAGGAGAAACAGTTCATGGCAGGCAGAAGGCAGCAAAAACAGCAAGCAGCAAAGGACAACATCAGCCCTCCTCCTGTCTCTTATAATCTATCCAAGCTACCTGCCCTTAGAGCGGGTAGCACTCACACCCAGGGTGGGCCTTCCCATTAACCGCACCCAGAAGTATGCCAAGCCAATCAGTGGACTAATTTAATACTCACACACCCTTGACCCCAGCATCACACTTAGTTCCAGCATCACACACTGTAGATCCAGCCACCTCTGAAAAGCTCCACCTACGACCAGATGAGGCTTTGGGGGGACATTGAGACACAAGCCATAACAGGTGTTAATTTCAATAGAGCTAGTTGTACATGATGCTTTGCTATATTTAAGAAACCCTGCAACAAATGTTATAGCAGGGAAACTGGACAGTGGAGAGGAGGAAGAAGTCCAGAGGAGGGAAAATAAGGCAGAATAAAACTGAAATGTGGGAATATTTCTTAGAGTCCTAAGATGCAGAGGGCAGCAGGGGAGAAGTGGAACAAGTCCTTGGAGGCAGAGCCAGAGTGAAGACCCCTGAGCAAGATCTCCAAAGTGAATGGAAAGGGCAAGGCTGGACACCAAGGCCTACAGAAAGGGGGTTAGGCTGCCACATGGGTGCTGCCTCAGGAGAATCAGTGTAAAGGACTGCACTTCTTCCGGGACCTGGGTGGGAAAGAGTGTCTACGGCCTCTGGGAAAGGATAAAAGCAGAATGAATAAAAGGACACAGGCTCCTCTGCTTTTCACCTAGGAGAGAACCAGGCTGCTCCTGTGCTGTGCACCTGGGATTTGCTGAGTTTCCTATGAGCTGCACTCCCCATTCCTGCCTTGCTCTAAGATGCTCAGTATTTTGAGTGGCTTCCCATGGGAAAAATGCTGAAAACATTTAAGCAACAAGATTGCAGCATCAGATTGAAGTCCAAAGACCCTCCCCAGTCTTCCTGGGGCGTGGTGGGGGGAAGAATGGAGGGCCCCTGCTGAGGGCTTGGATATGTTCCATACTAGGTGAGTGTGTTCCCAGTGAGATATCTGCCTTGCTTGGCAAAGAGAAGCTTAGAGCCAAAGAAAAGCAGGAAACCAGCCTGGTAATCCCTAGGCCTTTACTGCCAGGCTGTTATGGAAAATAGCATCTGCTGCCTGGCATGGTTCATCTGTGCCCTGAATTCCTGGTTTAAAATAACAGGGAAAATGATTTTGAGAAAACTTTTCTGAGACATAATTATGCAATATGATCAAAAATTTGGTGAATGCTTAACCTTTTGTTTTAATGTGTTACAGTAAGAGGCATTGCTATTAATCTCCCTCAAAATCCTCCCTCGCACTTAACACACACTTAACCCATCATTCTTGCCACTTTCTGAAGCGTTTCCGAAAGTCCTCTTTCCTGAGTGTCTTTAGTTGCATTGTCCTGGCTGCCTTGGCATCTTGAATCAGTTCAGAATGTTAACCTTTCATGATCATTTCTGAGAAGAGCCAGATCTGTGCCAGATCTGGTGAATTAGGTAAGTGAAGACAAACTGGAAAGTTATTTGACAAAAATTGCCATAAACATTTTAAGTCAGTTCAGGACGTCACAGCTACTGTGAAAAGGCACTCACAGAAGAGGAATCTCAGAACTGCTTCAGAAAGTGGAAAGAGTATCAAGGTAAAGGGAAGTCTTTTGAGGGGGATTAGTGGTGATGTGTCTTTAACTATAACACATATTTTTAAATTTTTATTTATACATTCATTGTATTTTTATCACATCTCATATATGTTAATATTCTCACTTCTGGAACAACTTGATCTATCACTTTATTATATATGAAACGTATAAAACCCTCTTGTTTCACTACAATCATCTGAAGTTTTGTTGGTTTGTTTGCTTATTTTGTTTTGTTTTTGTTTTTAAGTTTGCAATTTTTACACATAAAATGATACATTTCTCATTTCATCTCTTTTTTGGCTCGATGGCTAATGTGTCCTGCTTCCGCTTGTGTGCCACATGCTGGGCAATATCCACTTTGACGTCTTATGCATTTTATAACAGTGGTGTTCTCCCACCTTCACTATTGATAACTCCTCTTCTTGATAAGGGCAAGCTGCATTACAGGCCCATTCTCCTCTACCCTGAGGCCATTTTCCTGATTTCAAACTTTCTCTGCAAGCTGATGAGGTATCTCATAAGGCATCTTTACGTGGATTCCCATCTAATCACATGGATTCCCATCTAATTCTGAGCCTTCAGAGACTTCATCACCTGGGTTCTGAATTGATGGACCTTGATTTTCCCTGTGATAATAATAATTATGAAGACTTCTGTCTACATTGGGATGTTTCTTTCTTCAACTCCTTAGAATCTTCCTGTCATGAGTTTCTGCCAGGGATTGCTTGACCCTTTTTCCTGCTTCTCCCTTTTCCCCTCCTCTCAACACCCCTCTCATGCGTGTGTAGCAGGAGACCCCCACGTAGGGCAAGAAGAAGGTGCAGGAGCAGGACACTGGCCTTGGGTGTGAAGGTCCAGTGGCAGCCAGAATCTCGGTGGTTAAGATAATATTAAAATGCAATATTTCAAAAAGTGGAAGTCAGTACAAACAATTCATGATGAAAAAATATCAAACATTTAAATATAAACTTTTAAATATCAAACGTGAAATAAATAATAAAGGCTGTTGTTCGTTCACATCACACCCCTGTGTGCCTCGAGCAGTCATCTCCCAGCTGCCTCGGTCTCTGGCCATTCAGGCGGGGATGTATGGGTTGCCACAGTGCAAACAGACTGGGCAACATGGGGCTTCAAAAGCATTCACTTTTTTTTACTTCAGAGCTTTTGTTAACTTTTTCCTGTGGATTCAAAATGCAGAAGGTATTTAGATAAGTGTTCCCAGCAGCACACATTTCCCATCGTGCCAGGATCCAGTGTGGCTCAGCATGAGGGGGGCTGAGCTGGTCCAGACATCAAATAAACAAGATGGACAGGAGTATTGATGGGGATAAAAAAGCATTTGCTATAAACCACTAAAGCATTTAGATAAAAATGCATTAATTTCTTCATGTATTCACTGAAATATAAAGACTTTCAGTGCAATTCTGAGACTGCTTTCTATTCTCTTTTCCCTGGTGACTCAATCAGACTTGGGCTGTGGTCTGATTTGATCCCACCCATAAAACACAGGAGGCCTTGGTGCATCCCTTGTTAACAGGGCATTCTGCCTCACAACCCCGGCTTCGTGTCCTGGCTCCTGTCTCCATGCCTTTCTCCACATATCCTGTGCCTGGGCCAGCATTTTAAAGTCTCTTTCTGGGTAAGTCCCTTCCTCAGTCAGAATCTAACCACAGAAACAAAACCATTGTAAGCATTAAGTTGCCATTTTGTAAGCTAAAAGCAGTCAAATATCAGCAACTGTAAATGGATCAAACTGCCATTCACAAGAAAGGAGGAAGGATACGATACATCATGGAGGAGTGAAGAAAGCAAGGCAAGAAGAGGGGACCCCAGAGATTAAAAAGAGCAGGACACTTCTGCCTCCCGAGGGCTAGCGAGTCAATAGAAAGAAGGAGTGCCAGGGACCAGGTGACTTGCGGAAAGCCAAGAGTCCAGGGCCCTCCCCAGTAGGAGCTGCAGCCACAGACAGTGATCACTGGACACACAGGAGCCAAGGTGAGACAACCACAGTCTCACACTGCCTGATCCCAGGCAAAAGCTCGCTGTACAGAACCCTTTGAAGGTGAGCAACAGTGTCTGTTTCCCATCCTTCCACCCAAAACAGAAGAGCAAGGGAAGGGCAAGGAATGCAGGAGGGAAACTAGGCTCAGCACCAGACCAGCCTGAGCAGGGGCCCCATCGTCAGGGAGCAGTGTGGCCCTTCTAGTGCCTTCACTGCACACAGCTCAGACAGCACTGGCTGAGAATGCTTGGAATCTCTTTACCTCACTTCCAAGATTGTAGTGGTCAAAACACAAGGTTATTATACTTCAAAACTGCCCCTTATTATTTGAACTTAATGAAAATCAAGAGGATTTCTCCCCAGGTAATAAGTAATCTACCTATCAGTTGCAATAAACGAATCTATTGCTTTCAATAAAGTAATAAATAGCAGTCATTTGTAGTAGCTCCCATTGAGTGCCGACATCTTGATGTAGTCATCCATGTTTGCTGCCTTTGAATTGAACCAATTTCACTCTTTTTACCCTAACTCTGATCCATTTTCTTGCTTTCCTCTATCGCAGAGACATTCTCTAGAAGCATGAATGTATGAATGAACGAATAAACAAGTAGAGGGATAAGCAACAGAGAGTAGACAGACATTAGTGTTAATAATGATGTTCTAGGATCTTACACAGAGGGATGCTCCCCAGTCTGTCTTTGGATGGCAGGAAGAACTACAAAGTTCTAGTATGGCTGATGCAGAGTCATAGATGCAAAATATGAACCTCCTCTGTGTAATATTTTATCTTCAAAACCACCGTTGAAATGTTGAACATAAGTGAGGTGATTTGCTCAAAAAAGTAGTCATCATTAGGGCATTCTTCACTGCAGGTGAAAAGAGTTGTTTGAATGTATCTTCTTTATTCGGCTAGTAAATAATAAACTATAGCCTGAATCATTTGGATGGTCTTAGTAATGTTCACATTTCCTATGCATTCAGCCTTGTAGGATGTTATAAATTCTCCCCTAGACTCACACCCTCTTACCCTACAATATGCCCTACAAAGTTGAATGTTTTATGACTTCCTGTTAATACATAATGAGGCGTTGATTTCTTGAAACACAGTTTATTCCCTTTAATAAAATCTTGCAAACTCTTCAAAATCTTCTGTAAAATAAAAGCAGATAAAATACCGTATTTCAGGTACAATTGTTAATATCAAGGCCCTGAAACTAATCAGGCATCTAAGGCACTCAAGTCAGTTCATGTGCCTTCTTTGGGTCACTTAAAGATGAGTAATGCTTAGAAAATAGAATTTGAAATAGCTACCATTGGGACTATTAAGTTATCCCCCCAAAAGTTCATGTTTCTAAATCATCTTTTAAAAATAAAAATTTAGGACCAGAGACTTACCTTCTTCCCTACTTTACACAAAATGATTCTGGGTTTTTTTGTTTTTTGCTTTTTGGTACCAGGGATCGAACTCGGGTCCTTGCGCTTGCAAGGCAGGTGGCGGAACCACTAGGCTAAATCCCCGGCCCTAATGATTCTGTTTTAGTCACTGTCTTGCTAGGACAAAATACCCAAAACCAGTGAATTAAAGGAGGAAAAGTTTATTTTTAGCTCACAGTTCACAGAGTATAGATCCACAACTGGTTGGCTCCAAGGCAGGGCGGCATGGCAGAGGGGCGTGGCGCGGGAAGCAGAAAGGATGAAGGAGGAGGAGGGATATATATTGCTCCAGGCCACACCCACAGTGGCCCACCTCTTGCAACTAGGCTTCACCTCCCAGCTTCACACCCAGCTATAAACCCACCAGTGGGCTGACCCAGTATCTCACACCGAGATCCAGTCACCCCCCAGAGTCCCACCTGGGAACACAGGAGGCTTTGAAGGACAGCTAGATGTGAGCCATAACAGAGTTCCTCTAGCTAGTGTGATATACTATCATAATGTCTTCAAACTATGTATTTACAATGGCTGAGGGTGCTCCTCATCTTATACGTACATTTATATTTATATATTTACAGAACTAAGTTATATAATGCTTTGACACAGGAAGTGATTATTCTAAGAGGCCAGAATACAAATATGCTCTGCAACTGTAACTTGGCAAAAGCCATTAAAAGTTATCATACCTGTTCTCTTTTTATTGGGAATTTATATTCCATTAAGATTTAAGTAAAGAAAGATGTTAACCAGCTTGGACTGACAATGACCTAGAAATTCAAGCATGTTTTTTAACATATATTTGCATTTTAACAAACTCTTTAGATTTATAGCAGAAAATGTGATTTGTTTTTCCCAAATGACACTCATTGATATAAAAAGCATTTTAAATGTCAAATGGGAGAACATTTTTAAAGGAACCTCAACGTGATCGTGTTATAATTTCTTATTCTTCAAAGTATAAAGCTACTGCCTAAAGTTCAAAACTTTTTTGCCTTTAGTTAAATTAGTTCTAAAGCAGGGTTTTTCTTTTGTGGACCTCACTAGACTTTGGTATTGAATGTTAATATTTGTAAATCTCTTAAAGTCCCTGACCCCAGTCTTTACTAGCAAAATCAAGAGGCAGCTCTGGATGGAGCAGAATCTAAGAGGCTTAGAGGAAGAAGAAAACTGTTCCCTATTTGCACTAGGAATAGATCAGGGCTAGTACTGCATCTCAATACTTTGGTCATGAAATTTTCCCATTACAAATTGTAGAGCTGTTCCTCAAATAGTGATCTCAAACTTTTCCATGAATCAGGCCTCTGGAGGAGGGCTTCTTAAGACACTAATTACTGAGATTCTGCAAGTCTGAGTGGGGCAAATTTGCATTTCTGGCCAACTCACAAGCACCTCTTATGTGAGGGAGGGGAGCCAGGTGAGTCACTGTTCCACAGTAATTACTCAGATTTGGGCTTTAACATAGTCAAAGTCTTTTTATTTAATGAACTTGATTCTAAACCATCCTATAAGATGCAGCAAATAGCTATACTTCTCTCCATTTTACAGATTGTGGGTTCTCCTCCTGTAGTCCCTGTTTCAATGAACAAAGCCACCATCCATGAATGTGCCTGACAGAAATCTAGCAGACACCGAAGTCCCCTTAATCCCTGCATATCCTGCCATTGTCCTGTGCTATGTATGTCCTGCTCCCTTCCACTTCTGTGTCTGTGTCTTTCTCTTCCGGATATACTTGATACTCATGTTTAAATTTTTCTAAGACAATGTTTCATAAAGTTTAGAATATATTAAATCAGAATAGTTATCTTTTTTTTTTTTTGTACCAGGGATCGAACTCAGGACCTTGCACTTTAGAGGCAGGTGCGGTGCCACAGAGCTAAATCCTTGGCCCAAGAAAGGTTATCTTTTTACACGGAGCTAATGTATTTATCTTTTTAATGTCCATGGATCCATTTTCTCCTTCAACTGTGCACATTTTGTGGCATGACTTTTTAATTATTAAGTGTGTTTGTTGTCTGGAACTGTCTTACTTGAAGCATGTTAGGCACCGTGGGTGAGAACTCTTCAGGTAGGAACATGAACTGCTAAGCCTCCAGCGGAGTATGGAATCTGATTCCCAGTTTTCTTACTTGATTTAATCTCCTTTGCGTTTTCCCAAATACTTTTCACTCTTATATTTCTAAATTTCTCCACTTGGCTCCTTAATTTCAGCACCAGACTCATCAAAGCTGTGGTCTAACAAGGTGAGCTGCTCTTTTGAGAAAAAGTTATTGCTAATAAATAAAATTACTCCTTTTTTGTGAAATTTTATGAAGAATGCAAGCTAGACTTTTGCTAAATTGCCAGGCTCACTAGTGTTAAAATGCACCTGATGTAATTTTCCCCAACTTGAAATATCTACAATCTGCATCTTCCTTTTAAAAAGCTTTCTTCTGTAGACTATGCTTGGCGATTACTCACAGTGCAGCTGCCAAATTCTCCTTCATCAAAACAGGGAGGGGAGGAAGGGCCTTGGTAAACCCACCCTTTCCAGCACTTGAAAATAGTTATACAACCTGGAAAACAGGATTGAAGAGGTTTTCAGCTCCATTATTGAAAGGTAAAAGGTTGGCTTTTGGGGCTATATGATGTGTTAGTAAGACCGAGTTCTCCTGGCAGGCAGGCTCAGGGTTCTGTGCTCTGTGTAGCATTAATTTACAAAGGTTCAGCAACTCCCCCTCACTCCTTTGCATCCAACTTCTCACAACAAATATTAGTTCTAGCACCTTGCTAACCCACAGGTTGTTTTCTGAGACCATGCAAATATTGCCCCAATGCCAGCCTTAGTAAGGACACTAGCCACTGATACAACATTAAGAAGTTTTAAATCTTTCCATGCCTCAGCTTTTTATCTGCACTAGGGAAGTGCAAACACCACCTAAACTGCTTGTGACTTTAGGGTATGATGACCAATATGGAAAGTGCTCGATTAATTTGACTTTTTGTAATATTTTCAGCTGCTGTAAGTGCACAAAGAAGGAAATGTATTTATCTTGTTCACTGCTGTTGCCCCAGTACTGTGCCTTGTATGTATGTGGCAGGTGATAGACATTCAATAATTTTATTGAATGAATGCATGAAGATCTGGGCAAAGAAGAAAAGGAGAGCTTTGGGGATTTTTGTGGAAATAAAATGGATGTGTTAAAAAAACTGAACTTTATTACTGATCCTGCCATAAGTTAATTTTGAATAGGACTTTTCGTTTTTCTGAGCCTTAGATGTCTCATCTGTATGTGATGTAACAACGCCTACCTGCCTTTCTCAGAGGGATGTTAATAGACAGAAACGAAGCAAAGAACAAGCATATAGAAAAGCAGTAGCAAAATATATCAGCAATGAAAGTATACTGGAAAGGTAGAGAAAGCATGAAGTACGTAATCTTGGACACCAAGACTTTGAGGTGCTGCAGAGCTGCAGGGCATGTAAATGTATAGAGCTGGGGCCAGAGACACAGAACATAAGAAACAAAAGGAGAAAAGTGAAGGCAAAACACCAAAGAAGGCTTGAATGTTATCAAGTATCTGTGAAACTAAGACTGAAACAAATAATGAGGAAATTTTTGGTTTGGTATGGGAAATAAATTACAAACTGTATGCAATATAAATATGTATTACAACATTTATGAAATGTATGAAAACACTCAAGGTATAAAAATATATTCCTAGGCAAAGGATAAAATTACTTGATATTTTGTAGCTAAGCCATTACATTTAAAGAGTGTACCATGAAGTCACCCTAAACTTTGAAATTTGGAGAATGTAGAGCCTCTGCTTAATAATTAAAAAAAGATCCTCCGAGTCTTCTCTTTCATAAAACCGAGAACAATCTGAGGAAGTAGAAAATCATAAAACC
>NW_004624819.1:3040380-3055301 GCF_000247695.1 Heterocephalus glaber | reverse complement strand
ATTAATTAATCTTCTCTTTTATACTAAAAGAATATCATACACATTGTTAATAATATCACAGGAGTTCTGTTATTTATTGATTTGTTTATAGTGCTGGGAATCAAGCCCAAAGCCTCACACTTGTTGTATGTTTTAAATACAACAATAACAACTTACTTTTAATATATCAAAAGTTTTTAAATACCTTTCCCTCAAGTTCACTGGCTCTCAATCCTGACCACATTTTAGGATTACATGGAAAGCTTTTCAAATGCACTCCCATGCAGTCTTTCTCCTGAAATCAACTTCAATTCTTGCAGAAGGATGCAGATAGTGAGGAATTCCCAGGACATTCCCTGCACATTTCCAGGGTGCCAGTTTCCACCCAGGGCAGAGAATCTCTCAGCTTGTTAATTCATAGTCTACAAATACCTCCACTGAATTTCAGTCATTGCCTTTGGCAAGTACTCAAAAATAATCTTTTATTCTTCTTAATTTGTTTTTGTTTATTTATTTTTTGCGGGGCTAGAAGTCAAACTTGGGATTTTGTCCAAGCTAGGCAAGCACTCTACCACTGAGCTACACCCCCATCTCAAAAAACCAATTTTAAAGGAGTAAAATCATGACTCATCCCGATATAGAATGAATGCATATTGAAGATTTTATTTACCTCATTAGTTAATAAAGAATTTTGTAAAGTGCTATTATTAGTTCCAAAGAGAATCCAAGCAGTAGACTAAATATAAGCCAAGGAGTTGGCAAACTATAGACCCATTAGCCAAATCCAGACTACCACCTATTTTTGTACAGCCTGGAAGTTAGGCATGATTTTTTTTTACATTTCCATATTATTAAAAAAGATTAAAAATTATATTTTCTGACATGTAAAAATTATATTTAATTCAATTTAAGTGCCCAGAAAGTTTTATTGAATACACTCATCTCCGTTTACATGTAGTCTATGATTCCTGTAGAGCTACAACACCACACTTGAGTAGTGGTAATAGGTATTATATGGCCAATACAGCTTAAAATATTTACTGTTTGCCCCTTTTCCAAAAAGTTTGCCAAGTCTCAATACAGGCAATCAGGAATGCTGATACAAATTTGTAAAGCTGGTCAAAATCCACTGGGCAATAAAATATCTCCATCAGATAAAATTCACTTGCATCTCCATAGAATGGAATTAGTCCATAATTCATTGTCTACAGCCCTGGGGTTGTAAAATATTCTGGTCAGAGAAAATGAAAAGTGCAGCATCCTCTAAAATTGGATAACCCCCAACAGCCTGCTCCACAATGTTCAGCATTCTCTTGTAAAGACACTCAATAGTCTTTTAAACCCATGCCAAATTTTTTTCACAGTTTTTCTGACACAAACTGAACTCTAATAACTTTCTCAGGACATCAGAGATACACTCTGACCAGAACACACTTTGCTCCACATGTGTCTGGGACATGTCCAGGTCCTTAGCTATTTTGTTATACCTCTTCTCTGCCTGATCTCAGAACTGGGCACTCACTGACAGGGTGGAACTAGCGGATTCCTAATTACAAGGTTCTCATTCACAGACCAAACACAGATCCTTAGGGACGTGTTGCTAAGTAAGTGCTCTATGCAAGGGCTACTGAAGAGATCAAGGCTCTGCCCTCCAGGAGCACATGTTCCTGGCACAGGCACACTTGAGCTAAGAAAGAGAAATATTCCATTGTAGACTGGATTCACTCAGGATTTTATAACTTCCTGCCTTTTCAAAATTAAATTCATTCTCTTCCAGAATGCCTACCCACACTGCATTTCTTTCATTTCCTGGAAGATAAAAACTCTACCAAGAAAAAAGATTCTGAACATACTGTAAAATGCATCTTTGACTTTTACATCAACTTTAGGTTCATCTAAACTATTGAATATTTGTTAAAATTAGGAAAACCCTCATTAACATGACTTCAGTGTTTTCATGATATTCTCATGAAAACCTTTGTGAAGTAAACAATTTTCCAAATTTGTATAAAATGTTTGCATTATCTTAAAAATGGCTCTTACTTTGATCTTTGCAGTTCACAGTCAAAATTGCTTAAATTCATTCTTTGAAAAGATGCTCTAGAAGACAGACTAGTATCTCCAACATAGATTAGTTTGATTTTCAAAAATGATCACGGCTTGAGTTCCTTCAAAATACAAATAATTACATGTGTTAATTTTTGCTTGCTTATTGCATGTTTGGCTTTGTTCTTCACTACGTTCCCATAGCAAGCAAAACAGTTCTCATTTCATAAGCAGAGATCTGTGAGCTAAGGCAACAGTTTTCCATTTTATTCCTCCCTAAGCCTCCTGTGTGTCCGGATTGATTTAGAGACTGCATGAAGAATGCACCTTGAGACCATACTGTTAAGTGAAGTAAAGCAGACACACAAGTTTAAATATAACATGGTTTCTCTTACATGAGACACCCAAATTATAAGTAAAGAGAAAAATAAGAGGTAGATCGTAGGAAGTAGGGAGATAGCTCTTTCTCAAATGGGAAGGGAATCAAAAGATAGAGGGATGGGGGAAGGAGAGGGGAGGGGGATAAAAAAAAGAGTTGAGATGTGTTATGTACAAGTACGAACTCCACACAAGGAATGTAGACATTATACTGCAAACATACTATTTTTTTAAATGTAATCAAAAAAAGAATGCACATATACATGTAATTTGGGGGAGGCAGAGCACAGAGCAAACCAAAATGTACTAGACAATTGAGGAAGGATAAAATATTCAGATTAGCCCGGTGGCATGATGGTGCATGCCCATGATCACAGCACTTAGGAGGCTGAGGCAGAAGGATCGCTGTGTGGTCAAGGCCAGTGTGGGCTACATAGTGAGGTCAAGGCCAGCCTCAACTACATAGTGAGACTGTCTCAAAAAAGTGTATTTTTTTATTCAGATAATAACAGTAGGGAGACTGCTCATTAATGAGACATGTCTAAAGAAGTGGGGCAGGGCTTGTAGAGACAGATAAACACAAGAGCGCTCCACAATTCTCCTAGGAGTCATGTCTGATGGTTCTTTGCAGTTAGCCCTTCCCTTCCCAGAACAAAAAAGAGTGAGAACATTCAGAAAAGTAAAAAAGTTAGAATGGATGGGAGTTTTTTAACATAGCCATTTCCTGAAAAGCTCAATGAGGTCCCACAGTTCCCGATACTTTCCCATACAGTGTATCTTGTGAGAACACTTCGCTGTGGTCCTGGTACTGAAGATGGAGCCCAAGGCCTCGTGAATGCTGAGCGCTCTACCACCAAGCTGCACAGCAGCCCTGTGGGAGCACATTGAAACTGCTGCAGTAATGGGGAGCACTGGTGACATACAGTGATGAGAGGAATTCTGTAATATGCAGGACAATGCTATACAACAGTGCTTTGTTCCAACAGGACTTCCAGAATCTTTTTGAGAAACAAAGTTTGTACATCTTTATGGTTTATCCCACGGTAATTCAATACCAGCGTATAATGCGCAGTGGTCCAATCCAGACAATGAGTACTTCCATTCCCTCAAACAGTCATGACTATGCACTGGGAACCTCTGTATTCTTCTACTAATTTTTAAATAAATCACGGATTTTTGTAGCCTATAGTTACTGTACTGTGCTATAGACAACAAAACTAATTCCTCCCATCTACTGGTGTTTTACTGTCCCCTATTTACCTCTGTGTCCCGGCCACCATTACCAGTCTCCAGTACAACTACTACTCTCCAATCCTCTATCTTTGACATCCACTTTTTAGTTTTCATTAATAAGTGAGACCACGAGGTATTTGTCTGTTTCTGACTTATTTCACTTACTGACCTCCAGTTCCATCCACGTTGCTGCACATGCCAGGGTTTCATTCCTTTTATGGCTGAATAACATTCAATTATATACATTCATCCACTGATGGACACGTTGGTTAATTCTAGATCTTGGCTGTTGTGAATAACACTGCAATAAATGGGAGTGTACATAACTCCTTAATGTAATGATTTCACTTCCTGTGGATATATAGTGAAATTTCTGGATCACGTTGTGTTTCTACTTTGGGTTGTTTTAGGAATCTCTATGTTGTTTTTCATAAAAGCTATACTAATTCACATTCCCACCAACATCATTCAAGAATTCTCTTTTCCCTGCATTCATGCAGGCATTTTTTTCTCTTTGATAATAGCTATTCAAATGGGGTAAGATGATAGCTCACTGTGTTTTGATTTGCAATTCCTGATGATTAGTAATATTAAGCATTTTTCATATACTATAATGTACTGGTGGGCTGTTTATATGTCTTCCTTTGAGAAAAGGCTATTGAGGTCTTTAGCTCATTTCTTGATTGGATTTGGGGGGGCTGTTGTTTTTGAGTTCCTTGTATTTTCTGGATATTAATCCCTTATCAGATGAATAATTTTGAAATTATCTCCCATTTTGTGCTTTGGTTCCTGTCCAAAAACTTTGCTTACACCAATTTCTTTGTTTTCTTATAGGAATTTTATCATTTCAGGTCTTACATTTAAGTCTTTGATCCATTTTGAGCTGATTTTATGTATGGTGAGGGTTAAGAATCTAGTTTAATTCTTCTGCATATATATAGTTTTTCTGTATAATCTACAAATGTATATATGTTAAATGAACACATTGTCCTTTCTCCAAAGCATATACTTGGTGTTTTTGCCAAAAATCTTTTGGCTGTAAGTGAATTCATTTTTGGGTTCTTTATTTTGTTCCATTTGTCTATGTGTCAATTTTTATGCCAGTACCATGCTGTTTTGGTTACTAGTATAACCTTGTAGTATGTTTTGAAATCAGGTTTGTGATGCTTCCAGGTTTGTTGTTGTTGTTGTTCACCACTTTGGCTATTCTTAGCCTTTCAGGCTTCTACATTAATTTTAGGATTTTTTTTTCTATTTCTCTGAAGACTGTCATTGGTATTTTCATGGGGATTATATTAAATCTACAGGTTACTGTGGGTAGTACAATCCTTTTAATGGTATTGATTATTCTAATCCATGAACTTTTTAATTTTGTATCTATAATTTCTTTCTTTAATATTTTATAATTTTTATTGTAGGAATCTTCCACTTGTTTAGTTAAAGAAATATTTTAACTTTTTGTTAAATATTCCTAAATATTTTAACTTGTTGCAGCTATTATAAATAGGATTACCTTCTTGATTTCTTTTTTAGCAAGTTCATTATTGGTGAATAAAATGCTACCATGTTTTTTATACGGTAATTTTGTGTACTGAAACTTTACCAAATCCTTTTATTAGTTATAATAGCTTCTTGGTGGAATATTTTGGTTTTTCTGTCTATAAAATCATACCAGCTGGAAGCATGAAGAATTTGACTTCCTCCCTATTTTGATGCTTTTTTTTTTTTTTTTTGTACCAGGGATCGAACTCAGGTCCTTGCACCTGCAAGACAGGTGCTGGAACCACTGAGCTAAATCCCCAGCCCCTTTTTTTTCCTTTCTTTGCCTAAGTTCTTTGCCTAATTATTCTTGCTAAAAGTTCTAATACTGTATTTAACAAGTATGGTGAAAGTGAACAGCCTTGTCTTATTCCAGATCTTAAAGGAAATGCTTCCATCTTTATCCCATTCAATTTAATATAGCCTGTGAATTTTTCATACAGAGATTTCAGCATTTTGAGGTATGTTCCTTCAATAGCTAACATATTGAGAGGGTTTACCATGAAAGTGTATGGAATCTTATCACACACTTTTTCTACATCTACTGAATCATACAGATTCTGGTTTTCCTTCTATTGACATGGTATATCACATTCAGTGATTGATGTACAAAAAAAGAAAAAAGAAATACTGATCTGTTAAGTTTTCTTGTGTCTTTGTCTGCTTTTGGCATCAGGAAAATGCATAGTTCATAAAAAATTTTGATAGAATTCCTTCCTTTCTCATTTTTGCAATTGTTCAGGAAGAATTGGAATTAGTTCTTTTCTGAATGTTTTGTAGAATTCAGCTGTAAAGCCAGCAGACCCTAGAATTTTTTCAATGGGAAATGTGCTGGATAATCTTTATTATCAAGTTGACTGGATTTAGAGATTCCTGGCAAGGTGGCCAGATTATGAGAGTACTGACTTCATCTACAGGTTAACTTTGAAGCTGAATGGGTATTAGGAGGTGAAGCCCATGTAGTTGGAGGAAATTGGTCAAGAGAGCATGACCCTGGGGACTATAATTCATCCATGGCCACTTCTTCCTGGGCTTTTCTCTTGGACTCTGTTTCCAGGTCTCCATGAAGTGAGCAGCTTTCTTCTACCCCAGGCTGCCATCATCCTACTTCTGCCTTGGAGCCAGTCCATCATGGGCTGAACCCTCTGAAACCAAAAGACAAAATTCACCTCTCCTTCCCTAGCTTATGGCTGCCAGGTATTTTGTCCTAACAACAGGAAAATTAAGCAATACTGAAGACTTAATTGCTTCAATCTCAGATTTTGTATAAAATGTTTGCATTATTTTAAAAATGGCTCTTACTTTGATCTTTGCAGTTCACAGTCAAAATTGCTTAAATTCATTCTTTGAAAAGACGCTCTAGAAGACAGACTAGTATCTCCAACATAGATTAGTTTGATTTTCAAAAATGATCACAGCTTGAGTTCCTTCAAAATACAAATAATTACATGTGTTAATTTTTGCTTGCTTATTGCATGTTTGGCTTTGTTCTTCACTACGTTCCCATAGCAAGCAAAACAGTTCTCATTTCATAAGCGGAGATCTGTGAGCTAAGGCAGCAGTTTTCCTTTTTATTCCTCCCTAAGCCTCCTGTGTGTCCGGATTGATTTAGAGACTGCATGAAGAATGCACTTTGAGACCATACTGTTAAGTAAAGTAAAGCAGACACTAAAATTTTGTGTCCTTTGATAAACAACCCCTTTAACCCACACACACCAGGTTCCTGGTAACCACCATTAACTGTCTCCTTCTATGACTCTGACATTTCAGGATTCCACATAAAAGTAAGATCATGGGGGTATTTGCCACTCTGTGCCTGGCTGATCTCAATATAATCCTCAAGTTCATCCTTGTTGTCACAAATGGGAGGATTTTTTATTTAAGGCTGAGCAGTGTTCCTCATGATGAGTCCTGTATTTTCTTTCTCCACTCACTCACCAAGGCACACTTACATTGTGAAAATGCCTCAGTAAGCACAGTAATGCTGAACTGAACAAAAACCTAAAAATAATATCTATGAGAAAAACTTGATGGGTTGAATGACTAGACTTCAAAATAGTAATTGTCATCATATTCATAACAAGTGATATACACTAGGCATTTAAAATGTGAAGTAGTGGAGAAAATACTGAAAAAAGGAACTGAAAAAAATAATGCTAATGTTTTTTTCACTTGGAAAAACTGATATTTATCATTCCAGATATCTCCTAATATAAAAAGATTAGCATAGTGAAAATTTTTAAATGATAAAAGGATAGATGTAGCCCTACAAAAATGTAGTTTTCCATATTGCAATTCTAAAAAAATTTGGTCTACTTAATTTTACTTGATGTTAACAGAAGAAAAAAGAAACTAAAATGCCACTCAAGTAATTTTTGCATTTCAGTTAAACATTTCCTTACCTCATGAGCTATTTATTTTTCAACGAGCCTCAAAATTTAAAGATTAACGTGAAGTCATTTTCATGTATGCTACGTATTTCAGCATTAGACTGGATATTTAATGTAATGCTGTAAGTGGTAAAATTGTTCAAACATGGATATTCATTCTCCTGATCAGCACTGCCCCACACCCTGAGTGCCAGTAATTAGGTGACTCTACCATTGTGAAGGTTGAGAATTGGCTCTATAGTCTCAACTTCTACAGCTTGTCAGAGAGATTTCCATATTTAAATGATTCAGGCTCACCTCTGAACCTTCTATTGAAGCCCTCGATTCCCGAGTTCTCTGATTTTTCTCTTGATTGACTGGAATATGTAATCAGATATTGGTTTCCAGAGAGCTTTCAGATGCCATGGCTCCTGAGGGCTGGGCTGCTTACTCCCTGTGACTTTCATATGTGAAAGACAGCTGGCTAAATATAAAACTCCTTCATCACTTTCACTCATAAATTTGCCCCACTGCCTTTAGCTGTGTCATCAGCTGACTTCACTGTGGCATGACTTCTCTTTTTTTCTCTGCTTTTCTTGGGCAGGGAATATTTCTAAAGGGCTTCCTTTTTCAAACTAGATACCTAGATGTTTTATTTAGCTTTGCTTTGTTTCAATTCTTGAGATGCAATACTTGTCTTTCTAGTCCATGCAGGCTGCTATAACAAGACATCTTAGGCTGTGTAACTTGTAGACAACTGAATTTTATTTCTCACTGATCTGGAGGTTGGGAAGTCTAAGATCAAGGCACTGCCAGGTTGGTGTCAGGTGAGAGCCATTCCTCAAGCACCTTCTTGCTGTGTCCTCCCAGCATGGAAGGAACACTGGTCACAATCAGGAGAGACAGTCCCTTCCTGAAGTCCCCGCTCTAAAACCCACCTGGAGGGTTGAGATGTGGGGAAGATGAACATCCAGACCATAACAAGAAATATATCTTGCCATGACTAGTTCATTTTGAATAATTTTCTGATATTATTTGGACTTCTAAATTCAAGTTTAATGTATCAGAAATTTTTTTTCTGTCATAACTTTCAAGTCTTTTTCTGATCCATTGTTCTTTCATTCTCTAACTTAAGAACATGGATAATATAAATGTTGGCTCTCATTTACCTTTCTTCTATATTTATGATATCTTTTATGATCAGTTTCTTAACTTTGCTCTTTTTAATATCATTTTGGTGGTAAGCTTGTCAGTATTGGCCTGGCTGTCTTCAGTCACATTTGTTCCCTATTTTATTAAGTTTTCAAATAAGGACATTTTTGAAGTAAAATAGAGTTGCATCTCCAGGAAAATGGAATAAATGTACTTTTTTCTTTGCCTCCTGCTAAGTACAATTAAATGAACTGGACATTAGACACAATACAAGGCTGAGAGGACTAAAAGGAGAGAAGGAAAGCAGGCCGCTCGAGGCCCTGAGGCCCTTGGGAATGATGTGATACTGTGAGCTTCCACATTTTCTTTCTGAAAGTACTTGAAGAAACAAGGACTCTGAAATAAACACTGCTAAGAGGACAAGAAGTAAAAATACAAACTGAGAGAAAACATCTATCTGTAAACCCCATATCTGACAGAAGACAAATAGCCAGAATATACAAGTAACTCTCAAAACTCAATAGTTAAAACATATATCAAATTAAAAATGACCAAAAATCCAGAAGGACATTTTGCCCACTGGGATATGCAATGGCACATAACCACATGGAAAGATGATCAATATCTTTGTCAGTGAAATGCAAATTAAAGCCACAGTGAGCTGTCACTACAACCAAAATAAAAAACAGTGACACCACCAGGTTCGGGATAGTACTGAAGAGCCTGATCTTTTTCATGTTGCTGGGGGAAATGTAAAATGACAGAGACCCTCTGTAAAACAACTTGGCAGATTCCTCAAAAATCAAACATGCAGCTATGATTGAACTACTATAGTCATGAGCATTTGTTATAAAGAAACTTTATTATAAGAAACTGTATACAATAAAGCTTACGCATGAATATTCATAGCACCTGTATTTGCCGTAGCCAAAACTAGAAACAACCCAGGTGCCTTTCACTGGATAAGTAGTTAAACCATCTAAGATGAATCTATAGGACATAATTGACGGAGCCCACCATCACTTGTCGAACAGTACCTGAATGGGGGAGTGAGGATGAAGAAAAAGAAAGACAAAAAGATAGAGTTGGGAGGGCTCCCAGAGACCAAGCGCCCAAGTTTATTTTTCTCCTCTCTTTTATACAGCAGGTGAGTTTGGTTGTTAATCATGACCCTTGTCCAGAGACACCTGCTTCCTTGTTTTCTAGTTCTTTGGGAATTCCCCACCCTCATAGGCATCCTTGTTTCTTGGGGTTACAGAACGTTCATCACGTTCCAGGGCAATCTAATTTGGCAAGGACGCGGTTCCTCATAACATAGTCTCCTTGCTCTATACAATGGAAGGTAAGATTCAAAATGGAGCCTCTTTGGCTCACACCACTCTCCACATCTCCCCCTGTTTTATGTATTATGATTAAGGTTCCTTGATCATGCAGATAGACTGTCCCTGTCTTAGGTGAGGAATATAAAGAAATCCCTTACCCATCATGGAGTCAAGAGCATCACAGTACTCTTGCTTTGTCTTAGGTTGGTGATTTCCTATACTCCTCTTACCCGTCATTGACTACCAGCCTCTGCAGGGAATTACACCATGGGTTTAGGTGGTGTAGCATGTAATTATAGACCATGAATACTTCCAGTCATCCTCATTAAAGAATGCACAAACATCTGCAGTAGCGCCGGAAGGATCATGCATCTAAGAGGCAGCCCTCCTCCAATAATTACTATGGAAATGAGTTACTGCATAAATGCAGATGTAGATGGCAGAACTTTTCTAATTTGTTCGATAAAATCCTGTGCAGCCTGGGCTGCATCAAATTCCAGGGGTTCTGCATTTGGGGGATCTATAATACCAAATTCTAAGAACACATTCGCAAAACCATTATCTGATTTTCTGTTCAGGTGACACAACTGCTTATTTGACAATTAAAGCAAATTACACTATAATAATCATAACCTTTCTGAACACTAATATTTCTTACAAGCAATACATAAGAGCGCATGACACATGCAATGACATTTCTTTTGGGATGACAAGAATATTCAGACCAGTCCAAAACATAAGTATCAAGTCCAGTAATATTATATCTCACAGAGGCATCTGCCACACATCTCTTCCATGGAATAGTCTTATTGGAGCATTAAAAGTCTGAGGCACTACACCAGTGGTCTCTATACCCACGGGTAGAAGTAGATGGACTCCAGTGATCCCACCTTTGCATTGATCTACCTGCCTTCCTGTCAGGGTGCGAGCACTCAGTCTTATACAATCAGTTCTGTTGATTTTGAAGAAACATATGGGGGTTCCGGTTTCTGATCCCTTATAGTTGAACAATCGGACCTCGTTCTTGTCAGGTGCTGCCGGCTCATCCAACAGCCTGGTATTGTTCACCCATACCATTACTTCTCCATTTTTTCAGCTCGTTGGATGTACAACAGGTGGATCAGGTACATAAGTCCAATAAACCTCATTAAGTGTCATCATTAGATTTATCGGCAGGACAGTTGTCGGGATCATCCTAAGGGGCAGGAGACTTTCCCGCAAAATGGACCCATCTTTCAGGCAGCCACCTGGCACCTTCAGCGTCCTGCGGGAAAACACAAACATGCCCTCGTCCCCATATTAATGCTGGGCCGGGGCCACTCCATACACCTGTGAGGGGATCTTTCCACCTCACTTGAGCATATGATGATTTAGTTTTAGGATGCCACAGCCGTTCTGCTGTGGTCATTCCATGAGCATCCACAATCAGAAAATTCAAGAAGAGAGCATGATGTAAATAATTCTGTGGGGATAAAGGGTATAACTCCCCCTTTTTTATTTTTTGCAATTGATTTTTTAGAGCACCATGGGCTCTTTCCACAATCCCTTGGCCTTGCGGGTTATAAAGAATACCTGTTTTATGGGTGATACCCATCTGCTTGCAAAAGATTTGAAAAGCTTTACTAGTATACCCCGTGCCATTATCAGTTTTAAGAACAGTAGGGACCCCAGTTGTGGCAAAGCATGTTAAACAATGGGCTATCACGTTTTGTAGCTTCTCCAGTTTGTGCGGTGGCCATAATAAATCCTGAAAAGGCATCAATACTTACATGTATATATTTTAACTTTCCAAATTCAGCAATATGGGTAACATCCATTTGCCATAACTGATTAGCTTTAAGGCCGCGGGGATTTACCCCATAATGAGGGACAGAATGGTGTGTAGGACAGGCAGAATATTGCTTAACTATTTGTCAAGCAGCTTCTCGAGTTATATGGAATTGCTTCCTTAAACTGTGGCTATTTTGATGATGTAGAGCGTGAGACTGCTGAGCTAATTCCAATTGACTGAAAGCTATTAGCTGTGTAGCCTGATCCGCAAGATCATTTCCCTTTGCCAGGGGTCCGGGAAGCCCAGAATGAGCCCTAATGTGACCCACATAACAAGGACAGGTCCGGGCATGTATGCACCGTTGTATCTGAGCAAAGAGCTCCTGTATTTGATTATTGGCAGCATCAATATAAGCAACTGTTTCAAGCACCTGTAAAGCTTTAACAATTCTATTAGCCCGATTTAATTCAGCTGTTCTTTGACACTGCTCGGAAAATTCTGTTTTCCAAAGGAGGTAATCTCCCCCAGACAGGCATGCCTTAGCAAGCTGTTTCCAATCTCCAGGAGGCAACGCCTCCATGCTCAATGATTCTAACATAGCCTGAGTAAAAGGTGCGGTAGGGCCATATTGTGCACATGCCATTTTTAACTCTTTGAGTTGCTTAAAAGATATCGGCCGATGGATTCTGACCATATTCCCTTGAGCGTCAGCTTCCTCAAATACTGGACAAGCTAAATGAAAGCCCTGGGTATCTTCCCCTCTGTCAACCGCATGTTGCAGGGTAGCTTGTAATGGCGACAGAGACTGAGAATTGACAGACAAAGGCCTGGGTCCTGGGGGATGTTTGATCATGGCTATAAGAGGGTCAGTTTTTTTCATTAATCTTGGACCTGCAACCGGCAGGGGATCAAGACCAGCAATTATACTAGGAACTATGCCTCCCTCGCCCTGAGGCTTCTGGTCTTCCCCTTCCACCGTTAAGCCTGTCTACTACTGCTGACAAAGAGACTCCAATCTCTTTTCCAATCTAGTAATCCTTTCAGTCACGTCCTCATTCACTGGCTGTCTGGATTTTTCGGTTTTCTTGGCCAAGGCTACGATAGGGAGGGGGGGCCAGTCCTCATTGTTATACCTAGCAGCCTCTTCTTCCAAATCATCAGCATCTCCCGGGTTTAGGGGTCCCTCATCCGGAAAAAAAACCTTCCTTAGGGCAGGCTCCGCATCAGCATACACTGGCGGAGCAGATGGCTTAGTTTCACTTTCTATAGGAGGCGGAGGGCCAACCTCGGGAACACCAGCCTTGTCGGGCTCCTCCGAGGAAGGACTTGAGGAGGGTCCTTCAACCCGCTCTCCCTCATGCCGAGGATCCAAACTATCTCTAATTAAAGCCCATAAACTAAAAGTATCTATAGGGACTTTAGTGGGTCCATGACCATCGTAATAGTCCTGAAGTTGCTTCCCCACCTTATTCCATACTTCTAAATCTACTGTGCCTTCTTCAGAGAACCAAGGACAAACTTTCTCTACAAATTCTAAAAATCACATAATTGTTGATGCCCTACCTTTGCTCCATGAGAACAAAGCATTTTTTTAAGCATATGTACAAAAAGCAGCCGGCTATTACTAATACCCATCTTGCTACTCCCGAGTGCATTCGCCACCCTTAATTTACTTATCCGAGCTCACGATCCGCAGTGTCCTTCACTTGGTCCCCCGTATTCAGGTCCCTGTTCGGGCGCCACCTGTGACAGAGCCAGCCATCACTTGTCGAACAGTACCTGAATGGGGGAGTGAGGATGAAGAAAAAGAAAGACAAAAAGATAGAGTCAGGAGGGCTCCCAGAGACCGAGCGCCCAAGTTTATTTTTCTCCTCTCTTTTATACAGCAGGTGAGTTTGGTTGTGAATCATGACCCTTGTCCAGAGACACCTGCTTCCTTGTTTTCTAGTTCTTTGGGAATTCCCCACCCTCATGGGCTTCCTTGTTTCTCAGGGTTATAGAACATTCATCACGTTCCAGGGCAATCTAATTCAGCAAGGATGCAGTTCCTCATAACATAGTCTCCTTGCTCTATACAACGGAAGGTAAGATTCAAAATGGAGCCTCTTTGGCTAACACCACTTTCCACACACCACTCTCCACACATAATGCTACTCAGCAATGAAAAGGAACAAATTATTGATATGTACCACAATTTGGATGAATCTGCAGAGGGTTATGTGAGGGAGAAAAGCCAATTCCAAATACATACTGTATTCCACTTCTATGGCACTTTTAAGTTAACCATATTACATAAATGGACAACACATGAGTGGCCACCAGATGTTAAAAAGAGATGGGATGGAGCACAGAGGAGGCTTCTGGGCCACCATACCACAGCTCCCAGCACAGAGTGCAAAGGAGGCTTCCAGGCCACCATACCATGGTCCCAATGCAGAGGAGGTGAGCCAAGCCAGTGCCCATAGCATACGCGTGCACGCGCACCCACACACACACACACACACACACACACTGTCAAAATGAGAAGATACATAAACAACTGTCAAAACCAGACTTCCAGATCACCTACAGCAACCCCAAAGGGAAACAAGATGGAACACTGATACTCAAATACCTGGAGTCCCTGAATTGACAACAAAAGAGGATCTGGAAAAAATGAAATCAGAAATAATTTCTCAGATAACAGCAGAGACTGTGCTCATAGTGGAAGACATGATTAATAAATCTAGAGAGGAGCTGAGGAACATGATGGAATCCCAACATAGGAAAAAAATGGAATCCATAAAACAGTGCCAACAGATTTCCAGGAGATTAAAAACTCCATTGAAAGTCCACACAGCAGAATGAGCCAATGTGAGAACAGCATTTCAGATATAGAAGATAAGATTGCAATTAGTGAACAGGAGAAGAAAAATTGCTTTAAAATTGTAAGGGACCATGACTAACAAATCCAGAAGCTGCTAGATGATGCAAATAAGAATGATCAGAGACAATGAAGAAACAGGAGAGAGTGCAGATGACATAAAAAAAGCTGTTCACAGAAGTGATGGCAGAAAACTTCCCAAGGAGGGAAAAAGAACTTGACATACAGATAAGTGAGGCATATAGGACTCCAACTAGCATTGATCAAAA
>NW_004624819.1:3022843-3036170 GCF_000247695.1 Heterocephalus glaber | reverse complement strand
TGAGAAACTGAAAGTATAAATAAGGACTAAAAGGTATAATAGATAATGTGAAATAGGAAGAAAAGGGGCAAAGGGGAAGGGAAAGTGGGAGAGGTAGGGGAAAGGAAATAAGGGACTGGAAATAATATGAGAAAATGAAAAAATGGAAACAAAGTCTTTGTAAATAGGGAGGGATGAAGGGGTTGAAGGGAGGGCTGGGCAAGGGTGAAAAATAAGAACCAAGAGAGACTATGTAAAGGTGAAAATTTCCAATCATGAATGTCATTATATTGTATACCTAAAATGTACCAATAAAATTAAATTAAATTAAAATTAAACCAGAAAAAAATTAAATTTTATTTTAAAAAAAGAGATGGGATGCAGGAGAATTGGGGCTGACTATAAAATGGTGACAGGATGGGAACTTCCTATGCCTAGACTCTCAGCGTCGCAACCTGGTTGATGCTGTACTTCATTTCGGCAAGATGTTAGCATTAGGGGAATCCATGTAAGGGGGACACAGGATCTCATGTATATATTTTTCTTCTTTATTGAGATAAAATTCCCCATTTTAGTCACTGTTAATTAGACAATTCAGTGGGTTTCTGTATATTCACCATGTTATACAACTTCACCTCCAAACCAGTATAATTCCAGAAACTGTTCATCACCCTACAGGAAATCCTGTAGCCACAAAGCAACCGCGCCCCTGAGGCTTCACTTCCTGCTTTTGCAAAGTCTGAGCTCTAAGTCCAGAGGAGAGTTCTTCCTGGGTGTGCCACAGTCCTAAGCACAAGGGTCACCCTCTTCTTGGGAAATGTCAGAGCTCTGGAAGGCACTCATTCCCCAGATAATCTACTTCCCCAGCCTTTTCTCCAAGCTGTCTGCTGCTTTTGTTGTCCCCCGCCCCGGGTCTTACCCATTGCCCCACACACAGCCATTAGTACATCTGCCTGTGGCTTTTCCAGACTCACCCAGGGGCCACCTCTGTCTCAGAAGTGTTCCTATGTAGGACAGATAAAGGCAGGCGACCCTTTTGAATGTGTCTTCAGGGAGTCAAAGCCAAAATAAATCACTGAAGTTCTTGGTGACTGCAGTCCATTCAGCCCCACCATGCTCCTGGTACTGAGGAGGAGGACAGTTATTTTCAAGACTACCACTGATCTAGGAGCGGCCAGAAGGTTAAATACGTGGAGAAAAAAAATCCCCCAGCATTCACTGGCCTTCACAAGATTCATCCCATTTTTCTTAGCTAAGCATTCCTGACTGCCACACATTTTGTAATAGTTTCCAGAGGAATTTTGACAGTTTTTGTTGCTTCTGGAGAAGGGGGAAAGGGACCCTTTCTTTAGTTCTCACTGATGCTACTCCCTGCGTTATTTCTTATAACTGCATTTGAATCTATAATTATCTCAAAATTTAAAAGTTCAGTTTCCTAAAAGTGAAACATAGTATGCAGTGTTCTGAGAAATAGAAAAAGACCCTTGTTATCTCACATTCTCCTACCCTGCAGTCCTACCTACCAAAACCAGTTGCTCTTAGCTCTTTGTCTTAGCATTTGCAAATACTTAAAAAAAAACCAAAATACCAGGGCTGGGGATTTAGCTCAGTTGTTCTGCTGCCTGCCTTGCAAGCGCAAGGACCAGAGTTTGATCCCTGGTACCAAAAAAAAAAGACAGTTTTATACATCACTTATTGACTTCCTGTAACGGTAGATAAGAATTTAAGTTTTTACAATATCATCCCCTTGGCCTCCCCTCGATTCTCTCAATTTAGTGATATTACAGCTATTAGTAAATCACTAGCTAATGTTAAGATTTTATATTCACAGGTGATATATGTGCTTTTTCCTTTCTGTTTCCCTGAAGTTAATGTTTTTGTTTTTTCTTTCCACTTGCTTAGTTTTCTTTAATTTTGTTGCTAATTCTCCCCAAACTTTCTTCCACAATTTCCTGTATAACTTTTTCCGTCAGGGAATATCAGTTCCTGCTTTCAGGACCTCTCTCTGCCTCTCTTCAGGCTGTTATAAACAGCCTGTGTGAGGCCACTGGGACACAAGCTTTGTTTGAGAAAAAGCTTTATTCCTGTCTCTGTGTGAACAGAGACTGAAATTAGGAGCAAATTTCAGCAGCTACGTGGGCAGGAAATTTGGTTTATATAGGTACTGAAGGGGCTGAGGCACCTGGAGTGAAACATTTACGATTGAGGGTCCAAGGATGGACAGCACAGGTGTGCAGACAGCGCTGGATCTTTCAGTGCTGGGGAGATTGCAGATCCCATCCTCAGTTTTCTTCATGGCCATCTGTTTTGCTTCCTGAGAGTAACGTGGCCCTTTTAGTAGCTCCCTGTTGATTGTTGCGGGCCGGATGTTTGCTCGGAGGATATCATCTAGGCCAGGCAAGACACAGACCATCACTTTGCACTCCTTGTTAGACATCTTTAGAATTTCCTTGTCCCCTCCTGAGCTGGAAGCTCTGATCACTGCTGTCTCTGGGTTTATGCTTTTGTTCTGTGGAGTACTCCTCTAGTAGTTTTGTCATGTTAAAAAATTTAGTCCACAAATTTTGCTTGTCAATAATGCCTTAATAAAGCTGGAAAATATTTTTAACTGGCAGAAGGCATGAGGATACAAGCATCTCATATATATTTGTCTCTTGAGACAAAAGCAGACTTAACTAGTTGCCCTCACACCTGGGACGACACCTGTCTCTCTGAGAGATTGCTTCACCATCTTTGTGGAGCTCTTCATAAATTTTCTGGTATCCTATCCCATTTTCCTGTGTGTGTGTGTGCGCGCGCGCACGCGCGCCCTCATTTTAAGTAAACACACCCTAAGCAACAATCCCCAGGAGAAATGTCTTGAGACCTTGTGTGTTTGCAAACATCTTTAGCCACATGGTTGTGGTACAGAACTCCACACAGGTCATAGTGACCCTTAGCTGGTCCCTGGAACACGGCAGACATTCTTCTTCCTCTGTGCTTCTCATTCTCGGCTCCTTCAAGTCTGTGCTCAAATAATCCCAGGGACCACTCTCTACAAAGTCACAGGCCCTGCACTCCCCTCCCCTTTCCTGCTTCATCTTATTTCCATAGCACTTATCACCACCTGGTTACTATGTATTTTTCTTTGCTCATTTTAGGTTTTGTTTTTCTGCCCTCCTTACTAAACAATATGCTGTAGACAGTCAGAAACTTTATCTTGCTCAGATGCATCTCAGCACCTGGGATAAAGCCTCATAATACATAGTAGGATATCAGTATCTATTCACTGAATGAATTGATAATAAACACTTACTTTCTATCTCTATAAGACTCCAAAATAAATAAGAATGGATTTGCTAGATATAAAGTTAAAAACTTGCTGGTCATGCCACTTGAAGGAGGTTGTGGAATCTCTTCTTTTTAGGTTTTTCTTTGTAAACATGAAGTAGGCTGCTACTTGATGTTTATGGCTCCCTGTACATAGGTGACCCTTTGAGCAGCATGTAAAGTGGCCTCACATCTGCCCGTTTTCTCCTCCATGCCCTGTTCACCTCTGGTCACTAATAGGGCTTAGCAAACACCACCCCACACTGTGCCCCTCTTCATCTATGGCTGGCTATTTCACTTTAGGCTTCAGCGGGCCCAAGACCTCCTACTTTGGACTGGACCAATTCATCTGTGGCCTTGGCTTTGGCAGACCTCTTATCTGTAAGGTGATCAGATGAGCCACTTACTCTATACCCAGGAGCCAGGCCTGTGGCTCGCGCTCCTGCCACATACACATGCACATAAACACTCTCCACCCTTCCCGAGACCCCCACACACTCCAGCACAACAGTTAGAGTCAGTCTACTTTTCATTCTTCAGGATAAAATAAATGGCCTTGGCTTTTCAACTCTTGACTTAACCATTGTAGAGTGGAAAACTTAATGTTGCATTGTCCTATGTTGCTCCTATGACTAATTTTTACATAAGAATTAGTTGAACACATAATTATTATATATGTACTTACAAATAGTAGTAAGGTTTAGATGACAATTTTCCCCCCCAAGGAGTTGAGTCTTGGTTCAGCAGCTTCAGTCTTGAGCCAAAGAAAGAAGGGGAGAGAGAGAGAGAGAGAGAGAGAGAGAGAGAGAGAAAGGAAATAGCAGTCTTTTAAAATCACACTTCAATAGGGCTGCTAGATTCCACAAAGAAAAATATAAAATATCCAGTTAAATTTGAATTCCACATAAATCTAATTAGCTTTTACCACATATATTTTCCAAGTGACATCCTGTATAGTATCTTTAAATAGACAACTGTGATATCAATGAAATAACTTGGTTATGTTTGTTGTGAATGTGAATATTTGTTAATATTACGATGCCACAAAGGAAAGAGGCTAGAAATTCACTGACTGGTGAAATAATGCACCAGACTATTCCAAGCTGAGTAAAGTTTATCCAGAGAGAAGAGGTAATAAGACCCTGGCTCCAGAGCAGCGTGAAGACATCCATCGTTGTGATTCTTGCCTCAGAGTCTCCTGACCCTTAATCCTCTGTAGGGGCATGGAGAGCCCACCATTGGTGCCCACGGCCAAGTGGATTTCCTAGGGCAAGATGTCAACTCAAACCACAGATAACACTAGACGCCTTTAAATTTACACATCCCAGATCCTTTCATGAGTATCTTAGCTCAAGCTGCCATAACAAAATGCCATGTACTGAGTGGATGAAACACAAACATTTATAAATCCAAGATCAAAGTGCTGGCAGATTTTGTTTCTGATGAGAACACTTCTAGTTTGCGGACAGATGCTTTCTTGCTGTAACCTCACAGGGCAAAAAGAGAGATGATACCTTTCATGGCCCTTCATTTCAGGGTGCTAATCTGAATCCCTTTCATGAGAACTCCACTCTCATGACCAGATTATCCCACAAAGGCCTCATCTTCAAATACCATCACATTAAGGATTAAAACTTCACCAAATTAACCCGAGAGAGACACACTCAGTCCATAGCAATGAGATTTGAATGAGACTTTAAGTGTACACACAGAGACACCTTGGGTGTTAGAAAATATTATTTCTGACAGTCTGATGAAGTGTGGCTACACATACCTAGGCACTCTCAGGTGAAAGAAAAGAGGGTGATTCTCTGAAATCTGGGCATAGCTCACCTATAGCCAGGTTTTATTTTAAGAAAGTAATAAAACTAATGTAATTCTAGCTTTCAGAGTTGTTTATCACTTACAGTTTCAGTTCTGGTGATTGCACAGTAGTAAACTAGCTAACTGCAAGTCCAAAGATTATATCTGCATCCAGACAGACCATTCATCATGCTTAGCATTTGGGTCTCAGCAGAGCTTCCCCATACATTTGCCAAAATGCCACTGAAATAATCACAGAAAGCTCCCTGTTTTGTTCACCTAATGCCTTAAATATTGTCAGTAGCTCTGGAATTTAAAATTATTTGGAGTATTTTAATAATCCATCAATCTTTTTAATTGAAAGTTTCATATAACCACTATCTTAGTTTGTAAATACTTACTGATTTTATTTTTATACCAAAAATGGAGTGCACTTCAGTAGTTCAATGTGTACTTACCCAAGAAACCAATGCCAAGGTGTGAAAATTATCAGAGTGTGATAATGTAATAGTGGCAAGGGTTTTAAACATTATCAAATATTTAGCAAGTTGTACGGTCAATATAAAGTTCAAATTATATGTGGCATTGATATGTTTATACTCAATACCATTTTGTAAACAGGTAAGTTATTCAGTAAGCTTAGCTAGTTTTGAATGAGAAAAATTAAATTTTAAGTGGTAAAATGACCAAAATGTGGTCATTGAATCCAAAAACTTCAGTTAGATAAAATGCAGATTTGTATTGTTGGAAGGTGAATAATTTTTCAGGGCCAAAACTGCCGAAGGGGAAGTGGGATTTAAATCTATTTCAGTGCCAGCTATGGTTTGGGATCTAAATGTATTCCAGTAGTGACTTGTCACTTTGTGTTGCTTGACCCATGGGCTATGTAATTCCAAAAATTCTAGGTA
The DNA here is from genome assembly GCF_000247695.1 of Heterocephalus glaber. The sequence continues at coordinate 3,030,171 of NW_004624819.1, read as the reverse complement.
CCTAATACTTTTTAGTCTCATATTTCTAGGCAGAGATCCACCCTTTGTCTGCCTAGTTTTGGATACACCATTTCCTGCCATTCAATTTCTCTTTTTAAAAAAAAATACCATTTAAATTATCAATGCAAATATCTTTTTTTTTTTTTTTTAATTAAGCCTAACTTTGAATTTTCTTTTTTATTTTCTCCTCTTTGGGAACCACGTGGACAACGAAATTGGTCACAGGCGCTTCCTCCACCGGCAGTTCTTGGACTTCACCGGCAGGGGTCTCTACTTCCCTATCAGAAACTCTACCACTCTCTTCCACATCAAGCGTCTTCTCCCTCACTGATCAAGGCACCACAGACGTAAAGTCCACTGACCAAACAGTGCTAGTCCCAGAGGTCACCGTCCCCACTCGTGATTCTTCTGCCGTTGGTGAGTTGGCTCTGGAAAGTCCACATTCGCCTGTATCTCCGTATGATGGCAGGTTGAGTACAGCTGGCCAAGATGTGACCGGCGACCAAGATAGAATGGCAGTGTCTAACACTCGTGCCCTGTTGGAAGAACTGGGACTGCATGGATATGTTTCTTCCCCAGATCATTTCCCGGAGAGAACCACTCCTGTCCCAGCACTGCAGTACATCACCACTGGCTCTATGACCATTGCCACCGAGGGCCGAGAGCTGGTAGTCTTCTTCAGTCTGCGTGTTGCTAACATGCCCTTCTCCGACCACCTGTTCAACAAGAGCTCTCTGGAGTACCAAGCTCTGGAGCAACGATTCACACAGCTGGTGAGTGGGCACTGCTTACTACTCTCAACTATCTGTGTCTCTTTCTTCCCTCTCATTTTTGTACACTGGGCAATGCATACTTAGAAGAAACAAGCCCCTGGGATAGCTGAAGCTGAGGAGAGTCAGCTAGAGTTTTGAGATGGATTTAGACCCAGGCAGGGAAGGGAGTTCTGTTGTGGACACTCAGGGGAGATGTCAACGCTCTTCTCCTAGAAACAAATGTACCCTAAAATATCCTCATTGCAATGCCTCCTAAAATATTCTACCAGAAATAATCTGTAACCATTCTAGTACTGAATTTGGAATCTAAAAGCAGTCTAATCAACTTTTCCTGAGTTGTAACTGTCTGATCAAGGGCCCAGAGCCTAAGGGGCTCAGCGCAGCTGAGGGGGAGAGTCCAAGCAAAGGCTTCTCTTTTGGCCCCTTGTCCCTGACAGTGAGCAAATGATTGTGATGGCTCACACGTTTGCTGATTAAAACCCCCAAACCACATGTTGATTTCTACAAGTACAATAAAAAATAGATACACAATAAGAAATGCTGTACTATAATACCTCTGCATAGTCGTGGCCAATTAAAGTAAGCTACACAATGCATGTCTGACAATAAAGGGGAAAATACTTGCTTCATATAAGGTAAATCATTATACAAATGAAAATCCACACACAATCCAACATCTCGGGTGAACATTTGCTTTTAAGACATTCTGTGCCACCTTACACACACACACACACACACACACACACACACACACTCTCTACCAGGTAAGTAGATATCGAGACAGCCTCAAGTAACAGTCTCAGTTAACCCAGCCCACTTCTTAACGGGTTTGTGCTGAGTTCCTGTAATCAAGAGATCAGGAAGAGAAATACTTGCATCAGCTACAGGGTAATTTCTCTTTTACGTGATGGGTGGGAGAGCTCAGTTCTACAGTGTCATTCAAAGATCCACATTTCTTCCACCTGCAACTCTGCCAACCTCAGCGGTGTTTTCTCATAGACGTGGTCAAAGCCAGGTCACTGGTAGGTGTTTCCACTTGGAAGAAGGGGAATAAGAAGAGGCTGAGGGACAACGACACACTTGTCAGCGAGTGACTCCGAGGCTCCCGGGACCCCTCTACTTGTATTCTGTTGGTGGACTAGAGCTATGGTCACACCCTCACACAGGAAGCTGGAAATGGGGTCCACTTCGATCCCACCAAGAACTGGAGAATCTGGGCTGAGGATTTAGCTCAGTGGTTTCGCCGCCTGTTGAACAACTGCAAGGACCCAAGTTCGATCCCCAGTACCAAAAAAACACAAAAAGAAATGGATGACATGACAAAAAGAACTGGAGAATCTGTTTGGAAGAAGGGGCAGATAGCTATTTTCATACCAACTGGGGGAATACAGAAAACCCCTACCCAAGGCCAAAGCTATGCTAACAAATGAAGAAAAAGTTCAAAGTATGTAGGAGAAAGCAGGACAGAGTAAATTGAAAACAGTTCCAACCCCTATGTAAAATGTTCTTTTATTTTCATAATAATCTCATGAGGGAGAAACTAAAATGTGGGTCAGAATCAGTCAAAGTTCTGGTGGGGCAGAGACTGAAGCAAAGACAAAGCAGGTCTGGGTCAAGCCAGGAGACCACAGCTTGCATCTGTGGGCTCTCTGGGTTGTCAGGTGGGCAGCTCATCCATCAGGAGGGACTCACTCCTGCAGCCAGAGACAAGTAGACACCACAGAGCTTCAGATATCTCTGGAAAATGATCTCCACAAGGGCTGTGCCTCACAGGAGGTAGTGTGAGGCGTACCTGAGGGATACTGGAGATTATTAAATTATCCTTTGGAAGGGAATCCCTAGGGCATCTCTTTTGGTTGTCCATTCCAATTCATATGCACTGAGGCATAGCACAGTGGTTACCAGGCTAGTTAGGGACAGTTTCAGGACAAGATCCAAGTCTCCTAACAGCCAGTTCCCTGCTCTTTCCCCAGCACATTGTGTTGGCCATGAAATGGTGAAATGTGTCTGGCATCCAAGCTGATGCTGATTTCAATAGGTCATATCAAATTTGTCTCTTCAGAACAGCAGTCTCATTTATACTGCTCAGACTGCTCCTGAGCTTAGTTTGGAAGCTGTTTTTGTTTACTTTCGTTTTTCTTTTAACAACTAAACCTGGCAGTCAAGCTTTGCTGATAGCATTGGCTTGGGTTCTTAAACATCATCTGTTTTCACATTTCATCATGAAGATCCCACCCATATCATTACCAAGATAAAAAGATGGAAATAAAGGACACAAATACTAGAAATAGATCATTAAGTCAAGGTGTTCTAGCCTCCCGTTAAATCCAGAAACAAAAATCAACAGAAAGGAACTGAAATATGTGCCTCAGACAGTGAGGAGTGTGAACAGGATTCACACCAGCAATTAATAATAAACTACCTTGTATTTTGCAGCTGGTTCCATATCTAAGATCCAATCTCACGGGGTTTAAGCAACTTGAAATACTTAACTTCAGAAACGGTAGTGTGATCGTGAACAGCAAGATGAGGTTTGCTGAGTCCATCCCATACAACCTCGCCGAGGCTGTGCATGGCGTCTTGGAGGATCTTTGTTCCATTGCATCCCAACAGCTAGATCTGGAAATAGACAGCTTCTCTCTGAACATCAAACCAGGTAAAGAATCTGACAAAGAAAGTTATGGGAACCTTTGGTTCATTTTGTTTTGTTTTGTTTGTTTTTGAGCATATTGTCCAGCTGTCAAGCCACAGAGATGAAATTTAAATTACACTTTGTATAACACCTTTTGGAAGCTCCAGGTCACGTTATCTGGCAGGGAGAGGGCTGAAACATGCAGGTTGAAGTTTTCTTACATCAAGAAACAAACAGCAGGCCGGGGATTCAGCTCAGTGGTTTTGCCACCTGCTACGCAAGCGCAAAGACCCGAGTTCAATCGCTGGTACCAAAAAAAACCCAAAAAAACAGCAAGCATGCCTCTGACTTCACAATCTGAGAGCTTCAATTTGATTTCAGAGCAAAACTTTTGCTGTGCTTGAGAAATGTTTTAAATGTAGCCCACAGCCAGGCTCATTTATATTCTGCTGGGAGTCAAAACACTTTCTTGGTGATCAGCAACAACCTGAGGTAGGAACCAGCAGAACCGCCTCTTCATCCTACAATTCAGGATGGGATCTAGCAGCACCCCAAGGAGAGCAAAACAATCAGATCACACTTCAAACTTAGGGAAAGTCACCCCACCACCACCAATGAAAGCACGTTCCAGCTGTACACTTGAGATCAGCTCCTATGTGTAGCATTAAGACAGAGTTAGGCATGGAGATGATCTTAAAGAAAAGGGACTCAGCCCAAAGCTGTGTGACTCTGATGATACAGCAGAGCTTTGGTACTATTGTAACCAGCTACTTCCAAATCCGGAACTGTTTCCACCAGTAGTTTCACACTTGCTCTGTAACTAACTGAAAGGGATTTTGTTTGTTTGTTTTTGTTTTTTAATTCTCTGGAGTGCAAGAGGGGAGGGTTCCACACCTGCTGCCAAAGACTTTTCTTTCAGGCAGATCCAAAGCAAAACTTCCTAATTGGCCATAAGTGAGTGAAGTGAATCTTTAACACTTTCTCTGGCTCTCTGTGAGCTAACAAAGAAGGCAGAGAGAAAAGGCCTTGAGCAAAAATACAAGCCAGGAGGCACAGGAGGAAACATTTATCTTTGACAGATCAGGCTTTTGAGCAACTTGAAGAAAATTGCTTCTCTGCTTTAATAAACAGGATCATTAAAAAGACAGAGCACCCATAGGCATGGAGCCCACATAGTCACTGCCAAACAGGAGCAACAAAGCGAGCCCTCCAGACCCCCAGAAATGAAAATCCTGCTAAATGTGGCAAGCTGTGTTACCTAATATAACAATGCCTCCGGGATGCCCACCATGCTGTGGGATACTTGGCCAATTTGTATGTCAGTGGTGGAACAATAAGGTAAGCCATAGCATGCTGGCCAGCCTGGGGAGTCCCCTGCCTGCTTTCCAGAGCTGGCTCAACTCTGGCCTGACCAGCTGAGAAGCTTCTAGAGAGAGGCATGCTAAAGCCAGGTGTAGCGGAGGATCCGAGCGAAATGTACTGAATGAGTGAATGACCATTCGTGGTGTCCACAAGGGAGGCTCTTTGCAAATGCAGGTGGAACGCTACCCTAAGCTTGACAATGATATCACAGTCCACACTCTGCTCCTGCCTAGGTACCTGGACAGTAAGAAAACCTAATTTTTTTTGAGACAGGGTCTCACTGTGCAGTTTGGGCTGGCCTTCAACTTACTATGTAGCCCAGGCTGGCCTTGAAATCATGGCAATCCTCCTACCTCAGCCTTCCGAGTACTAGGAAGAAAACCTAAATTTTTAATGCATGAAAAATTCATAAAATAATGAATGAATGAATGAATGAATGAATGAAACAAGTTGCTAAGAAATGGCTGTGGTGAGCCAATTAAAACACGAGCAATGGGGCCGGGGATTTAGCTCAGTGGTTCTGATGCCTGCCTCGAAAGCGCAAGGTCCTGAGTTCAATCCCCGGTACCAAAAACAAAAAACAAAAGACATGAGCAATACTTCAACCAAAAGGTTGAACAGAATTAGAAAGTAAAAAATAGTCATACAACTTACAAAATCCACAACAAACTGAATTCATCTCTCTCCGTCAAAATGTGTAAATTCAGTATCCCTAAGGGCTCCTATTGATGCTGTGTGTGTAGGTGAGATGAGAAACTGTGCCAAATGTTTTCCTTCTGGTCAGCCCTGAGGGACGGGGAGAAGGCTGGAGCAAGCAGGGAGGGCACAGGGGCACTGACCAGATGGGCTTCCTTACCCACCGCGGGGGAGTCCTGGTGTGTTACTTCTCAAGGCACAGGGCTGACTCAGCACGTAACCAGCAAGTGGACAGAGAGCTGGTTACTGGGACCTGGAGCATACTTAATCCAAAACTGTAAGTTTTCATCCACAGCACGTCACATGCATGAAAGGCCTGGTCCAAAGGAGATGCAGAAAAGGGACAAGGGACATTTAACACTGTACTGAGATCAAATTGATGACTTTTTATTTCAAAAATACTTTTAAGGACCATTTTCTTATGTGCCAGGCATTGTGCACATCCCTGTAGGCTTGGGAGAGTGGCCAATAAGCACTACTGAGTTTTAAATCTCAGCTCACTGAGACCCAGGAGTATGAACAGGAGATGATGTGAAGCATTCTTGTCCACCTCTGAGGCAGCCTGTGACAGTGGGTGACAGGGAGGATTGAGCTGGTGGCAGCAGCTACACAGGACCGGGCTGTGGGTCAGGACATGGCAGGGCACAGGCTGCTGGGCTTCAGCCTGTGACCACGGACATGCAGCGACCAGGCAGCACTCACTGGGACAGACTCAGGAACACTCCCAGCCCTGTCATCATCCCCTTCCTGCTCACCACACTGCCTCAGTCCAGGCCAGAGGCAGCACACAGCCCAGCTCCCCACTCTGCTCCTGAACAATTAATTTTATAATTCTATAAATCTGCATATCTTATACAACATCTTCAATATGAAATCTAAAACATTGCTCTTTCTTTAAAAAAAAAAAAAAGCCTGTACTGTTATAGTAAAATATTTCTGACACTCCTGTAAAATTTCGATTTAGGCAGATAAATATATAATTACTCTTTTTTGTTGTTTTTTAGGGGTAGGGATTGAACCTATGGTTTTATGCATGCAAGTCAAATGCTCTACCACCAAGCTATATCCCCAGCCCCCTATTTTGACTGTAGAAGAAATAGGTGTCTAAATTTTAAAATAAAGGATACATATGCTGAAGATTTCCCATCATTTTCTTCTTTTTTTATCTAGCAATATGACAGCTCTTTTGGTGTAGTCTTTGATGGTGACTGGCTGCTCCAGACTTTCTTGGGGGAATATTTGAGGAATAGCTGTCGTGCTGACTGACAAGTGAGCTGATTAAAAAGTCCTCCTAGTAGAACTAACCAGTGCAACCAAGTGACTGTGCTGCCTCTCAGGTTCCTAGACCCTGGATGAGGAGAACTTTATTAGGTTCTGGAGAACAAGGGCTCAAATTCCAATTTTCATGGCTCTTGGCTCAATTGCCTGTATGAGAATGGGGGGCTGGGGCTAAGATACAGCAGTGCCATCCTCCAGCAGGGAATGGAAGAGGCTGCAGGGACACTGATAATCAAAACCCCTGACAGCCCAGAAGGTCCTCTTAACAAAGACAAGAAGTTTCTCTGATTTAGGTTTTGATCCTTTGAGTCTTTGCCTGAACTCAATGATGCTAGTCCAGTCTCTTTGAAAGAGAACTTGAAACAGGAAATCATCACGGAGAAAAAAGGGCACTTGTTGGAAACACTGTGCAGCTGTCATTAAAAAATACAGTGAATGTTTTCACTTTTTTAAAATATTATTAGACATTGAGGCGATACTCTTAAGTGAAATAAATAGGACACAGATGTGTAAATACTGAATAGTTTCTCTGGTGTGAGAAACTGAAAGTGTAAATAAGGACTAAATGTATAATAGGTCATGTGAAA
>NW_004624819.1:2973845-3022293 GCF_000247695.1 Heterocephalus glaber | reverse complement strand
ATAGAAGAGGATATCAGAAAATGGAAAGACATCCCTTGTTCTTGGGTAGGAAGAACTAATGCAGTGAAAATGGCCATACTTCCAATATTGTTATATAGACTTAATGCAATCCCCAACAAAATTCCAACAGCATATCTCACAGAATTAGAGAAAACAATCCTAAAATTCATTTGGAATCAGTAAAGACCTAGAGTAGCAAAGGAAATTCTAGGCAACAAAGGCAAGAAAGGGGCCATCCCAATGCCCAACTTGAAATTATACTACAAAGCTACTGTGATAGAAATGGCATGGTACTCACAAAACAAAACAAAACAAAAACAAAAACAAAACATACTCGAGGATCAATGAAACAGAACAGAAGATGCACAAACAACTCTAGACCTACTCAGCCACCTCATCTTTGACAAAGGAGCCAAACATCCTCACTGGAGGAAAGATAGCCTCTTTAATAAATGGTGCTAGAAAAACTTGAAGATTAAAAATAGACCCCTATCTTTCACTATACATTCTACATCATTTTAGAATTTATTTTCAAAGGGGAATAGTATTCATGTGGGCTTCTTTCTTCCCCTTCATTCTTTGAAGAACTGCTTAATATTCAATCTATTGTGAAGATCCTGATTTGCACTCTGTAGTGTTTAAAGAAGCAAGCACTAACACTGAATCTCTTAAATTTAGTGTATGTAAACAGCTTATAATATGTATTGTCTAAATGCATTTAAATCTCTTTTACTCGAAGGAATGCTAAAGTGAAAATACTGGTATGTGATCACACAAGACTGTCAATGCCAACACAGACAACACTAATCAGCATATCCTACATTGGATTGCAGTGCTCTCCAAATTATTTGAAAAATGCATACAAACAACTTGACTGATTTTTAAATGAGCATAAAAGGCCCTCTAACCTATGCAGGTTTCCCCATTACGCCTATAGAAAATGCTAGTGTGTTTTGCTCACTTCGTATGTAACAGTTGCCCTTATGTTGTGCTGTATCCTGTGCTTTTTCTGTGGGACCATTCCATTTAGGAACAAAGAGCACGATGATTCCAATCTTGTGTGTATTTACTAACCCTTCCCTGAGGTTTGTGTATGTTGGATATTGTGGTGTTTTAGATCACTGAGTGTACAGAAGAGAGAATTCAAACAAAATATTGCTGTTCTTCAGTTTTGTTTGTGGAATTTGAAATTACTCCAATTTAAAATAAACCACTGGACTGTGGAAATACATGTAGAATTGCAGTTTTAATTAAATACCTCTCAAACCAAAAAAAAAAAAAATAGTATTAGAGTGAAAGACACATTGCCATTAATCCCCCTCCGAATACTATCTGCCCTTCTTTTGAACACACTTATTTCATCATTCTTGCCACTTTCCTAAGCCGTTCTGAAAGTCCTCTTTTGTGAGGTCTTTAGTTGTGCTGTCCTAGCTGCCTTAATGTCCTGAATCAATTCAAAACACTACTTTTCATGGTCATTTTAACTTTGGGGAGGAGCCAGAGTCATATGGTGCCAGAGCCTCTGAATAAGGTGGATGAGGACACACCATGTGTTTATGAGCCTGCCTTTCCATTGGATGGCACTCAGCAGCACATTCACCTATTTTTTATTACATCTCATAAAATATTCATAAAAGAGCACTTCCAGAACTGCTTCAGAAAAAGGCAAGAATACTGGGATAAGTGTGTTCGAAAGAAGGTGGGGTAGTATTTGGAGGGGGATTAATAGCAATGTATCTTTCACTCTTAATATTTTTTTAAACTGAAAATATTTACTGTATTTTTAAGCCATTATTTTTTAATTTTTATTTTTTATTAGTACGTGTTTGCAGTACATAATGATTACATTCACTGTGGGGAGTTACTACATGTACATAATACATCTTAATTCTTCTTATGTCCCCTTTCCCTTCCATTCCCTTTATCTCTTGGTCCCCTTGAATTTGCAAAAGAGGTAGAATGTTTTGAGGGGGGATTGACAGCAATGTGTCTTTTACTGTAATAAATAGTTTAAACGTTGGCCTTATATTTTGATCACCCCTTACTGTTAAAAAGAAATACCTAGGTTTGTCTACGGGAGAGAATCCTTGAAAATAAAGAAGGCATCCTACAATTTTAACCTTTTCCTGGGTAGGGGGGCTAAAACACATAGCAAAACTGAGCTGCTGGACGTCCGCCCTTTTGCCTTTCTCTCGATACCTTCTCAGGGAAACAGCAGACAAGGGTCAGGGTGCCCCAAGAGTGAGGCCTTCCCACCCCGCCCAGAGCCTCCGCCTCCAGACTCCCTATCTTCCTTGCCTGTCTCCCCAACCTGTGCAATGAATCACTCCCCAAATATGAAAAACATACCTGTCACAAAAATAGACTGACTATATGCCAAAGTTTTAACCCATGAGTTATTAGGGTAAAAATAGGGTAAGGAACATATAGCAGCTGTGGTTTTATGAAGCCAAAGACCAAAAGAGAATAATGGAGAGCACTGGTAAATAGAAAGCAGGAAGCACAGTTCCTGGATCTGAGCAATGTCCTGTGCATTAACGTCTAACTTCATAGAGCTGTAAAATGTCTGAGTTGTAATCAGTAGTAAACAGTGAGTCAAACATAGTTACTGCCTTCCTGGTATTGGCAAACTTCTTCTTCAAGGGGCACATAGTAAATATTTCAGACTTTGCAAGCCAAAAGGCAAAGTGAAAGACACGATACAAGTGCTTATATAACCATTTTAAAATGTACAATTCCTTCTTTTGACTTGCAGGTTGTACAAAGGCAGACAGCTGGTCAGAGTGGCCCCACAGGTGGTCCCTATTTACTTGGTGGCATTTCAGTGTGCTGACATGACTTTGAAGTCATCCTGGCAATTTTTTCATTATTTCCAAATGTTGGATAATTTTCCTAAACATCAATGATTACCCAGCTTCCTGCTCCTCTGGCCTGTATCTTTGCCATTACAGAAAAGTAGGCAAGGAAATGATAATACAAGTGTGACTTGGGTTCCGAGTTTATTCATACACTCTCTGAACAATTATGGATTTTCTGCCACGAGTCAGACACTATTATAAGCACCAGGACCCAAAGATGAATCGACTCTCTCTGTCCACAGACGGCTAACTGCCTAGCAAGAGAAATAGAGCAAACACAAAAGGCTGTGAAATGCTATAACCAGAATATGCACAGTAATGCTGCCAAGTTCAGAGGACAGAGGTGAGGGGTACCCAGGAGGCTTTGCAGAGAGATGGTGTCGCTGAACCGGGCTTGGAGGATGACGCTGGAGACGGGGCAGGGAAGGGTAGGGAGGAGCCCAGGTGTCCACCGTCATAGACCTGCGGGCACAGAGGAGGGAGGGGAGAGTTCAGACTAGAAGAGAAAGCAGGCTGAGCCAGTTCAGGAAGAGCCAGCTTGGTCTTCAGGCTTCTCTCAAACCTGCCAAATCTGTGTCCACCTCAGTGTCCTCTTTCTTTCTTTCTCTCCCACGACGTAGGGTTTTTTTAAAGTTAGACTAAAATTTTTGCAAAACTCAAGCACTCTTTAAAGTAAGTACGCAATGGTCCTGAAAGTGTTCTTAAAAACGTTTAGTTTATCGTTTGTAAAATGCTACATTTTTGGAAAGTACCTAATACAAATATATAAACAGGTTAAAAGGGTGGCACATAGATTAATGCTTCTTTTCAAAGCTTTGCTGAGGTAAAAAGTTTGAGGGTGACTTTGTGAATGCCACTCTTATTCAGAAAAAAAATTTAATGCAAAAATATAAGGCAAAATTAATGAGATTACTTAAGGATTTAAAAAGATTCTGAAAATATTGAGGGGAGGAATCCATGCTAAAGAAAATGGCATTAGGTGACTTGACCCACAGCCTATGAAATGGCCTGGGACTGAGCTACGTGGTGTAGAAACTTCAGAGAGGGGGTTAGCATGACTCAGGGCAGTGACAGTGCCCTGGAAGAGAAAGCAGGGACTGGAACTTGTCTGGGAAGGAGGACTGTCGCCGAGGGGGACAGAAGAGAGGACGAGCTTGGGTCAGAGAGAAAAGCCAGAGGCGAGCAGCAGCTTCAAAGGCTTCCAGTGAAATAATGGGTGGAGGCTGCTGAAGAGCACAGCCCAGAGGTGACCAGAACCATTTGCAGAAGGCAGCGCAGAGGCCAGACTGGACCAGGCATAGGTTCCTGATGTCGGCCTGCACAGCCACCGGTCCCAGGCCTCTGAGGAGGGTGTTCCTGAGCTGCAGCCACCAGGGGGCCTCTGAAAAGCGGAAGGGGCAGTCAGAGGACTTGAGTCAGGAAGAAGCCTGCCTGAAGGCCAGTGAAGATGAGAATACTTCCTGTCTCTGCCCCACATGGCCCATTTACTTGGTTCTGTTTGTAAAATCTGAAACAAAGTCCAATCAAGTCTTTTCTTTTTGCCTCATGTCAGAGTAGGAAAGTAGTTTGTAATAGTAAAGGCTGGGAAGGGGAAAGGCCCTGGTCCAGTTCCCAGCACCACCAAAAGAGGGGGAGGGGGAGGAGAACGGGAAGGGAAGGGGGAGGGGGAGGGGAGGGGGAGGAAGAGGAGGAAGAGAGGTTGAAAATGCTCTTGGAGCTGTCTCAGGCCTCGAGGTCAGCATCAGCATCCCACAGTACCATCAAAACGGGGGTCAGCAGTCCGTTAGGCCAGATAGCCTCAATAGAAGAAAAGCCCACACTGTTATGACAGCGGTGGGTTTGCCGCTCACCTTTCGAAAACTCTGAAGAAATGAATCTGTGATGTAAAAGTATAAACCAATGTTAGAACTTACTGTGATTTACCAACTGAAAAACCAAATAAATTATGGCTTGCTCGGTATTCTCCCGGCATTCCCAGCAACCAGCATTGTCTTTCACTTAGGCTGCTACGAAAATTCTTGAGAAATATACAGGGCTTTTATACCAGTGAGCTGTGCAGCTTGAAGATCTCAAAAATGCAAAGCCACATATAACTTATTCTCTCCTACCTAACACCTCCTCAAAAGCAGGCAGACCTCCCAGCTGTGGATGGTAAGGTAAGCACTGGGATTCATTACTGTCTGGCACACAGGATGCTTTCAGCACAGACGTGCATGGACAAACTCATTTTCCCTGGAAAATGCATTGTCAGACTCCCTTTAGCTCTGAGAGGTGGTAGATGTCACTCATCACAATGAAGATGATAAAAACGGATAAGAGCTACTGTTCACTGACACTATTTTGAATCTTAATAATATCACACAGTAGGTAGAACCCCCTTCCCTCTCGTACAGTTGGAGAAACTGTTTCAGAGAAGTGTAAATAATTTATTTTTTAATGGTCACACACTTGCCAAGTGCTGGAGCCAGAATTCAGACCAAGGACTGCCACCTCCTTTGACTCTGCCCTGCGGCCTCAACACAGAAAGGAATCTTACAACCCCCCCTACTGGGTATTCAGTGGCTGTTTAATCTATTTAGAAAAACTAACAATACATTTTAATTAACCCTAAATGAACTGTGTTACTTTCTCACTTCACCAAGGGAAATTTCTTATAATGTTGTTTGGGTTTTTTTGGTGCTGGGGATCAAACTCGGGACCTTGCAATTGGGAGGCAGGCACCGGAACCACTGAGCTAAATCCCCGGCCTTCCTATAATGTTTTGTCATAGCCCTTCCTAAAGCGGAAAAAAAAGGCTTTGATGTTAGGAACAAGTCTCAAACTTCCAAATGCCCCTTTCTATCCTCTGCTAGAAGTATCTCTTCCCGGCTGGGACAGTTCCTGGAACTCTCTTTCCAGGAGAGCCTCCCTGTCCCCTCTATTGGCCTCTGTGTCCCAGCCATCTCCTTTCCTTGCTTCCTGGGACGTCATCACTAGGGATTCTGCTCAGCTCCTGCTGCTCCCAGTAGGGAGCACCAGCACTGGCTGCACTGCCCAGGACAATTGGCCCCTCCTGGGTTTCCACCTGGACCCTCATCCCACACCCAGCCACCCTGCAGAGCTTCCTCCAGATGCTCCTGGAGTCCTTCCTCCAACCCCTGCCCTTAGAATTCTCCCTGCACTGACTGCCACCAACAGGGACAAGCCCAGCATCCTGGGGTCTGGGACCAGTGACCCCAGGACCTGCTGCGCCTGACCCCAAGGACCAACACCTCAATCGAGGAAACCCCAAGGGGACCCAGCACACAGGACGTGCCCACCCCAGAGACCACGATGCAACAGCAGTGTTCCCGAACCCTCTGCAGCCTCCTGTCACCAAGGTCACCTTGAACTCGGAGCCTCTGCAGTCCACTGGGCCTCCTGCCTATGAGGAAGGCAGCAGGCCATGAGCTCCATTGCCTGGGCTCTCTTCAAAGGACAGCAGTCCTGGAGTCTGCCTGGGGGTTCCCACTCACCCCTCACCCCATCCATCCCTCAGGGTGTCCCCGGGAGAACCACCAGAATGGATGAAAACTCAAATGGCCCAAATCCTTGGCCATAATAGCTACAAAGGACTTCAGTTTCCTCGCCTGTGAAAACAGTGTCAGAAACATCTGTGTGTAATGAAAAATTATGGAAATATTAATGAAGACACTTAAATAGTTCAGCACAGTGCCAAATGGGTAACAGTGCTCAATGAATGTGAGCTTCTCGTTCATGGAAGTGATTGCCATTTCTGCTCCTGGCACAGCTGGAAGTTCAGGGTCACCATCCCTGGGGACACTTCAGGAACAAGTCCTAAGTGCTCTGACTGCAGCCAGACTCCATCTGGGATGCTCAACAGAAGGCCAGGCCATCTGGGTGCCAGGATGGACCTAAACCTTTCCCACCAGCTGCCAACCAGTCCCTGAGATGCACCTGACTCACGAAGACCTAGAGCACTGGGCTGTCCCACCTTCAGAAAAGCCACCCACATAAGCTAAGGTAAAAAGTTAAGTCATCGTGCCATGGAACAATCCTAGTACGCCCAGAAGATGACCCAAATCACAGCCTATGCTGCTGAGCATAGTGCAGGCTCCTGGAGAGGGTCTTCTATGGTGCCAATGTAAAAACAATCTATTTACAAGGAATTCACACCCATTCAGGGGGCTGAGGCAGTTATAGACCAATCAGTCCACAAACTTACCATGAGGATTTCATTTCCTCAGCTCTACATAAAATCTATATGACTGGAAAACGTTTTTTCTGGAAAACAGCATCTGATTTTTTTTCCATCCTAGTCTACTGCTGATTTCAAGTCTCTTGTCCTTCCTCTTTCAGGCTTTAGACACTCTTCAGACAGAAGACAGAGGGTTTTAGGTTGTTGCTACATAATGTATAATTATTTTTATCACTGACCAAATCTAGAGCAATGACTAGGAAGTTTGAGCTAATCTGTTTTGTATAAATGTCCAGGGATGTGCAAAGGAAGAGGCAAAGAGTTGTATGGCCAACCCACGAATGAATGCATCATTCTAAAGCGACACAGCTGGGGAGAAACAAAGACCGAACGTGATGACAATGCAGGGATGTCTTTGCCTACAGAAGTTCTACTAAACTCATTCACCAGAGAGCCAGTCTTTCCTCTTCTATCTCATCTGTGGCTCGTCCTCCCTAGAATCAGCCCAGTTGTCAGCCTTTGCCTAAAACCCAATGTTCATTGAAAGATGACATGGAAGTAAAGAGAGTCACCAGAATAGCTAGAGGAAATGTTTTTAAGGTAATGCAAGTGGAAGCAATATGAGTCGCTTCACGAAGTGGTCTCTTCTGAGCCTAATTACCTGGTCACCTTCATCTGCAGTATCAGCAGTGGTCCAACGGCGCCCTCTTGGGGCTCTTCCCTTCCCTCGCTCTCACACAGTCCACAGAGTAGAGTTCACACAAACAAAAGGCCTTAATCTAAGAGACCGTCTGCTTTCTGGGTCTTGGCTTCCTCATGTGCAAAGTGAACAAATTAGTCTAGAAGGTCTCCAAAATGCCCTCTAGCTCTAAAATTCTATCTGAACTCTACATTTTTATATATGGATAAAATAAAACTTAAAGCAATTACCCAGTCTGAGAAGTGCTGCAAGTTCTGAAAGGCCAGGTGGCTATTTGTCGAATGAATCAATGTTGTCTTGTATGCAGGATGGCACACACAGCAACCAAATAAGCTGCTGCTTCTCTACTGCCTGGTACTGAGTATGGGACAAATGTTTGGTATGGCACAAATGAAGTGATTCCTAAACTGCTTGCATCCATCCTTCAAATATACCTGACTTGGGGCCCCAAAATTGGATAAACTCATTGCTTCAGCACCACCTCCCTCCCTGTGCAATGTGAAACTTTACTGATTCATGGACTGTGCCTGGCTAGGCTCATGGAAATCATGGTAAAATGGAAACATTTATTTTCACAGGGAAACTTGGTTTGGGTTACTTGCTATTTTCTGTTCAAAGAAGAAGAACCCTTGCATGCAGCTGTCCAGGTTAACTATGTTTCTCTATTGCAGAGGGAAATGGAGCTCCTGACTATTCCCTCCTGGCCTCTGTTTTCAAGAACACAGCTCTGAGTGTAAAGTGGTTGACAGTTGTTATTTACTAAACCAGGCCTTGGACATGCAATCTCCTGGGTTGTCAGTGTAAACAAGTTATTCCTAAACAGTGGCACGGCCAGCATTAGGAACCAGGAGGCAGGGCAAGGCAATTTATGGTATCCATTCCCAAAGCTGCAGAGAAATACAACTTCACAAAACCGCTTTAGCAGTATACTTTGCTGAGATGTCCCAAAGCACATTTTCAAGAACCTGCTCTTGCCCAACTCTTGGGCTGGTCACAGTGGTCTCCCTCACTTTGGTGTCTTCACCCCAAGGAAACAGTGAACAGAGGTGTCCTTTGGATTCTCCCCTAGCCACCCATACAGTTTCCAGGTCTGTAAATTTGGCCAAGGAACTGCTGTAAGAGTCACAATATGGTACAAGAGACATGAGCTTGTTAATAACCCTAAGAAATGTAAAAGTAAAAAGAGAAGAGGATGGGAGAGTTTAGGAGGGGGGGGAAGAGGACAGGGAAAGATTAACCTGTTATATTTATGTCCTAAAACATATTTTTCTTTATTTTCTTATTTCTATTTGTATTATTTTGAGATGGGGGGGGTTCTCAATGTGTAGCTCTGACTAATCTTGTGCTCCTGAGCACAACTGATCTTTCTGAGTACCGGGGATGACATGCACATGTCTCTGAGGCCTTATTTTTATTTTCGATTGACACATAATGATTGCACATATTTATGAAGTTATAATATGACGTTGCAATACATGGATCCATTGTGTAATGATCATATCACGGTAATGAATGTGTCCATCACTGTAAACATCTATCATTTCTTTGTGATGAGAACATCAAAAATCTTCTAGCTATTTTTAAATACATACTGCATTGCTGTTAACTACAGTCACCCTACGGTGCAACAGGACACATAGAATGTACCCCGTCCCACCTGCAACTTTGTACCTATGAACTGACCTCTCCTCATCCTGTCCTCCCTCCACTCTCTCCAGCATGTGGAGCCTCATTCTACTCTCAACATCAATGAGATCAACTTTTTTAGATTCTGTGTATGAGTGACATGGCGCACTATTTGTCTTCTGTGCCTGATTTATTTCACTTGCTATAATGTCCTCCAGGCTCAACCATGCTTCTGAAAATGATAGGATTTCATCATTTTATGGCTGATTAGCCTTTCACTTTGCATATATGCACCACAATTTCCTTATCCACTCTTCTAGTAGTGGACATTTAGGTTGATAACATATCCTGGCAATTGTGAATAGTGCTGCAGTGAACATAATAGCACAAATCTTTCTTCAATATCCTGATTTCATAGGGCAGGGGATTTAGCTCAGTGCCTCACAAACACAAGGTCCTGAATTTGATCCTTGGTACCGGAAAAAAAAATCCTGATTTAATTTCCCTTGGATATATACCCAGTAGTGTGATTGCTGGATCATCTAGTAGTCCTATTTTTAAATTTTTTATGAACTTCCATACTGTTTTCCATAATAGTTGTACTAATTTACATTCTCACCAACAGTCACACAGCCTTTTTTAGAATGTATTTTGCTATCAAACCTCTTTTTAGTATAAAAGTTATTAAATCCTGCTGAATTAGACTTTTGCAAATGTTCCCACTTGGAAAATATTGGGCCAGACAATCTTTGAAGTTGTCCTAATTCTAAAAATTCTAAATCCTGTTTATATATCTTCTAAAGCATAATTCTGATCATATTTTTTTCCTTGCTCATAACTCTTCTGTGATTCCCACCTATTTGCAAAGTCCAAATTTCTGGGGGGCATTAGAGGTGGCAGTTAGGAAGGGCAAAAAAAAAGTCCAAATTCCTTAGTTGGGCATTCCAAAATCAACCTGTGGTGGATTAACTAATGATCAACTTGGAACGCCCAGTTGAACTGAGTCAGTACAGTTCTGGGTGTGGAAGACCCACGTGAGGATTGTTGACAATGGCATAAAAAGAGAACTGGAAGGGAAGATTGTATGCTGTTCATTTTCTTGGAGAAGCTTGCTGTGCCTGGGTTTCCTGATACAAGCTTAACTGTTCTCATCATCAGAAGAGCTCGAGTTCAGGTCCTCACTGTCACCAGGGATGGCTGCTGTTCTCATCGAGGGAGCTCTGGTCTTCACCTTGAGCATCGCTTCCTGGCTGCATGTAGATCACTTAGCCTGATGGCACAGAACCTTCACCCTGCCAGTGCAGACTTTCTAGCTTCCACCACTGGCCCTGGGGCCTTCCTGGTGCAGAGCCTCATATGGACTTGCAGGAGACACTGCTGTGGGCTTTAGGCCTTTGCACTCGTGGACATTGCCTTGGGATCTAGACCTTCAGCTGGACTTGTGCGGGATATTGCTACAGAATCCAGGCCCAAGCCTGGATCCTTCGGGTCTCTGGTGCATGGACAGATCTCTCGCACTCCTCTGCATTTGACCTTTTGGGTGAATATTATAAAACAATCCTGTAAATTATGTGTCCTATATTAAATCTATTCCCTTGTAAACTCTGACTACAACACAGCCCTAACAAACCTTTCTGGTCTCAGTTCCTTTCCTTCCCATTCACAGGTTTCTGTTTCCTTCTAACTCAGTTTCCACTGATCCCTTTTCAGGTTTCTGTCCATGCTGCCATCTTCAGTGGAAATGTCTTTCCCAGTCTTTGTGTGTACAAACACAATCCACTTCATATACTGTGTTCAAAGCCACCACCTCCAGGATGAACACTTCTCTATATTGAGAGCTCTTAGACTAGACTAGGTCTTGGGGGTCCTTGTGAAGAATTAATCCTATACATGACTCACTTCCCCTAGAATTCTTAAATGGACAGTTTTACTTGCACATAATAGATGCTAATTAAAAGAATAGTGTGAAGGGCAAATGGTTGATGTAATGAAACCAGAAACAGAAAGCAGAAAGAA
The DNA here is from genome assembly GCF_000247695.1 of Heterocephalus glaber. Next base: position 3,010,916 of record NW_004624819.1, on the reverse strand, counting down.
CAGTGAATGCAGGACCTGTTGCAGTTCTGCCATCCACACTAGTGTTTCGGGATATCAAGAGACCAAAGAGGCAGATGGGTGATACAGGAGGATTTATTCCAGGTATTAGGTGTACACTGGTACAGTGGACTAATGTCCAAAGGCCAAGCCCAGAACAAAAGAAAGGCTCCAGTTTTATATATTCGGTTGGTGGGAAACTGGAGGGAGGGGGTGAGGTTATAGAGGTGAGACAAAACAGTCACTCTGTGATAGCCTTGTAACTTATCCTTGAAAGAAGACAGAGCCTTCAGAATCTTGTGAAAACAGTGTCATAAACTTTGTTTAAGGGACATAGTTGCCAATTTTATCTGTACCAGAATGAGGACTTACAGGTAAAGGGAGTGTGGGGGGGGGGGATCTGAAAGGGGGGGACTGCCCAAGGCTGAGAAAAACTTATCTAAGTCCTGCTTTACTAGGAGACTCTGTCCATTTGCTTCTCTGCTGAGAGCTCTGTGACCTCGGTGCTAAAAAAACAAGGGAGGTGGAAGGAGCCACTGGCCTCCTGGAGCTGAATATTCTGACATGTTTTGATTTATCTGCCTTCCAAAGCAATCTGGGTTTGTTTGTTTGGGGGGATCGAACTCAGGACCTTGCACTTTTGAGGCAGGAGGCGGAACCACTGAACTAAATCCCTGGCCCTAAAGCAATCTGTTTTAACAAGGTTTCTAGATGATTCTGATGCATCCTAAAGTCTGTAATTATAGTTGGAACTAAATGTATTATCATATGTCTATAATTTCATCTTTCAAAGATAAAAGTGTAATTGGTTCTCTTCTCACTCTCTTCTGTTATCACCACTACATGACCCACTCCAAAGTGGGTGATGCCAAATACCTTTGGTCTCTTGCCTTTAACTGCTGCCAGCCACTCAAACATTCCTCAAACTCTGCCCATCTCTTACAGATGACCCAGAAGATCCCTGCAGATCCCTGGCTTGTGGTGAATTTGCCCAGTGTGTGAAGAATGAGCAGACTGGGGCTCAGGGAAAAGGAGCTCCATGCAGGTAGGTCAAGCGCACTGATGTCACTCACTACATGCTACTTCCAAGAACCCTAGTGTGGGAACAAATCCCTCTGACTAGGATTCCCAGCTGCCCTGAGCATCAATGCTAGCTGCAGGGGAGATGTGAAGATTCGCACTTCTCTGCAGGGCAGTGGGGTGGGCAGCACTCAGGAGAGGCAGCACCGCAGTACAGCTGCCACATGGAGCCCTGCTCCAGGCTCAGGGCAGGATTTCCCTAGGTGACACAGGAGACAGAGACCCCAGACAGTCTGCAGACAGAATGTGTCTACCCTACACTGTGCATGTGTGTTAAAATGCAAAGAGTTTTCCCTCTTTGCAAGCATGACAGCTTTCAAAATAAGAAAGCTAAAAAAAATACAGAAAATTATAAGAAGATAAATGCTTTGTGTAATTTATCACATTAACTGCTATCTTTTGATGTCCATATTTATATCATTGGAATCTGACTATATAAAATGGAATCAGACTGACTTGTTTTGTAATCAGCTTTTTTCAACCTAGAATGTTTCCACCTGTTATTCAATATTTTCTATTTTAATCCTATATTAGTTCATTCCCTTTCTTTCTTTTCTTTCCTTCCTTCCTCTTTCTCCCTTTCTCCCTCTTTCTCTTCTTTCTCTTTCTCTCTTTTTCTCTCTCCTTCCTTCCTTCTTTCCTTTCTTCCTCTTTCTTTTCTTTTCTTTTCTTTCTTGTCCTGAGGAATGAACCCAGGGCCTTCACACTGAGCTACATCCCCAGCCCTTTTCAATTTTTTTTTCCTGTTCTATTCTTTTTTTTTGAGACAGGGTCTAAGGCTCCCAGAGTGCTGGGATTACAGGCTTGGGTTACCAGGCCTGGTTTAGGAGTTGGTTTTCTAGAAGTCTCTTGATGTGTTTAGCCAGACATTCATTCCTGGACAGAAGGGGTAACAGAAGCTTTTTGGAAGGAGGAGAAGAGAAAGAGGTGGGATGCAAGTGTGTTTATATGCACAAACCAGACCTCAGTGAGTAGTAGGTGGCCTTAGGACAACCATGCAACACAACACCACCACTTCTTCTCCTGTCCTGTGAGGGAAACAAGGACTGCATGTGGACTGGTCCTTCCCTCAGAGTGCTGCTCCAGCGAGAATGCCACCCACCTTTCCCAGTAGCTGCCACCAACCAGCACTTATCAGGGTGCTGCTTGGGGCTCACTGCCTGGACCCACAGCAGGATCAGATCGGCCTGGTTCGCTTTGCTACTGCTCGCTCTAGTGGCTACAGGCCCTTATTTCCCACCACAGGGACTCAAATGGAGCCACAAAAAGCTAAAGTGACTTAGCCTCTGTCTTGGCTAAACATATCCTGTTTGTCTGAAGTCTTAACACTTTAAAAACAAGCACCTGATCATGGTTAGGAAGCAGTATTCTGAAGTCAGACTGTGGTTAGAATTTCAGCCTAGCAATTTAATAATCAAGTGCCCTTGGACAAATTAACTTCTCTAAACCACAATTTCCTCATTCTGTAACTCAGATTCATACCACCCATCTGTTGGATTACCTCAAGAAATATATGAAGTGATGCTTAGCAAATGTTTTTACAAAGATTAGAAAGCACAGAGTATGCACTCAGGGAAGTGGAAATGCTGCTGCTTCTGTGAATTTTCCCCAAGTGAGTCACAGCTTGAGCCCTTCGTGGAGTGTGGCATTCTGGTTCTAAAGTTCCTCTGGAAATGAAAAGTACAAAAGAAAAATCTTGAAGTACAATGATGAGGGGTTTCTCTGTAAGACAGCAAAATGTACATAAAATAGTACTTAGAACTAAGACACTGAAGTAGGCACGGAGACTAAGACATGGAGACAGACCATAGGTAAACAAAATAAATATAAGCTACAAAAATACCCTTCCATTGTTGAGTGTCCCTCCTGGATCCTGTGACCTGCTCCCACTCATTTCTATTCCTCACAAGATGCCATCATTTATGTGACTCTGACAATTATATAAGCATCAGTTGACAAAGCATAATCAATCATGGATCAGACATTGGTTAAAACTAGAGACTGTAAAGTTAGAGCCAAGTCCTAATTTGAGCTCTGGCCTGAGTTAGGTACAACATTAAGCCACACATTTTTCCCTTTAAGCTTAAAACTTCTTGTCTATATAACTGGGTATTAGGAATAAATTTGTGGGTTTAGGTAAGGAATAAATTAGATACCCCTCAGTATAAAGTACTCAGCTACTAGCATTATGGGGGCTGATTCTACCAACAAAGACCAGCGATGTAAGGTAATGCTGAGATTCCCCTAGCTGGGCATGGTAGTGCACACCTGTAATCCCAGCACTCTGGGAGGCTAAGGCAAGAGGATACCAAGTTCCAGCCCACCCTAGGCAATTTAGTGACTTAGCAAGATTCTAAATCAAGATAACAAACTACAAAAAAAAAATTTAAATTTCCTAGCTGGCACTTTAAACTCAGAAGCAAATGTCAGAACATCATGTAACTGTGAAGAAAGCATTCTCTAAAGAAGTTTGTCGTTCTACGTGGAAGTGAAGAGATAGGAGAAGAATATTGAGCGCAAGTACTTTACTGAGAACCCAAGAGAAATTTCAGTTGGTTCAGTTGTCATTCTACTGCAAAGTCACAGTCATTCATTATATTTTCACTATGGTTTTCCTTCTAGTCTTTTCTTTCATTCAGTATTCATGACTAGACTCCACACCTTTGTTTCCCTCAATTCAGATGTTCTATACATTACCAGTAGATTGATATACTAGAAATTCCCTTGCAAAATTCTCCCAGGAATAAACAAAACTTTCATTTTCAAAGGTCTTTTTTGCTTAATGAGTTTGACTTTCATTAATCACAATTATCATTACACATATATAGAAAATGCAAAGCTACATCTAGCAAATTATGACTTTTCAAATCCAAAGATTTTCACTTTTGTCTTTTAATAGGCTCATCTGATCTGTGGCATTATTTATAATAATGAAACTGTTTCCAATATAGGGACCAACTTAAGTAAATCACAGTAGAAAGTGATATTTATGAGGAAGTTTTAATAATCATGGAAGCATTAAACTACAAGGCAGTCACATGATTGCCCACATTGTAGAACTCAGGTGGTGCTGGGAAGGTGGAAGTGCACTGTTCCTTCTAGATATCTGTTCCTAACTTCCTTTGGAGAGCTTTCTCCACTGGACAAAGAGGAGACTGGGGAAGAGGGAAGTGGCGGGGTTCAGTAGAGTTCAATTCCAGTTTTAAAACCTCATCTGGTTAATAATGTGAGCATGTTAGGCAAAGGTGAAGGTGTGCTTCTCCTGGTCACCAGGTCATTTGAGAAGCTTCTAGTGTTGTCTTCCCCTCACTTGGAATCTCTTGGTTCTGATCCCAGGCATCTACCAGTCCCCTAGTATTGTTAAAGTTTTCATATCTCTCAACCTGGGCAAGTAGGAACCAAAAGTGCTGCCTCTGAGGGTGAAAGGGGGAACAAGGAACTTATTGAGCAACCCCCTTCTAGGACATTTCCAATCCCTACCCCAGTCTTCTTTCCACCAAGCAATGGGAGTGGGATAGGGTTTTCCCTCCTTCCCCCTTTCCCTGAAATTACACTGGACAGAATGTTGTGAGAAATAAAATGGTCTACCAGTAAGGGAGTATGTATAGGACAGTATCCTCAAACGCTATGCCTATTATGTAATGAGGAAAAATACAAAATGCAAAATATGTATGCACCATCACAGAAATTATGTAATGCATTCATATGGAATTATATACATCAAACTTTAAAATAATTTTCATTTTTTAATTTTATGAACAAAATACTATTGTAATTGTTTTTCAGCAACTAAATTCAGAAGTTGACTTGAAAAACAACTCCTCATTGCAAGATGAATTTGTCCTCTCATCTCTCTCATCAGTTTCCTTCAATCCTTCTGAGACCACTGACCAAGAAATCTTAGTTTAAAAAAAGGAAAGCAAAAGTTTGAGTGTAGAAAGCATTTTCCTCCAGCTCTAATGAAAGACACATGCAAAACTATGCTATTCATATTCACTTTTCACAATTTCTAAAATAAAGTAGTAGAGAGCTGTAGTCTCTATTAATCCCCAGAAGTAAGGTATTATCCCTTAACAATATGCAAGAAGAATTTGTATCTCTCAAATCAACCTCAACCTCCAAGGATTAATGTTGTTGATAAGACCAGGAAATTGGATGTCATGTTTTTGTTTTCCTTTATAGGTCAACAGATCACTCTAAAAACCAAGTACATGAAACACATGGTAAAAATTTCCAACATCTGCAAAATAAGGTAAAACTCTACCTTCCTTTCTTTTATAAGCTGGTTTTTAAAATTTATCTTGTTTTTTTTGAGACAGTGTTTCCCCACCTGCTATGCAGCCCAAGCTGGTCTCAAAGTGGTGATCCTCCTGCCTCAGCTCCCATATGATGGGATTGCAGGCAACTGCCACCACACCCAGCATTTCTACATTTTGGTTTCAGTTACTGAATTTGAATTTTGAAGTAAATTTAAAACTTTTCTGTACTTAATTGTTTTAAGAATAAAGCACTTTTATTTGGTAGACTTTTTAAATTTAGTGTTGTTAAGAGGAAACAGTTTTTTCTTCATGCAAGAGACAGAAACTGTCATTAACTGAAATAAGTACATAAAATAACAGAAACAATCCAAGTATAACATTCCCAGCCTTTTCTTGTAAAAATATACGTGTGGGTAATCAAATATGTTTCAACAAAGCTGAAATTTTCACAGTAATAATATTCTTATAGCACTGAAAAATTTCATAGGAACTACTGAAATTTAATATCAAATAATAATCGCCAAACACAAAAACATGTTGAAAAATATGTATAAGAAACATGATTTGTGAACAATGAGGAACTTCAAAAGTTTCCAAACTTCAGGTAATGTTTTCACGTCCTAGATGTCTTTTATACTCATCCAGTTAGTCAATTTATTTTACTAAGGTAATTTCGTCTTACAAAGGGAAATAACTTGTATACTGCCAGGTTATATATAGCCTACATAGAGCTTTAGAGTTTTTAAAACAACTTTCTGAAAAATATTGGACATTTTTAGCCTAAAATTACCTATTTTCAAAACTGGTACTGGCCTCTGATGCTAACAATGTCTGCCTTACCCGAGATCTGCAGTGCTGGACAAAACACAGCTTCAGAGCCTGCACCTGAGAAAGCTGCCAGGGTGCAGTGACCGAGCACACCAAATACGACCATAACTGCAGAGACCCAATTGCATACTGGAATACCACACACTTTTTTAACTTTCTGGAGCTAAGAAAATTAGAAAAACATAAGAAGTTTAGACTACGACTATATAATGATGATAGGACACAAGGATCTGATATTAACATATTCAGGAAAACGTAGACACCAGACACATCTTGAATGGAGTTAAAAACCACATCTCAAATAAGGAAGGTTTGCCGCTAACAAAGGGAGTGATTTTTCTCATGGTAGGAAGCACACTTGAAGAACTACATCTAAGCTGAAGGCAGTAATGACAAAGGCTAAGTGCCAATGCTGATTATTCAAGCTGGACCACTGTGCTGAGCAAGAGTCAAAGGACACTGTGTCCCTTGAGGAAGGGTTATCATAATGGGTGAATGATCCTGCTACAGTTGGAAGGGAACATGGTGGATTGCATGTACAGACTATTCGCCATCCCTGCTCCAAGAGATGGATCAGTCCAAAAATCTAAATAGGTGTAAGAAAAGATAGGTTACATTTCTGGTAGAATATCTGTTCCTAGAACATCTGGAGGACAGCTCCAGTCTTTCAAGGAAGATCTGCTGCATGGCAAGCACACCCTCACACCCACCAGAGAGGCGAATGTAGAATAAACCATGCTTTGATTGTGAGTGGCCTTTCTGAAATTCTTACAAGTATTTCTCTTCTAGATAACCAAGAAAAGAAATTCTGAATTACTGGCTGCAGGATTTGAAGAATTTAACCATCAAGATTGGGAAAGAAATTAACCACTGGAAATGTACAAATTACCACTTAAGCTATCTCAAGACAGATGATTTGCTTTCCCAAGGAAAACCATAGCTAGTCTGTCAAAATTGTGGAAACAGGCAGGCATATTCAACAGTCACCAGAATCTGGACAGATAGTCAACCCAGAATCAGCACATACCAGCTTTTGAGTATGCAAGTCATTTACCTGACAACTAGTAAGCCCTGAAGAAAAAGACACTTTTTATCAAAATCCAGAATATAATCAGTGAAACATATTTCAATTATTGTTGGATGATAATTAAGGTGATAGTAAGCCAAGTTTTCTTCTAGATGCCTTTAAAATATCATTCAAAAATCATGTGCAACAAATGCAATTCACTGTTTTGGGAGTTGAGCAATATATCAGGAAGCAAGGTCTTAATAGAATATATATATATACAAACCCATAATCCCAGAACTCTGGGAGGGCAAGACAGGAGGATTGTTGTTCAAGCCTAGTCTGAGCTACTTAGGGAGACCCAGTCTCAAAATTAAAAATTTTAAAACCTGGGGCTATAGCTTAGGGTGAAGGCTCTGGGTTCAATCCACAGTATCAACACAAAAAAATAAAGTCAGTAGATAGATACATAGATGATATATAGATGATCACTTATGCAAGGAGACACAGGTCTCTGAATGCACGAGTGTGTGGTAGTACAGAAGCACAATGATGAGTGTATACATGCTCCACACTACAATGTCTGATACACACATGTACACACAGCCCCGTCAGTCATTTTTAGGTACAAGGGCTTTGTATAAGTACTGCTTACAGATTATTTTATTGACAATAATTTCTGAATTGTTCTTTTAAAAAGGAACTGAAGTTCAAATATACACAACACTGTTTTAAAGGACCACTTTTGGCAAGTAGTGGAGAGATGGTTTTACTCTATGACATGATTAATTCCTGTCTTCACCAGATGAACAATGTCCTCCTAAAATAACTTCAGTGAATACTTCCTCACACTAATTTTGCTGTGCACATACCTAGATTGGCTTCAACATATCTTCATCCCATTTTTACTGTGCTAGTCAATGAACAATTAAGGCCTCCACAGCTCTTTCAAACATCTCATTATCAAATATATTTGCTGCAAAATCTTTTCATAAATTTCTAATAAAATGAATCTGTGCTTTAATAGTTTTTCTGGATTTGCTTTATGGATTTGACAAATAATTTTAAGCAGAATATTTTAATGCTGCCAGAAGACAGCAGCAAATAGTAAACACTAAGAGGAACATTTAACAGCAGCTACCAAAATAAAAATAAAATGTTTCCTAATGGTGGAAACAATCTCTTGGGAAGCATTCCCCCATGGAGAAGGGATACATGCGTTGAACATACATTCTTGTGGGTCTCACGCATGCACAGCTTTCACCCTTAATCACCACCCCAGTCCTCCCAAATTGTGAAGATCTAGAACGTGGAATAAGGACTTCAAATCGGACTACAGTAACAAGGTGTCACAACAAAAAACTGGTGGTTAGGGCTGTGCCTGCCCACTGCCATGTCCTGGAAACTTCCCAGAGAAAAGCAAACTCGCCAGGAGCATAACAGGCTGCACCCAGGGAAAAGGTGTCTACCACTCCCCACAATAGGCTCCACACCCTACTTTCAGTCCTGGTCTAACAAGTGCAGCGAATATGGTTTATGGAGAAAGAAAACTTGGTAAACATGATTTTCTCTGTGGACTATCACTCTAGTCTTTGATGGAATGCCTCTTCCTCTCTAGCCCAATCCCAGAAGATCAATAGGCTGAGCAGGCTAGGGAGACAAAGTCTATTTAAAGCCTTCGAAAGGACTCCTTTTGGGACCCCAGTTTTTACATTCTGTTTTCCAACAAGTGTAACATTCACAATTTTGCAAGACTGAGAAAGGAATCAGGGAGGAAAGGAAAGGATAGAAAGAGGAAGACCAAGATTTATCAAAATTTATATTATATACAGCCCCCAACTAATGTAATTATGTACCACAAATACATACCAATATAAAATTTTAAATACAAAAAATAAAAGCACAAGATACAACAAAATTCTACGTAAGAAGCCTCTATTTGTATTTCTAGTAGTACATCAGAATTAAGGAAATTATTAGATATACATTTTCATAAAATGAGAAAAAAATTAACAGTTGCAAACAAATTCTAGAAGTGAAAAGTAGCCAATTAATAAACCTACTTGTGGTTTGAAGGGGACATTCTACATTGGTACAAATTAAGAGATTCTTTATTTGAATGTCCATTAATTTTTCTCCTAAAAAAACTCCTGAGACAACCAAAGTCGCTTCAATGTTAGTCTATCAGGAAGAACACACTGATTAGAACTGGGCTGAACTGTGTTTGGCATTTGGTCCTGACACAACCGAGGGCTCCTTCTCGAAGTGTCTGTGCTTTGCCTACCATGAGCCTCCCACAAAGAGCACAACTCGCTGCTTTGTCCCACCTGTTCCCCCTACCTGTCCTTCTCACTGTTAGGGCCCCTCAGCCCTCCCCTCACCCCTCCCCTCACCCTTGTAAGTGCATCTTCTGGGAGAAGACTCTCAATTCTTGTTACTATGGTCATGATAAGCAGGGAACGATAACCTACCCCCCCCCAACAAAGTGAAACGACAGAGAAGCAACCTCTCTGTAAATCCAAGGGGTGCTAAAAAGTGCTGGCTTGTCGGGATTCTTTTTACTATACATGAGTGGAACAAAGGCATTCTTTTCTTTTCCATAGTCTAGAACTAAATTACTTTACCTCCAAGGATTTCTTTGCATGTAAGGAAGTAGGTCTGTCGCTCACACTGACTTAACTGATTTCATTCAGCAAATATTCTGCTGATCCAAGCACTCTTCCACCATTTAAGGTAAAGAAATCAGAGAGCTACGTATGTGGATCCCCTGAGAACCACAGTAGTAACCTGTGAGTGAAAATATCTTTCAAAAATATCAAATCAGGGGCTGGGGATGTGGCTCAATGGTAGACTACTTGCCTAGCATATGCAAGACCCTGGGTTTAAACACACACACACACATGCACACACATGCACGTGTGCACAAAAACACACCCAATTAATAAGCTCTACAAATAATAAATATGCATTATTATTATTCTTGCCTGAGGGCTTCTATTGTCTGAACTTCCACTAACATCATCCATTCTCTCCATAGTATCTTTTCTTGGTTACTTGTAAAACAGAAGAATTCACTAAAGGTACTAGAAAGAGAATGACCTAAAAAAGTCAAGATAGAAGCCGAATAAGAGCAATAATAGAATGTCTTTTGTGTCAGCCTACATTCCCACCTTATTTCTTCATCACTTAATCTTGAGAATGGGACATCTCCCCAACTTTAAAACTAAGAAAGCTGTGTTCTTAAGCACATGTAGACTGAAGAAATTTCCTACTTCAGTGAGAACTCCTATTTCACACATATATGTCAGACATGCTGGTGTAATTAGGGTTACATTATAATTGAATTGAATGTGAAAACATTTTGCACCAGCCCTCTAATATTTTGTGCATGCCTTTTTTTTTTTTTGTTAGCACCAGGGATCAAACTCAGGGCCTTGCACTTGTGAGGCAGGCGCTGGAACCACTGAGCTAAATCACCGGCTCCATCATGCCTACTTTTTTATGCTTCCCATACACCATGGAAGGAACTGAAGGAACTAGTACTGACAAGTGTTAAGACCGGTGAGACCACATTATGAGATTAGTTCTTTATATGCAGGACATGGGTTTAAACTTTTAAGCTTCAATTAAAATGAATGATTAGAAATATGAGCTGATTAACTTGATTCTTACAGTTTTCAAGCATTTGTAGGTTTGATTGTGAACATGACCACCATTTCTGTTATTTCCCCTACAAGGCTGTCAAGGTCCTAAGTTTCCCCACCAAAGTGTCTCCAGGGTGAATGCTCATCTATTGTATGTAGGTTACCCTAAGTCTATCTGAATTAGGGCAGTTTTCCTACATGGCAATGCAAAACTAACTCAAGAGACAATTTTAAGCAGACAACTTCTAGGTCAGCTGGGTGACATAATTAGAAACAAAAGAGCTTAAGATTAAGTATGATTTTATTAACTATCAGTCAAAAACTAAAAGGACTTTCAACAATCTTTTACTATATTTCTTACAAATGCCACAAAAACATTAAGTTCTCTCATTATAATATTTTAACCTTTTTAATTTTTCATCTAGTGCCAATTCATGTATCTAGGATATACATAAAACAATTTCTGAAAACAGTAGACAGGTCGTTAAAAATCAGTTTGGTTACTAGATTTTTTTTCAAGGATTTACTTATTACTGATTAAGAAATAAAGCATGCCACTCACTTTCCTACACAAATAAAAACACCAATTAAAGGTATAAAATAGGAGAGAGTAAACAGGTCGTTTATTTCAGTAGCTACACCTTATGTCCCCAATCACCAAATGACCCAAGGATGGGTGAGTCTGAGCAGTAAAACAGCCACCAAAGATAATCACATTCACACTTTTCGCTAACAGCACAGACAAGGCCATTGGACTTCCTTACCACAAGGCAATCATTGGTACAGTATGATAATAAATAAATATTTCTGTAGTAAGACATTATTAAGAGAGGAGCAACTCTGAAAACTATCTGTGACTCCCAAACATTAATCTAGTCAGCTGGAAAATATTTTCCTAACTGAGGTATCTTTCTAGGAAAAAAAAAAAAAAATCACTGAAACTTCATTTCAAAAGTTGGGGTATTTAAAAATCAGGGAAAAAAGTGCAGAGAATAATTTTATTTTCTAGTTTTATTCTAAAATACAAACAAGACTCTTTAGGATTGTGTCAACATAACTCCCTGATGGACTTTTGTCTCTAAATTCCTAATATGGAAAGTCATAAATATTAGGCTTAAAACTGCTGACATTTGATCAAAACTAACGACACGCAAGGAAAACTTTTTTTTTAAATTATCTGTTACATGAAACAAGCAATTATTAAGTACATGGGCTTTTGAATTACAAAGCTTATAAAACAGCTCTACACTTACCAAAATCTCAAAAGGCCAAAAAAATGACACTAGGAATTAAAAAGATATTTGAAACAAACACCAGCTTAAAACATATGAGATTCTCATACAAAAAACGCAATTGAGGTGAAGCTGAAAGAGTATTTGAATTCGGTCCAGCTAAGCCAAGTGCTACCTAAGCTGTTTCCCTTTCTAAATGAAACAAAACTTATCCCAAAACTTTTAAATGTCTAAACAATCTGAATTTTCTTTATTTGTACGTGAAATATCAAAAGAATATTCTGATGGCAGCACACAGTTTGACAGAAAAGAAAACCAAATCAGTGCTGGGCACTGTGAGTAGTACTTCCTTTATCACAGAACATACTAAATAAATTAAGGTATTTCCAGAATTCTAGCAGTTAATAAGAACTGCTTCACCAAACTAAGACACACTGCAAAGGAGGGGGGAGGGACAGAATTTCTACTGTCGGTGGTAGTATCTGTAAATTTCTGAAAAAGCAGAGAAAATACACAGCTTTTAAGATGCTTTTCAAACATCAATGCTGTAATCATTTTAAATGCCTTAATTCTTTGAAGGAATTTAAGCTAATGTTGCATTACTCCAGTTATAAGGTACTATGTCTTTTGAAATATTTGTAAAATTCTCTTTTCCTTGAGAACAATCCCGAAGGACTTAAGGTGGTCTGCTGCCAAAGACTGAGAGAGGGTGGAATCTGCCCACGCCTGACAAGCTTCAGAAAAAGGTGGGGATGAAGAGCTATAACTGGATAAAGGAAACAATTGCCAGGTCCCCAATTCACTCCCACAACCTTAATTAAGCTTAAATTAACGAAAGACCACGATTAGTACAATCTATTCGCTTTGCGCGAGTTATTCTAACGCGAGCAAGGGAGGGTTCACTCCCCGGGTATGCACGTTTCCTTCCCTGGGCCTCGGCCAGCAGCCAGATCAGCGGCAGCACTACTTGAGCAGGTTCTGCAGCATGGCTGTCGCATAGGTGGGCCGCGCCTGCCTGCTCTCGATAGCACTCTGAAGGTACTGGATGCCTCCGCAGCGCTCCCAGATCTCTTCAAACTGTCTCGGCAAAATCTCAGCGCCCCGCTTCCGAGTGAGGCCCGTTTCTTCGAGGTTCAGCTCACACATCTCCATGTCATCCTTACCTGCACACCGGAGACATCGAAAAATTACCTTCTCTCTTTTCAGAGTGATTTTATGAGCTTTCTTCCAGAAATGCCCATCAATTCTCACAAATCTGAGAGCTTTGTAAGACTTTATTTTCTCTAGGTCGGAAATGTGCTTAATAAATTCACCAGAAAACAAATTTGCCCCCACTAAAGACCCTTTAAAAATTTTTGAACACCACAGTTGATCAAAAAAGTCATCGGGGGCCGGGGATTTAGCTTAGTGGTTTCGCCGCCTGCTGCGCAAGCTCAAGGACCCAAGTTCGATCCCTGGTACCCCACCCCCCAAAAAAAGTCATCGGGTTAATAAAAACGATACACATCTTCAAGCTATTAGAAGAGAGCAGATATAAATAAACATCGATGGAAAGTTTCTTAGGATACAGACAACTTTCTGTGTGCTCTACAAGGACATAATTAAGCAATTTCACATTATAAATCAGTTAACCCTCAATTAGCTGAAAATGTGACTTAACAGCAAAACGCCATCATCCAACACTGAAATTTAGTTAATTATACATCAGAATGTAACAAAGGGTTTTTAAACCTTTTTAGTTTCACACAGTTTTTCCTGTGATACACACCAGCCACGAGAAGGATGGGTGGCTTGTCGGGATGGAGCTCCATTTGCCGGGCGATCCAAGGCCCGTCAAAGTGGGCATACCACCAGCCTTTCTTCTTATTCTGTGGGTCTTTGTACTGGTCAGCAGGGCGGATGAATGGGATTCGAAAGAATCGCTGCTGCCGGTTCATTTCGATCTCCTGCTGCCTGGCAGGAAGCTGAGCGGCAGGGTTCTGCTGAGCTATTACACAGAAGACTGAACATTAGAGCAGCAGTTCAGGGGAGGGGAAAACAGCCTTTCACTCCTAAAATGCACCAAGAAACACCCCCCAAAGGGCGGGGAAGAGGTTCCTAATAATAAAATGATTGCCTATAACTGAATACAATTCAGAGTATGATCTCTTAGAACTGTCTTTGTCTTTTCCTAAAGATCTTCCTTGGCACTGCACGTGCGCGCACGCGCGCACACACACACACACACACACACACACGCACACAACCCATCACCACCGCCGCCACCACACCCCCACCATAACCAGGAGAAACAAAACTGTACCATACTCCCACACAGGATTGTTACCAGTAACTTGAAATAGACAAATGGCAGGAATGCAAACTAGTATTATTTACTAGATTTATATTTTTCCTCCAAAGATTTCAAATGAAAGTTGCAAAGTAACTTTTATTGAACCATTTACAATAAAACAAAATAAATAGGAATTTTAAAAATCTGCTGTAATCACAATTACCACAAGTGGAAGCCATGTAAAAATTTTCTTTTACCAACAAATTTGAGGATTTTAAGTGGCCAAAATAACACAGATCTTAATAATAGGCAATGACTAAATAAAATCTCTAACAGTAAACAAACTTTCCCTCCAATGTTTTTACTTACTTCGAAATCAGAGTTCTTTTGGAATAAGATCCACTGAGATAAGAGGAAAGGGTGTAATACTCTCCTTGACAATAGGGAAGAAAAGTCTACTTTCCTGCAAGTACTGTATGAAGCATTCCACTCATGGCAATCTTTCATTTTTTGCTCAATTTTCATTACTGAAAAATTGGGTTATTGTTTTATCTGCAAAAATTAACATTTCCCTGGAGCAATGATTTTACATCTTTAGCAGCATAATTTTGGTAAGCTTGTTTAATATGCTTTATACACGTAATTGTAAAAGCACATCAATCATTTACTGCAGTTCCAAGAATCGCAGTACAGAAATGAAAGTATGTTATTATATAACTTTTATACAGGATACAAAAATCAAGAATAGCTATATGGCTTTTGTAAGAAATTGCAAATACTGAAAGAATGAAAATACTCTTACTCTACTTTTTACACCTAGAAAGAGCAAAAGGGTTGTAGCAGTTGAATATATTTCTTTTCAAATCAGAGAAAGCAAAGGCAATCAGCAAAGCCACATATGCCTATGAAAGAACAAGAAGTCAAGAATTTTGTTAGTGATTTTAAAAGCCCGCATCACCTTTAGCATATTAATAGAAATGTATTTATTTATTCTTTTGTTCCTGTTCCCCTAAAGCTATGGACAGCTCAGAGATTATACTTTAAGTTTTAAATATTACCTTTGCAGAAAATATTCAACATTAAAACCTTCAAAGAGGATTAAAAAAAATTTCCCTCCATCTTAAGAATTAGAACTTAACATCCAGTTGATTGAATGTTAACTGTAGTACTGACAACCATCCACTAATTAACCTATTTTTAAATTTTAAAATAACGTTCTCCTGTTACTTGATATATTGAATAAAATTTAAAAACCAAGCAGTCTTTGATAGGCTTTTCTACTAAGGGACAAATTGAAACATTGAGGAAGACTAGAAACTAGTATCTATCTGGAAAATTTCAAAAATAGAGATCTTAAAAGCTTGAAGAGTATCTAAACTTTCTTTCATATCCAGTTGTATCATCTTGAAGTATAAAATTTGTTTCAAACATAACCCTATACATTATGAGAAGAACTTTAAAAAGCAGGCCCGATCAGTCCATTAATGTACAGTATGTGGCACTATATCAGATCATTACTGCTCAGCTGATTGGATGAAATATACTGAATACTAAGATGGCCCAAAGCTTCTAAATTACAACAGTATATGCCTCATATGAAGCCACAAAAGTAACAAAATAATCTCATTATTAAAAGTGTGGGGCTGGGGATTTAGCTCAGTGGTTCTGCCGCCTGCCTTGCAAGTGCAAGATCCTGAGTTTGATTCCTGGTACCAAAAAAACCAACCCAAAACAAGTGTGCATATTACCATATAAAACTCAAATTTCTTTGGTTAGAAATGCAGACACCATCAGTATTTGAAAATAGAGTGTCTGAAACCAGCACCTAAAAGTTAGTCTTTATTCTCAGATCAGCTGCTACATTAAGATAGTCTTGCTACAATAAGAATTGTGTACACTCACAGTTTGAAATGCTATTTTTAAAAGGAATTTGATATAACAACAATTTACATTTTGTTCAAAATATATACTTTGGAATGATCCAAAAAAAAGAATCATCTTAAGTTAAAATGTATCTTCACACAGATAAACCAATTTTAATGTACAACAATTCCACTTAAAATTGTAGCAAAACAACGTGTAACAGAAGTTAGTACTTTATAAAATATTTAACCCATTTTCCAGTTAGCTGATGAGTTACCACCCATTGACTTACGTGAATTGTTCAAAAATGGTGCAAAATCTGTAAACAAATATTTTATGTTGAAGAAAAAATGCCAAAGCTGTTTGAGCATTTTTCTATTTATAAAGCCATCCCATCAATTGAGGTGGTGACTAAGAAGTAAATATCCTGTTCAAAAGTCAAATGTTCTCAATTACCTACAAGTAGGTATTGCTTTATGATTTTTTTAAAAAGGCTTTGATTCGTGTTTTAGGAAACCATGTCTGAGGCACATGTGAGGAGGACCAAAACATGAAAATTATACTTAATTTGTAACTTTGGGACACAGTAATAGCCAAACAAAACCTTAATACAAGTGACTTAATAGACACAGCACCTTTTTCAACTTTTTCATATACTCAATCTGTTTTAATTTCTTGAAATTTTCTAATTTTAAACATATGTCATTTTTCTTTTAGGAAATGTAAAACTATTTCTAAAATCATTACTTCAGGCAATTAAATATGATAAATATTTATTGAGTAATTTGCCATTGCCTCAAAACTTAATTTTGAAAATCTCTTTCTGCAGTGAGTGAGATGAGAGCTACTGCAGGGCCCAGGAACGGTCTGGGTGTCCCTATGGCCAGAATTCACCGCGACTGGCCAGGCTCTGTTCTTGTCATCAGTAACATCAGGTTACATTTGCATAACACTGTCATCTTACTTTCTCAAAGAATGAATTCTAATCCTTCTAAATATTGGGCTACAAAATAGTTTCTTGTAAAGGGTGTTTAGCTGCCCCATTAGAGATTACCTAGGTACAGAATTTCCTCAACTGAGCATCTTGATCCCTACTGCCTTTCTTTTAAACTACATTCCTGGATCAGACCGAGTATTATATAAGAAAAAAAATACAAAAAAAGCAAGGTTAAGTAATGTACAGAAATTAAGACTGTATCTTGAAAATGGCTCATCATCAAATTATCTGAAGGCCAACCATATATGGATAGTGTTCACATCAAATTCCTAAATTTATTCATACACCTGAATGTGACTTGGAAAATTTTTCTTATCTACTCTTTTGTTCCCCCTTACTAAATTATGAAAGGAAACAGTATCTGTACCAATTAGGTGAGCCACATACTATACACATCTTTCTGGGGAAAATTAGACATACAGGCATCAAAGACTGATTTAAAAATACATAGACTGGGCCCGGGATGTGGGTTAGTGGCACTGCACCTGCCTGGCAAGCACAAGGCCCTGAGTTTGATTCTTGGTACCAAAAAAGACAAAAAAAAATCTGCATGTCCAATACACATGTCTATTTTTTTTTTTTTTTTTGGTACCGGGGATCAAACTCAGGTCCTTGCACTTGCGCAGCAGGCGGGGAAACCACTGAGCTAAATCCCCGGCCCTATGTCTATTTCTTTTAAGAACTGTGACCACTCAGATGTATACATTTTTAAATTCAATACAATGAAAGTCTGTCAGGCCAAAGGTACTAATTATAATATTTATGGCTAAAAAGATCATATTTTAAAAGAATAGGGGCCAGGGATTTAGCTCAGTGATTCTGCCACCTGCCTCGCAAGCGCAAGGTCCTGAGTTCGATCCCTGGTACCAAAAACAAAACAAAACAAACAAACAAACAAAAAAATAGCCCATTGCTATTTTCTTTCTCTTTTTTTCCCATTGGTATTTTTTACAGAACAAAGGTAACTTCTGGCAGAAGCTTAGTACACACAAAATGAACAGGTGATGGAATCAATCCAGTCATCTTCAATACACAGAGAAAAAAAATTAAACTAGAGGAGGAGTGCTGGTCGCAATGTTTAGCTGGCTTCCAACTGCAATCTCTCCTGGTTCCTCCGGAGGGTTACACTCTGGCCTGAGGCTACCCCTAGAACAACCACTGCCACCAACACCTTTCTCATTAAAAATAACAGTGCCCTCAATCCACTCCCTGCAACAACTTAAGAAACACTGGCATTTTACTATTTAATTAAACTAATTCAAATATTGCTTTCAAGCCGGGCAAGGTGGCGCACGCCTATAATCATCCCCAGCACTCAGAGCCTGAGGCCAGAGGATCACTGTGAGTTTGAGGCCAGCCTGGGCTACATAGTGAGACCCTGTCTCAAAATAGCCAAAAAAACAAACAAATACTGCTTTCATTTACTTGGCACACTGTGAGTAAAGCAAAATATATCAAAAAGCTCATTTTCTAAATGAACTTTGGTCTTACACTAGTAAACTATACTGTCAAGTATTGAGAAGACATCCCTTTAAAAAAGACCTTAAACCTGTTGTCACCTTGATGTTACCTGGAATTAAGCTAATAAATTATGACAGTATAAAAGCAAGTTCAACAAATAAAATTCCAATTATTGCTTTGAAGATTATATATGACAGATTCTCAGTAAATGTTGGAGTTTGTGCCACTTTTACTATGTTCTATTTCTAATTTCAAGTATACACTTGGACTTTCGTGTAACAATATCCCAGTTAAAAACTCGTATCACGGACCAGGAAAACTCTAGTCTGAACCCAGGTAACATTTCTCATGCTCATATGCTCACACTATTAGAAAGTAATGTTCGCAGTGAAACTTTCTGAACATAGACCAAGAGTATAAATGGATAACCCATGAAACAATTCTTTTCCTTTTCCAGCTATAATCCTGCTGTGGGAGGAATCAAAAGGCCCTTATGCCTACATATAAAAAGGGACATATTCCAAAAATCTACTCTAAGATAAATTTAAAGGAAAAATTTAAACAATATCTTCTTGGCAAGTGTAAAAATACTCATTTGCATAGGTAAAACTCATTTCACATGTAAAGTGAAAAAATCATGGTAATCTTTACATTTTCATATGTAATCTTGGTTGTGTGTGTGTGTGTGTGTGTGTGTGTATGTAAAACTATGTACTTATAGCAATACTGCATACCCTCTTCAGTCCATCAAAAAAACACAGAACTTATATTAACAAGTAAATTCAATAAATCTTAATAAATATGACTTTAAAATATGATATAAAAGACAAGCCATCATGGTTCTGTTGGGTTCAACAGATCACAGTCTACAATGGAGATCACTTATATTGACTATTTTACCCAAATATCTTATGTATAGTTACATATTTATATACATACACTTTGGAACACTCAAAAGTACAGATTTGTTTTTACCATAATCAGTAACAGACTTTGGAGCTCGTTGCTCTGTTTCAGTATTTCTCTTCTTGTTCTTAGATTTCCAAGCATGATACACTTTTAGTCTCCTATGAAATTCTTCTCTGCAAGCTGCCAGGAGCTCAATATCTATTGATTACACAGAAAGAAACACACATAAAAAAAGGATTAACATCCTAATTTATTCATCTAACATAATTATTCTATGGCATAGATATATATAAAGTTTTTGTTTTTAACTGAATAGTACAAAATCAAGTTGTTCATAAAGATGAAAACTTCATAAAATTATCTTGTATATTTTCAGAGCATTTTTTCAAACATTATTACTATCATATTATTTGTTCCACATAAGAAATCTGGACTAAACAAGTCTTAAATATGAAGACACTGAATCAGAAAGGTTAACAATAGATTAAAGTCACTGTGCCCAAATATAAGCCAGATCCCCTCTCTTCCTCTCCCCCACCCTCCCTTTGGTTTGTAATTATGCAGACATATTCAGTGAGGAGGAAAAAGAACACAGTGTGAAATTACATTTATGATGCTTTCACTCCTAGTCAGCATCCTGAATTCCAACACTGATTTAAACATAAACATAACTACACGGGACCTCCTGAATACTGTTTTACACAACAGTTCTCCTGAAGAAAAATAGCTTTAAGAAGAAATGACTGCATTGCTATTTGTTACTCTGGATTCATAGGTCAAAAGATTCAGATAATACAGGCATTAAACTATTACAAGTAATATTAGAAGGGCCAGACGTAACTCTGGCCCAATACAGTCTGTATTAATTCCTCTTCTCTGACGTAGTAAGAAATAAGCAAAATGCATTTAATTTTACTAAGTATGTCTTTCTTTTGGCTTTGTGAAAAAAACCGTGACTTCATTTCAAGGAAACAAGTAAGAGTGGCTTAAGCTAATTTACATAGATATGACACTCCAACCTAGGCATTTATTTTATTACTAATCAGTATGGACCCTGAGCTGGGGTACAGCTCAGTGGTGAGGTCTTATCTGGCATGCATGAAGCTCTGGGTTTACTCTCCAGCACAGCACAGCTGAAAAAAGAGAAGAAAAACTCAGTATGGCCCTTCCTGTCTTTCATCCTCTCCACACACTTACCACAAGAAGTATTGATGGTGTCACGCAGTTCTGCGTATTTCCATTTACTAAGATCATGCTTCTTGGTTCCGGCAGCTGCCTTAGTGGCTTGCACAGCAGGGCCTCTGTAATTATTATACAATTTTGCATATTGAAAGTGGAAACATGAATGAAACACTGACTAAAGAAGCAAGAAAATGTAAATAAATTTGAGAACTGGATATAATCGCTAGAAAAACCTAAGTTTTGAGAGATGAGATTAAGAATGGTACTATGGCTGGGAGTATAGCTTAGTGGTAAAGCACGGCCTAACATGCACAAGGCCCTGAGTTGCCCCAGTACCACACACACAAAAAAAAGTATACTAAAAGATGCTCAGTTAAATTAAAACTTCCCAGTGTGCTAATCAA
The DNA here is from genome assembly GCF_000247695.1 of Heterocephalus glaber. The sequence goes on along the minus strand of NW_004624819.1, from coordinate 2,989,782 downwards.
TAAACATATTAGGTTTTTTGGGGGGTGGTTTTCCCCCAGTACTGAGAATTGAACACAGGGCCTAGCACTTTCCAGGCAGGCATGGTGCAGCTGAACTACATCCCTGGCCCTGAAACACACTAGGATTTATATCAACAGTACCACAGACTTCCCCCAGATTTGTTAAGTATGAACATTAAAGTTTAAAAATACCCTTATATATACTTTTCAAACTCAAGAGAGAAATTCTCAGCAGACAGGAAAGGTGGTGAGCAGCATGTGCCACGGTGGCTTGTCTGTGACCATCGGGCCTCACAGTCCCTGGCTGCAGGGATGCTGAGGGCCCCACTCCCCGACACTGCTGGCCTGCAACCTTGGGGTGCACCAGTGAGGCTAACTGCGCAGCTCACTGTGGCACCAGAGCCGCAGGACAGGCCACTGGGACATGCAGAAGAGTTCAAGAAGCAGACAGACACCCTCCTACTTAATGAGCCACAGTGTGACCACCAGTGCGCTATGGGAAGAGGCATTAGGTCAGGAGATTCACGAGTGTGATCTCAAGGGGTCGAATGTGCCGTCTCTCCCTGGCAGGAGGAACATGTGGACGAAGAAAGAGGGAGACAAACATCTGCAGCACTCAACACAGTCAGCTGATCACCACCGTGCTACTCAGGGCACTCGGCTGGGATTTTATGCGCTCAGAGACCATTCATCAGAAAACACATCAACAATTTCTTTTCTGTAATAACGTACATTATTTTTGAGCAAAAGATTATACATTGCGCAAGACAGAAACTTAGGATCAAGTCACAAGATTTTTAAGCTCAATGTAACACATGAAAAGATCAAGCACATCAGATTTCAAAATAAGGGAAGGAGGCACAAATATTAAAATAGGTAAGTACTGAAGAAATAAAACACTACTTCTTGGGTAACACACAAGGAAAGTCTCCTTCATCACCTACTACTTCAAAAACATTTTCTTCCTCTTAAAGAGGAAAATTACCTGAAAATTACCATATACTTTTTCACGACTTCACATTTTGAAAGATAGCATCAATCCTGGCAAACAGTCAAGATACAGATTACTTAATATGACAAATGTTACTGAAAAACTAAATTTGGAGCTAGGTGTGGTGGCTCGAGCCTGTAATCCTGGCACTGTAGGAGGCAGAGGCAGGAGACTCACAAAGTTCAGGCCAGCCCAGGTGCTTCAGTCATTCTGCAAGATCCTATCTCAAAATAGGGCTTAGGGTACAGCTCAGTGTGAAGGCCCTGGGTTCAATCTCTAGATCTGCCTCACACACTCACACACAAACACAAACACACACACACACACACACACACACACAAACAGAAATCTGAAAATGATGTTACTGTCTTCCTGAAGTACTGGAAATTACTTTCAATATTAAGCATAAAATGAAGGAAATAAGGAATCTTTGCCTCTTTAAAAGGCCTATGTGTGTGCTTTCATTTTAGAGGATAAAAAATAGCAAATTTCACACTGCATACAGTACTTCTGTTTGATATCATAATTGTTAGTTACATACAAGACTGGCTAAATAGCAATGTGTGGCCAATTTAGGTATTTCCTGTGTTTTTTGGCCAAAATCCGGTTTAGGTTTACTGCAGAGTCTATATTCTCTAAGCTGTGTAACTGGCAATTTTCCATGTAGCTTTTTATTCTTAATTGCTTTGCTCAAAAGACCCAGCTGTGTGTCAGCAAGCTCTCTGTTGCCCTTAACAATAAGGCATGCTTCAACATTTATTCAAACATTCTTTTTTCTTTTCTATATCTTAAACTGCCATTCAATCAACTGACCAAAAAGTTTTTTCTCTTTTTTTCCCCCATCTCTTCCATGAGTCTTTTCTGGATGGCAGCTGAAAATGATGGGCTTTGTTGTTGCTTTGTCTTTGTCTTTTTTTTTTTTTTGAAAGAGAAAGTTGATTTACATAATATACAGTTTTACAGATTGTCAGAACATACATTTTTTAAAAAGACACTGAATCCAAATTATTATTGCTTAAAATATCATTTTAATAGCACTAGCTTTTCACTCACATTACTTCAAACAAAAAATACACCTGCTAGGGCCAGGGATTTAGCTCAGTGGCACCATGCCTGCCTCACAAGCGCAAAGTCCTGAGTTCGATCCCCAGTACCAAAAAAAAAAAATACACCTACTAAAAACACATTCAGCATCAGAAGCAGCACATGAAGGCAGTGTATTTAAATACTCCTCTGCCCTCATCTCTGGAGTTAGTAAAATAGGAAAGTTAAGGTATAATTTACTGATTATTAAACTAGCTACACAGACAATCATGTAAATAACAAACGTTATAGCAAAATTGACTTGATTTTCAAATATACTTTAACACTTTTGATTAACTTGTATCTTCGAAATTAGCAATTAAGATGTTATTGATTTACACCCATTTATAAAGGAAATGGACCAGATTCTGCCAGGAAGCCCCGTGCTTTGGGAACTCAATTTAAACTGGTGGTTTTAAGGAAGGCTGTGGGGCAGAGCTCCTGGGCAACCACACTCCTCCCTTTCTCCCCTCCAACCAGCCTGGGGGGTTCTGTCGGGGAGAGGAAGGGAGGGGGCCTCTGCGGAGCTGGAGAAGCTGCTGCGCCCAAGACAAGCAGGACAGGAGCACCAGCCAGGCAGCATTCCCACAGTGTCAGTAATATTCCCCACTGAGAAACACCAATTTACAGGAATGGTGGAATGTTCTCTTTTTTTATGGCAGGATGATAGGAGGGAAGTAACATTTCTTGTTCAAAATTTACATAGAAAGAGTGGGCTATTCATATAACAGATTCTAGTCCAAATAATCAAAAGTAATTTTAACATATAATTTTGAGATGAACGTATTTCCCCAAATACAATGCACTAACCTACACAAAAGTTCTGACATTTCTTTGGCCATTTGTTCCCTATAAGAAAAATGATTAACACACCACATAGTATAAATTACTTAAAACACCTAAAGTATAATTAAAATTCTATATTTTATTATCTTAATTCATTAGCCGTTCACAATTATTTTACTCTGTAAAAGCTTGATATACTTTTCGACAAATCCATCAATAAAGTATGGCAAAACTTTTGTCTAAATATAGTTAAAATTGTTTGAATGCATCTCTATTTTTGCAGTAAGAACTTTTAGGGAAAACCTCATGAAAGCCATCCTGCTTCTGTGGTGCTTTTTAATGAAGAGAATATAAGTAGCACATTCTAAATGCACACCAGAAGCCTGGCAGAATATGGATGCTATACAAGGATTTCTGCACCAGACTTGCTCAGTGAATATTAACTAGGTAAGGCGGGACAGTGGTAAAGCACTCTGATGTCTTCTACAGTGTCAGAGTTTAAACAAGAGTCTGATGTATTCAAAGCTCTAAAATTCCAAATCAAAGCATGTCTTTAAAAAAGAAAAAGAAAATCAATGCAAGCACTTAAGTGAAACCTTCTAAGGATAAATATTTTCCAAAGGCAAAAATTTATTTTTCTTATATTACCCAGGAGAGTGTAACTTTTCTCAGTATTTGCTTAGTTCTTTGAAATAGTTTCATGGTGTTTGCGAACACTTTGTTAATTAAGTTCGTTATTTTATTTGTCTAGCCTTTGCTCTTTCCTTCAAAATTAATCATTTCTCCTTTATTCTATTAATTGGACTCTGGTGACCTCAAAACCTCACAAATTGGTCAAAGTCACAAGGAGATAAATGGGGCATGGCTGCTTCCCGGAAGCCTGGGCAGAGCTGGCCAGATTACAGGAGCAGCAGTCTCCTGTTCCTCCTTCCTTATAACCAACACTGGTCTATCCTAGCCAGCAGAGTCAGAGAAAAAGAAATCTTTCCAAACTGATGAGAAAGAAGAGCAAACAAAAAACACACAAATACCATGCAGTACAAAGTGTCTTTTGAGCCGTAAACTCATCAATCTCTCTTGAAGTTGCTAGTTTCTCAGACTTTTCTAACTTTCAAATTCAGAGCAATTTTGGAATTTTACTGCTATCATCACCCTACCTCGTGATTTCTCTTTTTCTAAGCCTTCTCCACTCATTTTCCCACAGCAGGTTTCCAGGGAGCCAGCTTTTCAGAGCCCCTTGCACCTGCTGTACTGACTGATGTACAGTGATTCCTGTGTGTGCCAGTCACTCCCTCCCAATTCATCACCCCAACTGACCCGTGTCAGCAAATCCAGCCTATACCACACTACACCTGTTCACTCAGCAGAAGGCCCCTGCATGTCTAGGGCTTTGCTCCTTCTGATTTCACTCAACTACAGGCAAACACTCACAATTCCATATTAGACACTGTTGCCAGGCTTACTTAATTCAAGCTCAAATGGTAACTATAAAGCAGCTGTCCCATGGAGAAAGGACAAACAGTGCCTACTCATAGATACTTTGGAAAGTTTTGGTGCTGCTGAGGTCAGATGTGCGCGTGTGCTCTTGGCGGGTGTTGAGGTGTGGATCAGAAATTCTAAATGTCCTGCACAGTAAGTCCCGTAACCTATGTATCTTAACATGTCTGCCAGACACAGAAAGGCAAGGCACACATATAAATACTTCATATGTAAACAAAGCTTTACATGTAGTTTTAATACAGAATTCTAGGAATGCAGATGCTGTGTAATTGAGGGGAAATCTATACTTAGTTCTGTTTGGAACATAAAAAAGAATTGTTCACAACTTCCTGGCATTTGAGCACCTAATGCAGCACGTCTGTATCAGTTTTCATTTGCAGCTATAGCACTCATGGTGATTCCACGTATGAATAAAATATATCTGATTACTTGATTATGTCTTCCGGTCCAACTACACACAAGCACTTTCATATCAAAGTAAATCAGTATTTTATTATAAATGATCTTTTTATTTCTCCTTTATGAGTACTTCTGGAGAGAATTACTGTATTTACATAGTTTATAACATTTATAAAATATTTTTTATTCACACTGATGCCTGACAGTTGAGAACCTTCACTATAAAGATTACACTGGAGTCCTTAAAGCTGTCAGATGTCAGATTTATATATATTCCAAAATATTTTATTTATGCAGAAGGTATATTTTATTTATATTCCAAATGTTAATAGGATTCTATCTCTACAGGAAGACTTACATTATAAAAAGATAACTTCAGATTATGTCTACTTTAGATAGTAGTAGAATTAACTATCATATATACTAAAAACTAAATATACTATTTATTCTAATTTATTCCTCCACACCTGCTGCTAAAAGATGTAAGAGAGAGTTAAAAACACATAAGACAAACCAGTATTAAAGTTTAAACAAAAACAACACAAAAAAGGAAACCAAATCATAAACTACTATAATTAAGTAGTGAACATTTTCCCTAGGAAATAAAAAAATGAGTTATCTTGTTCTCTTTTTTAAAAAAAGGAAATAACCTAAAATTTACTCCAAGAAAGAAACTACTTTTTCCTCCAAAGTATTCACAACCTATTTTTAAAAATGTAAAGGGAGATGACGTACGGTGTCATTTTGGGTCTTGTTCCATCATTTCTGTGGAAAGAATATATTTCAGTTAATATCATGACCAATACTGAATTGTAAAAATCTGGACTATGTAAATTTGTGGTGTGGTAATTATTTTACTCACTGATTTAAAAACTTCAATCACCTTTAATCCACATAAAATCATTCCAAATTTTGGTATATTTTTAAAATATTCATTACATTATAAAGGACTAAATTAAAGATGTTCAATGAAAATTAAAGAGCAAATACACCTAGATTGGAAATTTCATATACTGTGAGATTCATTCTTAAAAGAATCTGGGTATTACATTATAATTTCAAGCAATTTTCAATCATCACTTTGCATCAAGGATCATATATGTAATTGATTAAGATTATATTTTAAATCATATTACATATATGGAAAACAGTTCTTACTTAGAAGTTACAGGACAGGAATCCAAGCTGGAAAAGTAACTTAAGAGTTTTTTACTGAAGCGGAATCCATCACACATATTAATACATCACAGAGCCCAAGAACAACCTCTCATGCTATTATCTTAACAGGTTTCCTTAAAGAATTACCTTTCATAAGTATGCCATGGAAAGAACTCAGTGTTAACAGGTGTAAAATACATATTCAAGAACCTTTTGTTATAGCTCACAGAATAAGACAAAACTAGCAAACATGGAATGTCTGTACATCCTCATAATGAAGTGCTCATGCTCATGGTATGGAGTATAAGGAAGGAGCTCAGGAGGCCCCAGGCTTGGAGAGGAGGGCTGGTGGGGAGGCCGTGAAAGGGATGTGGAGAAAAGAACATGGCCCCTAGGGCCACCACACAGGAGAACTGCGACTCACTCTGCCTTTCCAGCAGCAGAGGCTGGAATACCTCCTTACTGCATAACGCTCCTATGACCAAATTACTCTGCCTCAGTAAAGCAGGGTAACTCTACACTTGTATGGAAGGTCTTCAGGGCCACCTTCTCCTTGGGTCCAGTCACCCTGGAACTGCACACCTTCCTGCAGACAGCCAGTGACTTGTGCACAGCGTGCGGAACAGCACCAGATGTAAGCTCACTACTTCAACCACACATGTGTAAGCTCAACAGTGCATACCAATGATGGCTAGTGAACACGGCCCTAGACAAAGCAGCCCCACGGGGAAGCGTCCTCCTGAGCCTGCCTAGCTAATGGGCAGTGACATACAATGGCACCAGCAGCCATCTTGGCAAACACAGGGACAAGGACAGGAGTAACAGTGGGGCCCAAAAGTTCAATAACAATGAGCTATTAGTGAAGAGCCCAAGCACTGGACTCAAATTCAAGAGCTAACAGCTAACAGCTATAATACCTTCTGTCTGCATGGCCTGCTCGGTTCAGTTATAGCATGACAAGTCAGCTTTTAAAACCCAGAGATTCTCCAAGATTTACTCACTAGAAAAATGTGCAGAAGCAACTTAACAAACCCTTTTCCTCCCCATCTATGTTCTCAGCTAAATAAAATCTAACAATTTGAATTGCAGTTACCTTACAATTTGAACCCAGGGTTTTTTGTTTTCTTTTAAAAAGAAAATGGCTCCCTCTAGTGGTTGTGATTTAACAATACTGTAGAGGTTGTTTCTGTTTGTTTCTGGTTTCTTGAGAGGATCTCGCTATGAAATTCAGGCTGATCTTGAACTCACTATGTAGCCCAGGCTGGTCTCAAACTTGAAGCGATTCTCCTGCCTCAGCCTCCCAGTGCTGGGATTACAGACATCCACCACCATGCCTGGGCTTTCGTCATCAACCATATTCTGAGGTTACACATGATTCTCAGTATATACACAGCACATATGTGGAAGAACTCTAAAAATTAGTCTTGCCTTCTTTTTACAAATAAAAAAATCAAAATAGGTGAGCACAATGGCACACACCTGTAATCTCAGCACTCTGGGAGGCTGAGACAGGAGGATCACAAGCCCAGCCTGGACAGCTTAATGACTTACAGAGACCTTCTCTCAAAATATTAAAAAAAAGTTTAAAGGGCTTGGGATGTAGCTCAATGCAAAGGCTCAGTTCAGTCTGTAGTACTGCCTGCCACCCCTAAAAATCAAAATAACTGTTTCTATATTCTAAATTTTTAACATGAAAAATATTAAAACTTTTCCTATAACTTCATACAAAGTATTAAGAAATTCCATATTCTTCCTGCTCCCCTATAAGGTTAGAGATAATTCGGAAATCTGAGAAGCCAAAATACTTCATTATGATTAACCTCCCTTGTAGAAAAGGAAATCCATTCACAGCGGGGGTAAATTGTTCCTCATTTCAAGTGCTCAGGAGTATGAAACGTTAAAATAGAATCCTAACCTCAAATATATTAAACTGCATTAATTTCTATCTCAGTGTTAAATTTCTGTACCTAGAAATTAGTTGTCTACCCAATATACATACTCTTCAGGCAATTTCTGAGTTCAAGCTGAAATATTTTCTTGAGAGCACTCAGCTGAAATTTTGCCGTTTTACTTTTCAAGAATGTAACGATTTTATGAAAAAAATCAATTCATTTGGTTATCAAAGTAGATACAAACAATGTTGAAATGAATTTACCTCGGATCTACTAGGGGCTGAGAAGCAAGACTTCTCTCCCCGCCCTTGGGACAGAGGTGAAGACAGCGGAGGGGTGAGCCCGCCCGGCAGCCCCGTACCTGCGCAGCGCCAGGTCGCCCTGCGCCTCATCGCTGATGAGCTCCGCCTCACTCCGGGCGATTCGCAGAGCCAGCTCCCGGTCCCTGCGCTCCTGCTCCAGCACCGCCTGCTGCTGGGACTCTTCCTCCCGCTGCCTGGCCAGCTGCTCCTCCACTTCCGCCTGCGAGCCCAGAAAGCATCTCACCAAGAGCCCTTCACTGATTACTTGCTCACTGCCATATTGCTTAAAGTAAATGGAACCCTTAATGCTCCATCCGAGTTCCTTTTGACCTTCCTTACCACCCATAAATGTCTTCAGTCTCAGTTTTCTTCTATATTATCAAAACCTCACTTCCCCCAAAGTAAGAGTATGAACAAAAACCCTAACTCCACATCCTGTGACTACAGCGTGAGCATGTCAAACAAGACACAGTACACTAGGTGCTGAATTAACACCGACACCCACACTGCAGGCATCAGGAAGTCGGGTGCTGGTTGTGCTGAAGGATGGACTGTGAAAGCCTAGACAAACACAACTCAAATACACGAGCGGTTATTCCCAGAAACAGCCTTTCCAAAATCTAGGGGAGGAGAAATACCTTTATCCTTCCTATCAATATCAGCACCTGCAGTTATAAAACATCTTAAAACATAAAAATCATGTTCTAAGTATTTCCCTAATTTCCCCCAGGGATGGAACAATACCGATGTTTACTGGATAGGTACTGTGCTAAATGCTCTCACAGGTAACCACTATTCATTCCCGACCACAAAGGAAATCGGCTCATCTGCTCACTGGCTGCCTCAGTTTCCATGGTGACGGGAGCCTGGCTGTGAACTCCTCCAAAGCCCCACCCAAGAACCACAGTGACAGCTTGGCCAGCAAATCAAAATCTGACTTTCACTTTTTAATTATATTTTGATAGAAATTCAGTTCTGGGAGTACAGACCTGAATACGTTTTTCATCATCTTCCCTTTTCTTTCTCTCTTCTTCTTCTTGTTTTCTCTTTGCTTCCATCTCAAGTTTCCTAACAAAAACCCAAAAATTCTTCAAATTTAACAGCAAATAAGAAATTCTTCATTAGGCAAATAACTATTAATAAACAAAAGTAACAGCGTGGGACTTTAACCTGTTGGCCACATACACTACTGACTTATTTTGAATAAAATAAAATCTAACTCTACTGACAGTAATTCTTAAGTAAATCAAAGAAATTCTATAACCCTTACTGCCTCTAGGTGAATCTGGTTGAGAAGCCTACCTGTAAGATCTTAATTATAATAATTCCTTCTCTTTCCTCTCCAGGTAGACAGTCCATACTCACTCTGTTGACCCTATCATGGGAATCTTCCAAAATGCTTTAAAACTGCAGAAAAGTCCAAGTGCCTTTTTTCTACCTTATAAAATAATAACCAGGTCATTGCTTTTTTAAAAAGTTAAGATGGCCAGGGATTTAGCTCAGTGGTTCTGCCTCCTGGTTTGCAAGCAGAAGGACTGGAGTTCAATCCCCGGTACCAAAAAAAAAAAGTTAAGCTATACCCTGGTAAAAGAGGCTAATAAAAGCTAAAGACTCCCTTGTCTGAAGTGCTTGGGACAAAAAACATTTCAGATTTTAATTTTTTAAATTTTGAAATATTTTCTCATACTTTGCCAGTTGAGCATCCCTAATCCAAAAATCAGGCTACATACGACAAACCCATAGCTAATAGTACAATAAATGGGGAAAACCTGTAAGCATTTCCTGTAAAATCAGGAACTCTTGCTGCTCTTATTCAATGTACTAGTAGAAATTTTAACCAGAGCAGTTATGCAAGAGAAGAAAAATAAAAGGAAAGGGAAATACAGGAAAGGGAATACGGGAAAGGAAAAAAGTTAAATTACCCTCGTTTGCAGATGATATGATATGATATGATATGATACCATATACAGAAAAACTAAAAAGATTCCATCCAGAGACTGTGAGCATTGATAAGTGAATTCAGGTGCTCTTCTATGCACCAACAATGAACTTCCTGAAAAAGAAATCATGAAAGCAATCCCATGCACAACAGCCACACAAGAAATAAAATGCCTAGGAATAAACTTTAACTATGGAAGTGAAAGACCTCTACAGTGAAAAAACACTAAACACTGAAGAACAAAATGGAAGGCAATACTACAAGATGGATTTTCATGGATTGGAAGAATGAATATAGTTAAAATGTCCAGACTATTCAAAGCACTCTGCAGATTCATTGCAATCCCCATCAAAACACCAATAACACTGTTCACAAAATTAGAAAAGACACTTCTAAAATATATATGGAAGCACAAAAGACTGTGAACAGCCAAAGCAATCTTGAGCATAAAGAGCAAAGCAGGAAGAAGCAGCACCACACCTAATATCAGTACACACTACAAAACTACAGTAACCAAAACAGTACAGCACTGGCACAAAACCAGAAACACAGAGAAGCTGGGCATTGTGGTACATGGCTGTAATCCCAGTATTTGGGAGGCTGAGGCAGAAGGATCCTCACAAGTTTGAGGCATGGTGAGTTCAAGGCCAGCCTGAACTACATAGCCAGAACCTGTCTTTAAAAAAGAAAAAGAGAAACAACAAAAAACCAGACACACAGAGAAATCTAGAAATATATGAAATATATTTTTAAATATATTTTTAAATATATTTAAACTCGATAGCCAGATGATTCTCTACAAAGATGCTAAAAGATTCATGGGAGAAAAGACAGCCTCCTCTTTAACAAATAGTGCTGGGAAGACTGGATATCCACATGTAGAACACTGAAACTTGACCCCTATATCTCATACCCTGTAAAAAAATCACTCCAAATGGACCAATGACCTTAACGTAAGACCTAAAACTCTGAGAACATGGGGAAACACTTCAAGATACTGGTACAGGCACTGATTTTTCTGGAAGACTCCAAAAGGCTGGGGGAGCAAAAGTAGATAATTAGGATCACATCAAACCAAAAAACTTCTGTTCAGCAAAAGTAATAATCAACAAACTGAAGAAACAACCCACAGAATGGGAGAAAATATTTACCAGCTATTTACCTAAGGGAGGCTTAATATCTAGGATATATAAAGACTCAACAACAAAGTAATCTAATTTTAAAACAGACAAATGATCTGAAAAGACACTTCTCAATTTCTGGAGAATGACCTGGAGATGCTTTTGCATGTTTAATACCAGAACCAGCGTTAGATTCTACCTATGGGATTTTTCCAAAAAAGAGATTAAAATCCAAAGCCCAAGAATAACAAAGGAAAGATGCCACATGTGAAAAATGGGAAAGAGGCCTGTCTCCACCACCACTGGACCACATCAAAACTGACTGATAAGTATGGAAAAGGCATAGGAAAAAAATTATTCTGTTCATATAAAAGTATACTCAACTTTTGTTGCAAAAAAAAGACACTTCTCAAAAGAAGAAACACAAATGACCAAGAAATATATGGAAAAATGTTCAATATCATTAGCCACCAGAAAAATGCATAACAAAAATACAATGAGATACTATGTGACCCCAATTACAATGGCCACTATAAAAAGCAAAATGTGAGGATGTGGAGATAAAAGTAATTGTGAACTATTACTGATGGGAATGTAAATTAGCAGAGTCATCACAGAAATCAGTATGGGGGCTCCCCTAAAAAGTAAAAGTAGAACTACCATAGCATCCCACTCCTAGGTACACATCCAAAGGAAATGAAATTAGCTTATAAAAGAGACAGCTGTGTGCCCGTGCTCACTGTGGCACAACTTAGTAGCAAAGATATGGAATCACTCTAGGGGCCCATGAACAGATAAATGGGTAAGGAAAACATGGTATATATATACACAATGGAATATTACTCAATCATAAAGAAGACAACAGGCATGGTAATACATGCCTGTGGCAAGTTTGAGCCCAGTCTGGGCAACAGAATGACTTAGTGAGAACCTGTCTCAAAATAAAAAATATTTTTAAAGAAGCTGGGGATACAACTCACTGTAAAGGCCCTAGATTGAATGCTCAGTACTGCGAAGAAGGAGGGGAAGAGAAGGAGGGGTGGAAAAAAGGAAAGGAAAAAAAATAAAGGAAGGAAGGATGGAAGGGAGGAAGGAAGGAACAAAGGAGGGAGGGAGGGAAATAAATCTGTCATTTGCAGCAAAATGGATAGAACTAGAGCCCATCTTGTTAAAGGAAACAAGCCAGACAGAGAAAGACAAGTGCTGTAGTCCTCACTCATACTGGAAGCTTTTTAAGAAACATCAACCTGAAAATCCAATAGCTTATGAGGGACTGGGTGCACAGGGAATGAAAGAAGGTGGCCTGGATATGAGGCAGACACACTGTGCGAGTATACAGAAGTACCACAGTGAATCCCATCAATATATACAATTAATATGAGTTCATAAAATAAACAAAATGAGATGTGAAATTTGAGCGCCAACACAACACTGAAATTTCAAACTTCGGAGCATTTTAGACTTCCGACTTTTGAGTTAAGGATGCTCAGCCTATAGTTAAAATGATTTTCAGTAATTATAACATTTTAAGTAATTATTATAACATTACCTTATTTTCTAATTCAAATTTATTCTAAAATTAATTCATTAAAATCAGAATGCAATTTTAAGAATAGTCATTAGTCACTGTCCACACCAAGCCACCCTTCTGTTAGGTTTCCAAGTCAAAACGAGAGCATAAATGCCTTACATTCTCCTTTCCTCCTCTTCCTTTCTTCGATGCTGTTCCTCTTCCTCTCGTCTTTTTCTTTCTTTTTCCATTTCTTCTTGAATATGCCTTAGCCTTTCAGCTTCCTCTTCCTGCTGTTTTTTTTTCTGTAATGCACTGAGGAGCTCCTCAGAGCTTTTGACCAGTGCATCATATTCCTTCTGTATTTGTTCCCTTGTCATCATAGTAGACTTGAAAAACAAATAAGCATGCACTTAAAAAGTTATTGCTTCCATTGCACACCAATAAATATGCTTAACACTACTGAAATGTATTCTTGAAAACTAAGATAAATGTAATGTTTTCCACCACAGTTTTATTTTTAAAAAACTACTCCAATTTGTACATAAGTTTTTAAAAAATGGAAAAACTGATAAGCAATAAATTCATTATCTTTGCTGTACTGTTTGTACAATTCATAACATTCAAACTTACACATTAACCCTGCACACAAATATTTGACTCTATTTTTATCAATCAAATCATCAATATCTGAACATATAAAACTGCGAATAAAGTAATATAACTGCAGTTAAAAATTCTCTGTAAGGAGTGATTTGTCCAGTTAGCCAAAATTGGTTTAATAATATTGTTCAAATAGTACCTAAGAAATATGTTAGAAACTACTATATGCATCTAAAATTGTTGGATAATTTTCCTAAGTTAGCTTTCAAAAAATGTGGCTGGGTTAATTTTAACTGATACTGATACCTCATAAATAGGGATGGCTCATGGCAGATGTGTAAAAGCAACTCCGTCCATACTGGCATTTTCACTCTCCTCCTGGTCATCACTTTCCTATCTACCTCTATCACTGACTACTCATTATCTACATTAAATATCTGCATAAAATACGACACTGTGCTTACTTTAAGGTACTAATAGCCACATAATTGTACTAAGCTATGAAACTAGTTGAGAAAAACAGTAAAACCCTAAAATATAATTGAGGAAAACATATGGAAAGATGAAAGATGATTAAGATACAAGCATATAGAAAAAATTTCAAATGAACAGTAATCGAATAAATGAAAATCATACAAAAAAATGGCCCTATTTTTCACCTACAAACTTGAGAATGAAATTAATGAGCATTTTTATAAGTTAAGTAATGTCATAGCCTCTACGAGATAATGTGTTAACATGGACAAAGCATATGACAAAATGGCACAGACAGAAAATTAAATGTGTATTATGGTTAAGAATTATGTAAACATGCATACATATAAAATGAGACTAAAAATGGAACATAGCATACTAGCTGACTATGTTAGTATGGGGGCATAAAAGGTTTTTGTTCCTTTTCTTCAAGCTTTCAATTATGTTAGTAATTTAAAAATCAGTTCCCACGGGGGCTGAGGGTGCAGCTCAATGCTGGAGTGTCTGCTTAGCATGTTACAATGCCCCAGGTTCAATCCCCAACACTGCCACAAAGAATAAATAAAATAAAAATTTTAAACATTAGGTAAAAGAGCATAAAATAAAATAATTTGCATGAATCCTGAGTCATAACTATGCAAAAGCTTAACAATGAAGTATACTATTTTTACTCTCTGGAGAGGAAAACATATTTCTTTATTAAGATGAAATTGAGAGAGGAACAGAGCCCCACCCAGCACAGAGGAGGTGACCCTTTGGGCCCACCATACCACCACCTCCAGCACATAGGAGCAGAGCCCCACCCAGCACTGAGGAAGTGAGCCCCACAGGCACCAGCAGCACATATACTTCCCCCCACCCCGCTGAAATGAGAAGACATGTAAACAAGTCTCAAAACTTGTCTTCCAGATCACGTAAAGCAACCCCAAAGGGAAATGAGATGGAACAATCTGATACTCAACCACCTGGACTCCCTGAATTGGCAACAAAAGAGGATCTGGAAAAAATGAAATCAGAAATAATTTCTCAGATAACAGCAGAGATTGTGCCCATAGTACAAGACATGATTAATAAATCCACAAAGGACACACATAAAAAAATAAGAGGAGCTGAGGAACATGACAGAAGCCCAACATAGGAAACAAATGGAATCTATAAAAGAGATGCAAGCAGATTCCCAGATTGAAAACTCCACTGAAAGTTTATGCAGCAGAATGAGCCAATGTGAGGACAGAATTTCAGATACAGAAAAAAAGATTGCAATTAGTGACCAGAAAAAGAAAAATTGCTTCAAAATTGTAAGGGACCACAAGAAATCAATCCAGCAGCTGCTAACACCATGCAAATAAGAATAATATAAGACTGAACAGAGTCAATGAAGAAACAGGAGAGAGTGCAGATGACATCAAAAAACTGTTCACAGAAGTAATGGCAGAAAGCTTCCCAAGCAGGGGAAAAGAATTTGACATACAGATAAGTGAGGCATATAGGACTCCAACTAGCCATGATCAAAAAAATTTACACATAGGCATATAATAGTTAAGATTCCAAAAACCCAACAGAAGAACAAAATTCTACAAGCACTTAGAGAAAAGAAACAAATCACATACAAAGGAAGGTCCATCAGACTCAACAGCAGACTTCTCAATGCAAACCCACAAGGCAAGAAGAGCTTGGAGTGATGTATTTCAATCCCTACGGGAAAATAGTCTCCAACCCAGACTGATGTACTCTGCAAAAGTATTTTTCAAAATTGGTGGAGAAATAAGATACTCATGACAAAGAGCACCTTAGGAGCTTCATGAATAACAAACCAGCACTCCAAAAAATTTTAGACAATACCCTAGAAAAAGACGGGGATCACAATATCAGGAAGCCAAGCAGAATGAATCCATCAGGCATGACAAGAAATTAAATGCAAATGGGGAGAATCCAACAAAAAAAAAGTCATGGCAATGATAAGTCAATACACATCAGTTATAACCATCAATATTAATGGTCTCAATTCACCAATCAAAAGAAATGGACTGGCAGAATGGGTCAAGAAGCAAGAGACAACAACATGCTGCATATAAGAAACACAATTCAAAAGCAAACTCACAGACTGAAAGTTAAAGGGTGGAAAACAATACTCTATGCGAAAGGAACCCGAAAAAAGCAGGAGTAGCTATCCTCTTTG
>NW_004624819.1:2944498-2959853 GCF_000247695.1 Heterocephalus glaber | reverse complement strand
TACCAATAAAAGAATTTAACAAAAAAAAAATGTAAAATCAGATTTATTATAATTAATTTATCCTCAAGACACTAAAGATATTTATTAATGATTTTGCTTAATCCAATTAGTATTACTGGCTATTTAAATATAATAACAATTATGTTTAAAATGAAGATGCAATTATTAAACCACTATTAAAGAAATTAGGAATGTGAAAATATTACTGATAGATTGTAAATAGCACTGGACATTTATTTAATGCATTTAGTCATAAATTACTATACAAACTATAAATATTAAAACTGTCGGATTATGTGTTAACCTAAAAAAAATCCTGTTACATTCCAAAGTATTTATACATTAAGTCATTCTAGGCTTTGTCAATACAAAGTCCAGTACAATTTCCTATACCTTGTACATCTACCATACCCTAGTAAAACATCACAGTGAACTCCAAAGTACCATGAAATCTCAAATCACTGAAGACTGAATTAATGCTTTAGAAAATCTTCCAATTTGTTTGAAATGTTAGTATTCTCTGGTTAACCCTCTTACTAAGTAAATTAAAAAGTCAATTAAACAATGCTCTGATTCAAATACTGAAAAATATTGCAAAAGTTATGTAGAATTAAATATTATAAATTTCTCACAAATAAGAAAACTGTATGTGAACACATACACATGACATGTGTATAGTCTATGTTGTTCAAGTAACCATATAATTCAAGAATAATACAAATCGCTAATTACTTAAAAACATTTAGTAAAGCTAAGTGCCCATAGGCATGATGTTAAAGTTTAAAATAAAAATATATTTACCTTGCCAGGTCTAAAAAATACTTTTGTTAATCCAAACTTGTAATCAATTTCATTTAAGCCCAATGCTTTAAAAAGAGCCTGAAAAAATAAAAGTTAAAAAATTAAATTTCAACTAGTAATTAATAGGAAAGATTTCAATGACAAGAAATCAATTTATATAGGTAATGGGGAAAAAAAATAAGAAGTAAGATACATCATGTTCAGGTATAAGCGCCCAATGATAAATGTAAACAAATTGCAGACCTAAAATGTACCAATACAATGTACCAATAAAAAAAAAAAAGAAATCAATTTAAGCAGCATTTGTACCTTACAAAACAGCCTTGGGTCCAATCTTGCAAGTTTATCTGGCATATACTTTTTATACATGTTGTACAGTTCATGAAATGAAGCTCGTGATGGGAATCCACCTTGCATCAAGTCCAAAACGGATACCATACCTAGATTCATAAATAAACACAAATCACTGCCAATCACTGTACAGAAGTCCAAAATAATTTGTGAATGACCAAACAATTTCACACATTAATGTTTGGGAAGGGACAACAAAGAGGAATTGTCAACAATGAAAAATTACATAAGAAATATACTTCTAGTCAATGTGTTCCAACTTATCCACCCAGAACTACTCTAATCAAATTCCATCTAAAACCAGCATGAGTAACCATTCTTAGAGGTAAATTATTGATCTCTGGGGAAAAAAAAGTGAAAATAGAAGGAAAAAACTGGAAACAAAGCTTCTGTACATAGGGAGGGGAGAAGGCTTAAGGGGGGGAATGGAATAAAATAAAATATATTTTTTTTTAAATTATGGATCTCTAGAAAGCTCCAAGTCTACTTTGTATCTATTTTTATGGTTGATGTGCATACAGAACAAGCACTGTCTGGAGATCAGGGCACAGTGTCAACTTGATTGGCTTCGGGATCCACCTGGAGGATTACGGGAGCACACTCCTAGTTAAGTCTGGCTGGGCCATGGAAATGTGAGCTTGAAGTCTATGTCCGGTCCCTCACCATTCCCTCTCTGGCACTGTTCCCCTGCTCTACTTCCCAGCCACCATAAACTAAGTACCTTTGCTCCACGGGCCCTTTCATCGTTTCTGCCTTGGAGCCAGATAACCATGGACAAAATTCCCTTAAAACAGAATGAAATGAAACCTGTCCTTTAAGTTCTGAATGTCAAACATTGCCTCCAACAGCAAGAAAGCTAATATAAAAAATTGGTACTGGAGAAATGGGGTCATTGCTGGGACTGTACCTGACCATGTGGTTTAAGTCTTTGAAATGCCTTGCAGGGGAAGTTTAAGAAAGTTTGGAGATACAGGCTAGAGAGGCCCTACAATGCTGTAAACAGC
This sequence comes from Heterocephalus glaber, assembly GCF_000247695.1. The sequence goes on along the minus strand of NW_004624819.1, from coordinate 2,957,697 downwards.
TTGATGGGTGATTCTGGTGGGAACTCAGAAGACCAGAATGCTGACAGGAACATGGACAGTAAAGGCAAGGCTCAGATTGCAGCTAGGAAGAAGGTCTCTACTGGCAGTTGGACTAAAGGCCATGTGTATTACACTTTGGCAGAAAATTTGTCTACATCTTGCCCATGTACTGAGACTTTGCAGGGAACTGAGATAAAGCCCAGTGGACTAATTTATCTGGTGAAAGAAATTTCAAGAGAGCTCAACATTTAGGATGTGGCATGTGGACAACTCGAAGCTTTTAGCCAGATTTACAGTGAGAATTAGGGCCAAAAGGCAGAGAAGAAAAATTTGAAAAACTTAAATTTTGGTCCAGAAAGAACTATGTGTAAAGTTGGGGTCAAAGGAGGTATGGCTGCTGAAGAGATCTGCACCATTAAGAAGAAAGCAAATACAGTCAAGCCCTGGATTGCGAGTAACTTGGTCCGCAAGTGTTCCACAAGACAAGCAAATATTTCTAAGAAATTTTATCTTGATAAACAAGCAATGTCTTATAAATAGTATACCATGCCAAATGTCACATGATCATAAATGGTTCTTCTCTCTCTTGCTGCTTTAATACACAAGTGCTTTAGTTTACAAGAGGAACAAATTATTCTCACAAACCAAGGTATTATTATAGAGTAATAAACTTATGAACAAGTTCTGTCTGGGAGAACATTCTTAAATCAGATTTATTTATCAGATTTATATTTGTATGTCTGACAAAGTGAGACTTGTACACCTTTGACACAAATATACAATGTAAAGCATAAAAATACCAAATGGGAGGCCCATTCATATCTGTGAAAGTTTGCAACTGAACGTAAGTCAAAGACTTTCTGTACTTTTTATTTGGATAAGAAGAAAGATGTCTTGAAGGCATCTCAGGAATAAGCATGACCTCACCTACTGCAGACCCAAAGGTGTAAAAGTGTAAACCTCTCATTTAAGAAGTGAGTCCTTGGGTGCCCTGCTTGAGAAGGACCTAAGGAATTAGTTCTCCAAGATTCATTTCACTCTGTTCAGCCACTCAAGAGGTTGCTGCAGCCAAGGTCCAAGTAGGCCTGGCTACTGTCGGCACTGGTGGCAGAACTAGGCATTATCCACATGATACAGGTTTTACCAGCAAGCAGAAGGCAAAAGCTGTAGGCTTGGTGAGGATTCTACTCAAATTTTAAAGGCCTGGCAGGCCAGGCAAGGAGCTACTGAGAGGGTACTGTTTGAAGATGTGCCAATAAAGCCAAAAGGCAATGGAGACCCCAGGTAGCTGGACATGTCAAGAACTTGGAACATTTGCCAAAGAAAACTGCAGGCTCTAAGTGGAGCCTGCCTAAGAGAGAAGTCATTGTCACTACCAACAGCAGGGTCATGAAAGTGGGGCCACCCAAGCCCTCCAAAACTCACATCTTATACCCTGTGTCCCAGATTCCATACACACAGCTACAGGATTTAGTGTTTTCCTTGCTGGGTTTCAGGCTTGTTTTGGACCTATTCCTTTTCTATAGCTCTATTCCTCCCTTTTGGAATTGGGAGGACCACTCACTGTATCTTGAGATTGCATAACTTGTTCTTTTATTTTTACAAAGCTTCACAGGTTGAAGGTTTGCCTTGAGTCTCAGAAGAGACTGGAACTGTTGAGCCTCTGGGGAATGGATTGTTGCATTTCCAGTTGTACAACAGAATAGTTGTATTATGTTAGATGAAATTGGGACCTTGCTATTGTTTTTATTTGGAGATTTTATTTTTATTTGGAGATTTTAAGTATAGTTGAAGGAAATATGTTTGGGTTACAAGTTGACAAGGGTTGGGATGCAGCAATCAGGGTAGAGTGCAACTTGACTGGCTTTGGGATCCACCCAAGGCATTGGTAGAACACTTCTGGGTGTGTCTGGGTGGGTCATGGATGTGTGGCCTTGAGGTCTATATCTGGTCCCTCCATCCTTCCTCTCTGGCATATTTTTCCCCTGCTCTGCTTTCCAGCTGGCATGAACTAAGTAGCTTTGCTTCATCATACCCTTCTGCATGGACTGACTCCCCTTAAAACATGAGCCAAATTAAGCCTCTCCTCCTTTAAGTTGTATATGCCAGGTCCTCTGTCCAGCAACATGAAAACTGACTAATATACCCTATACCTTGTCACTTTTTAAGTCCTGAGGTTAATTTTAGAACAGGATTCCTGATAGTCTCCAAAAAGTAGTAAAATATATTTCCAAATTCTCTCCAGTTCTTAAAGCAAAAGGCAAAAAAAAAAAAAAAAAGTTTTAAATAAAAAGACTCTTCTCAAAGAAACTAATCTACTGGAATGATGTGTCCATAGAATAAATATTTGTTATCAGTATAATTCTAATAAATTTTAAATCCAAGCCCTGAATCAATGTGAGTTTTTCAGGTCAGGGAAAGTTTAAAATAGGTTGACAAAGATTCAATTGCTAAATATAATTGCGAGACTTTTATTCACAACAAGACTTGGATTTCAGTATCTGGGACTACTCAAATCAAGGAGAAAATAGGATTCACTAAAAAGTTTTATGACAAATGGATACTCAGTCTTTTGGAAAACAAAAATAACATCAGATCTTATCTCATTTCTTATGCTAAAATAAATCTTTCTAGTAAAATAATTTTAAATAAAAAAACTATGAAAGTCTTTCAAATAAGTGAATTTTTATTTTAAAATAATCTCATAGGAAAGATGGCCTTTCTAGGCAGTCAGATTGAATTTTAACCTAACTGACTGGCAAAAGATGTAAAATAGTAATACAGTGGTACCTCAGTTCATGAACACTTGTGTTTGCAAACAATTTGTTGTCATAAACAGAAGCTTTTGGGAAAATTTTGTTTTTGTTTGCAAACTCAGGTGACAAACATGACCATGGCCATCTTTCCCACACAAACATAAATGTGGCCATCTTTTCCAAAACTGTAGAACTGGGGTACCACTATGTACTCAGAGATTATGACAGTGCAGGAAAACACACACATACATTCTTAGTGAGAATGTAAACCAGTGCAACAATTAAGCACAGCAATTTGGATACAGTATTTATACTTCTGGTCCAGTAATTGCTGTACTTCTATGAATCTATCCTACAACTTCTCACATTTGGACAGAGATAAGTTGTAAACAATGTCCAAATGTCCACTAGGTACCTGTTTGCAGTAGAAAAAAATCAGAAATATTTTAAATATCTACTGATTAAATTATGTTACAAATATATAATGTAATATGATACATTAACTAAAAATACAGCAAAGCTTCATCAAACTAGTATAAATAGATCCAATATATATAAAAATTAAAAATTACTGAAACACATAAAGAACATCTTTCTTATGAGGAAAAACAAAATTCCAGAAGTAGATTTAGTTCTAGGCCCTGCATGGAGAAAAAAGTAAGGTTTTGTTAGTATTGTCAGTTTCTGCGCATTTACATCAAGTATCCTTGGAAAAATGTATGCACTACCACAGTGTTTCTTGGCTTGCCCTACAACTGCAAAATGTGAACATTATGAATTTCATGAAGCATCACAAATTACCTATCCTACAACTGATTTCTCAGCAGTTGAGGCTAATTCACTCTTAAGATCTTATGTAATTCAGGGGCTGGGGATTTAGCTCAGTGGTTTCACTGCTTGCTTTGCAAGCGCAAGGATCCGAGTTGGATCCCCAGTACCAAAAAAAAAAGATCTTATGTAATGCAAAAAATAATAAAACTCTATTCCTTCTAGAAATTCCCATGACCTGCTTGGTACAGTGCTGGCTGGTTGTACTCAGAAGCCTTCTTTGCTACCACAGACAGCACAGCCCTGAGGCTACAGGGGAAGAAAACCTTCTCTCTCCCTCCCCTACTTTGCCCTGGTGTTGGCTGGTAAAAAGAGGATAATTTTAGTGGAATATTTCTTAAATTATTTGTCTTTAAAAAGGAAAAAAGTAGAAATGAAAAGGTAAAACAATTAAATGTTCAATTATCTTCATCTTGGAACACTTCATAAATATTTTTACTTTTACCAGTTGTTATTTTTTGTTTTTCTCATTACCTAGCTACATGACTAGAACCAATTCTGTATCATTATACTATTAATAGTACTTCAACAAGTCAAACTTTTATGAGCTGGTATCATCTACTAGGCTGCCAAAATATCTTAACATTCTGAGGTGTATTGCTCACATTTCTAGCACCAGTGAGCTCATACTCTGCTAATCTAATAGCACATCTAGCTAAATCTAAACATGCTTCATTTGCTAGGGCAATAGATGTTCACTTAGGAAATAAATGAATTGCGTTATGTTAAACAAATCCTAAAAAGGAATTCAAATGAGAAAAAGTTAAACTCTAAGCCATAACACCCTAAAAACAATACACAAAAATGCATCTCTAGTGTATACAAGAATTCAGTAAATATGAATTATTTAATTTTCCAGTACGTCGGAATTAGTAACAAATTTTTATATTTGCCAGATCACATGTTTTATTCAACAAATATTTACTGAGTTTAGTATATGCCAGGGAAGTGAGATTTTTATGAAGTCAAAACAGATACATTTCCTGCTCTCATGGGGCTCATAAATGGAAAAGGAAAAATTTAAATAATTATGCAAGTGTATGCAAAATTTGTAACTATGACTATGAAATAAAGGCATCAGAACTCAGAACCATAAACTAAGACCCCATTTCTCAGATAGGAGTATCAGGGAAGGCTTTCATAGGAAGTAGCAATCAAGCTGAGATGTGAAAGATGAAGAAAAAGGTGTAGCGAGTGTCCTAAACACAGGAAGCAGCATGTGCACAGGCCCTGTGACAGGATGGAATGCAGAACACTTCAGACACTAGGAGGAAAGAAAGCCAATGTGGGGGAGCACAACATTGGGAAGAAGTGAAGCTAGGGACACACAGGGAAGATGACTCGGGGCCTCATACGCTAACAGTAGGTGTAAAGAAAAGGAAGCTCTTGCAAAAGGCCAGGGCAGAGAGGGTGACAGCTTGGATTAGAGTGTAACGGGACACAGTATTAAAGGGTCACACCAATGGGAGTCAGAGACACTTAGAGAATGGAGACCTACGCTGTCCAACATGTCAGTCACTAGACATATCTATTTAAATTTAAAAATATTAAAATTAACTAAAACTCAGCCTCCAAAGTGTCTAATTGCCGTCATACTGAATAACACAGATACAGAGGAATTCCAGCATCATGCAAAGTTCTATTGGGCAGAGTTGATCAACAGTGAGTAATAAAATTGGTCTAATTTAAACCCTGAGACAAATAATACCCAGGTAGAAAAAAATTAGCTGACAGAACCAACAGAGACACATGCTGTTTCAGAAGCCAAAGAAAGGGTACATTAAAGGGATTGGCCAGGGCCAAATGCTTGTGAAGTCCACTAAGAGGACTTCTTTAAGGTCTGAAAAATGGACATTTGATTTAAGATCAGGGCAATTACTGGTGACCTCAGGACAGAAGCTCAATTCTCTTGGGGTTAAAGAGTGAGTAAAACACAGAGGACTGAGAAATCAGAAATAGACTATTCATGGAGAGCAAAGAACAACTGGAGAAACACAGTGAGGAAGAAAGGAGTAGCTGGGAGGGAATGTGGGTCAGAGATGAGATGTTAGAGTGTTTAAATGGCAAGAGAAATGGTAAAAAATCATCAGAATCGAAGAATGGGAAGAGATGGATTTCAAGGCAATGTAAGCCTCAACTAGGAAAAAGGGAATTCCTGCTTTCTGGACAAGAAGGAAGCGTGGTGCGCAGATAGGTAGCTGTGCTTGGTGGCTTTAAATTTTGAGAGGCGCAGTCATCTGCGGCAGAGCCTCAGATGTGAGAACAGCAGGGTGACCTGACGGGTCTCTGTGGAGAAACAAAGTGCTGACCAGGGAACCTTGGCAGGACAGGTCTGAGGGCCTTGAAAGGTCAGTGACCATGAATGTAAATGATGTCAACATCCACGCTTTTCTTAAAGGAAACATAAGATAAAAATCTTACTGGATGCAAAAATAATCAAGCTTATGGTGAATTATTCGAAAACATGGGCCCTATTAAACTGTGCCTGACACATGATGACACGAATGTGAAAACATAAAAATACCTGAGCATTGAAGCTGAGACAGAATTTGAGCCCCTTCAAAGTGGTGGCTCGTCATCTTCAAATTAGGTTTGATGCAACGAATAAAGCTCGCTCCCTAGGAAGATAAAAGCAGTTCTGAGATAATACAGAGAATATCCATAGTTTTCTAGTTCTATGAATACCAGCAATTCTCAAAGGTATTAATACATAAACTTTTAAAACAACCACTAAAGAACTTAAAAACATATTGGTATACTTTTATAATTTGAACCTTGAAGTAAATTTCTGCATTATAATAGCAGAAAATATTAATTTTAGATTTGAATGATAAAATTTATTTTTAAAGTCTTTCACTATAAAATATGTATCATATTTAAACAATATGTTTTACAGGTTGACATACACGTGATTTTATTCTATATTCATGTATAAGTACTTATATACTATTTCTGTGGTAAGAAAATTATTCTAGCATAAGAGGATTAAATAAAATTATGCCCTTTTTATACCAAAACATTTTTTTTAAATGCACACATACACAAAATCCACCAACCCTTTCATTTTATTTCAAAAATATTGGGGTTTTTCTGTTTGTTTCAGTTCTGGTCTGTGATGGTGGTGGCAGTGGCGTGGCTGCCGCAGTGCTGTTGCTGTAAAGGGGAACTGAGCTCAGGACCTCACACTGAGCTGCATCCCCATCCCTTTTATAATATTTTTATTTTGAGACAAGATTTCACTAAGTCACTAAGTTGCCCAGGCTGGGGTCAAACTTTTAATTCTTCTGTCTCAGCCTTCCACAGTGCTGAGATTTCAAGTGTGCATTACCAAGCCCAGCTGAAAAGTTTAATTTGTTAAACAATATTTATTAAAGCCAAAAGACATGCATTTGACTATCTGATTATCCTGAATGAGGCAAAAGAATACTGATTATGTATGCAGTGAAACTATCTTGCACTGAAGTTAATATATTAGACCTACAAATAACTGTTTCTCTTCAAAATAGTAACCTGGAAAAACTCAACAGCTATTTCAACAAGGATGCTCAATGTAAACACTTTTAGAACATATTTCTATAAACCGCAGAAGGAAATAAAAGTAAAAGGCCCTCTTCATCAGCTTAGTCCCTAAGAGGTAAATGTTTGCAGCCAATGAGGACATTCAAAGGAAAAACTTTCTTTCTGTGGCAGTTTTTATTTTTTATTTAATAATACAGAGTCACTAAGATGTATAGTTAAAAAAAAAAATAGGTCCCCATAAATTTTGCCTGAAAATATTTTTTGCCATAAAAATTTTGCCATAAAAAGTATGTCCATTTTTCCATATCAACATTGCCATGTCTGAAGAATGTTCAGACATTACAAGAGTAATAAAATGAAATTAAATTACATTCCTTATCTTTAATCCTAAAAAATACATTTTCCTCCACACTTACTAGTATCTTCACCTTTGTGAAGCTATCGGCTAATCTCAATAACATTCAAAGAGCTCTGTATTTTGTAAAAGTTTAACTTCACATACATATTTGACCTTTCTTCAGAACACACCTAACCAAAACAGTAACCATTTCATAAATGTATTTTTTTCATAAACATATTTTAATGAAGGGAATTTGGTTTAAAATATATTTCTAATTATTCCAGGGTTACTACTATGTTTACTTCGGTAAATATTAATAATAGTGTTAGAAGACTGTTTAAAAATGTATTTTTTTTTGCTTAAATTCTTTTATTGGTATATTTTAGGTATACATTTACATTTATCATTGGGTGCTTTCACCTGTACACGATGTATCCTGGTTCTTATTTTTTCCCCATTCCCTGTGCTCCCTACATCCCCTCCACCCTTCCCTATAGACTTTGTTTATATTTTTTCCTTTTCTCATAATTTTTCCTTTCCCTTCTTTCCTTTCCCCTTCCCCTCCCACTTCCCCTACCCCTTTGGACCTTTAAGTGTACTCACGGTACTTCGAAGTTTATCCAAAAGCAAATTTAACTGTGTCTGTGAAAGAAAGGAAATCAGATTATTTCAAGAAGTCAAAGTACACAGCAATATTAATTCTCCATATTAAAATAAAATGACATGCAATAACATCCACATATAACACTTTGGAACTTAACAAACTTCTGTACACAAACTCTTTAACAGCATCATGCAATATGGCCAATGAAATGTCAAGGGCTGTAACTACACAGAACTTGTATAATTAAAAGACTGAAAATTAGTATACTAAAAATAATCATACACAGATTTGCAAGTGGGATGAGTGAGGAAAAAGTATATCGGCAATGAGGGAAGTAAATGAGAAAGCTGGGAAAGTAATCAAAATGAGAATAGCATTGCAGTATTTCAAGGTGTGGCAAACCAGGCATAGTTTGTGTCACAAGCTATTAAGAATGAAGACACGTTTAAAATATGCACTACTGATACCTATCAGGATTATTCTACATAACACTCAGCATAAACCAAACTGTCTTACCTAGCTACAGAAATTCTCCTATTATTTTAAAACATTTCACACTTCAATTATTTTTTAAAACTTGAACAATTTTCTTTTAAAATGGAAAATGAATATAAGACACTATGCTTTCCTGCTTTTAAAATATTGATTATAATGTACTCTGGTTCAGTACATTAAAATCATTTATCTGCCTTACTACTTGGCAAAGTAAATCAATTATGTAAAATTCTGTATATGGCTTTTACACTGAGATCTTATTATACTGCTTAGAAGACAGAAATTAAAATGTTATTCTTACATTAATATTATGTTGGTCATAACTATAATTGATACAAACAGGCACTTTACGGAATGCTTCCCTGTAAGGCACTGCTCAAAGGATTTCATGAATATCATCAAGCTTAATCCAATTAAGAGTAACACAACAATCCTAATGAAGGATACATTAATAGCCTCATTTTTCAGGCATGACACGGAGGCCAAGGAAGATAAATGACTTGCCTAAGCTAATGGAGTCATAATTCCAATATAGGCCTGACACCAGACTTTGTTCTCCTCTCTGATCCCACAATACACTGCACTTGTCATAGGCTTCAGTTACTAACATAAAAGGAACATCACTGGGTCGAAGAAACACAGTCATACCCCAACTTATCTGGTTGACAGAGTCCTGACAACCTAATCATTCTGGACCCCCATACAACTCAAAAACAAGTCCGAGAGCCCCAAATTTTGAAAGAAAACAACTGTTGCCAAGTCTGTGCTCTTTAATCCACAGACTGAGCCTGGTGTTCTTCCCCCAACTGGAGATACAGTGAGAACAATGGAAGCAACAAAAATAAACTAACTGTAGTGAGAAAAGAGAAAAGAAGGCCAAATATCAAAAAAGCTGTCAAAAACCATAAGGCAGGGGATTTAGTTCAGTGGCACTGCACCTGCCTTGCAAGCACAAGGTCCTGAGTTTGATTCCCGGTACCAAAAATAAAACAACCCGTAAGGCATAGGGTAAACAGCCTTAGGAAACTCTGGCTCCATTTGTACTTTTATGGAAAAACACATAAGTATTCATATTTATAACAGAATATGGTTTCTATCAAAAAGAATTACTTTTTCTAAAACAATAAGAGAAATATGTTTCAATAACCTGAAAATGTCACTATTCTGAGGAAAACTTCGTCTCCCACGATGCTGGACAACTGAACTATTACTACAAATGATAACCTGTTTTGTGTTATTACCTTACATACTTCAAAGTTAACTTGATGAGCCAGTCAACCATATTTAAAACCAACAATCATTAAGATTTTCATTCCAAACTAATATTTTAAATATCAGTTATAGCTTTCAAGAGTTCAAACCAAAAATATATATATTATGTATAAATAATTATAAAGCTTTCAAGGCTCAACACAAGATTCTTTAAACCAGAGGAATTTTAAGAATGCTTTGTTTTCGTTTATATTGTCTAAAATTCAGGTATATTCTCACCAGCAGTACTTCTTTAATATTACAGTAGGAAAATACTTGATGAATTTGTTTTATAAATTAATGTAATTTTTCTTTTTTTTGAGATTGGGTCTATGTTATGCAGAGTGAACCTGAACTCCTTGGTTCAAGCAACCCTCCTGCCTCAGTCTCCCAAGTAGCTGGGACTATAAATGCATACCAATATATCAAGTTAATGCACTATTTTTAAAGCAATCTGTTATCAAATGTCTAATCAGGAATGGAAGAATAAAACAGAAAAAATATTGCCTATTGAGTAAATTAGGAACTCATAATGAATGAATGTAACTTAAAATTCAGTCACCTAATTTTCTCTTATATATATATTTTTAATCTACCTTTTGGAAATAAGACTTTTTTTTTTTGGTACTGCTGGAGATCAAACCCAGGGCCTCATGTATGCTAGACAAGCACTCTACCACTGAGCATTCAAAGCCCTAGAAATATGATTTTTATCAAGTTATTTAGAGCCCAATTCAATCCAAAAGGGATCTGAAGCTTTTACTGCCAGTTACTATTATACTATTCCGATAAACATTTTCTAATTATATCACTTTTGATAAAGTACATATTTCAAAAGGCAAACAGTTTTACTGTAAATATAATATTACTACTTTGTGCAAATGTGTAAAAGTTAATTCAATTTTTCTTCTATGTACAATATTGTACTTCTCTGTTCATAAAACTTGTAACATAAGTGTTTCTTTGTCTATACTAAATACTCAAAATTATAACCAATTAGTAGAGTTCATTTTTTATTTTTATTTTCATTTTTCTTGGTGGTACTAGGGATTGAATCCAGGGCTTTAACACTAAGCTATGTCTCCAACCCTTTTTCTGTTTTTCAGATAGAATCTCGCTGAGTGACTAAAGCTCCTCACACTGGCCTCTAGCTTTCGGTCCTCCTGCCTCAGCCTCCCAGAGTGCTGGGATTACAGGCATGTGCCACCACACCCTGCATGTTCTAAGACAACACACTTGGTAACAATGCCTTGCCAGATTTCAAAGGATAAATTCCCAACCCTAAATTAATAAATGTATATTCCCTAATGTTAAACAACTTGAAGAGTTTACCACACGTGAGCACTTATCTTTTTTGGGGGGTACCGGGAATCAAACTCAGGACCTTACGCCTGTGAGGCAGGCGCTGGAACAACTGAGCTAAATGCCCGGCGAGCACTTATCTTTCAAGAAATTACCAAAAGCTTTAATCGAGGTTTAGTGTCATAAGCATGCCGATGATGCCACTGTGAGAGGAAATGCATTGAAAATGAAGCACAAATGGAATCATTAACTCAAATGGCTCTTTGTGACATGGCAGCCACTCTAGCAAAGGAGTCCATGAAGGCGATCATTACCTGAAGGCCCTGGCTGTGCCTGCTTTTCCTCTCAACTCAACTAGTCCTCTCTAGCCATCCCGAACTGGCCTACTGCAGCTAAAACAAAACTGCTGAACGAGGAAAGAAACAGAAAACATGTGGGAAAAGAGAAGGTGTAAAGGTCAACTAGACAGTATGAAGAAGCAAGGTCATTAGGAGAATCAACGAGATATGTTATGCACCAGAAAGAACACATTTAGGAAGTTACAATCATTTTGGCACATTCAGTGACCGTGGTATTTTACACATAAGAACCAAAAGTACAAGGTCTTCTCTTGAAGCTCACCTATGGGATTTCTGACAGTGAGCGATCTACATTACCCACTTTAGAATATAAAATAATATATTTTATTTTAAATACACTTAAAATGTTTTCAAAGTAAATACCTTAAACTTGTTTCCCACACTGATGAAGCTAAGTTTTCCTGCTTTTTGTTTAGTGTCTTTGTTATTATTTGTGGATGATTCAAATAATTCCCGTATAAATTTATCCCTGGACTCACATATTAAGGACTCAAGGGACATATGTAAAGCATCATTATTTTTCTCCACAAACTGGGTCTGAAAAATAAATCAAATAGAATGTTTCAGTCCATCTTGTGATACACACCCCTAACTCCGCGCTGTCCAGTGGCACTTTGTGTGATCTGTGGTAACAAAAATGTTCTCTCTGCACCATGCAACACAGTTACCAGTACCTGAAATGTGGCCACTGTACTGAAGAACTGATTCTTACATTTTATTAAATTTAAATTTAAATAGCCACTCCAAACCAGCTAGAGGCTAGTGCACTGTGCAGTGCAGCTTCAATTTCAAGTGGTTTTCTCCTTAAAATGACACACTCACTGTTTCGTAGCACACGGCCCCTGCAAAATGCCTGATAATAAAGCCTTCATCATCTCTGAGATTCCTATGAACTGCCAGCTTGGATTTCCTGGGAATCTGAAAAACAGTTCATACAGGCACTATTAAATTCTCAAAAATAGGCTACATAATATTCCTTTAGACAACATTTAAGGTGTAAAATACATGAAATCATAAAGCTCACAGTGAGCCGGAAATGGTCCTTGTGCTTCTGGTGAACTGCTGATGTGAAGTGTTGATCACTTGGCTGAGGAAGGCGATTTTCTTCATCCAGAATATCTAGTATTCCCACTAATTTTGCTTCAATTAAATCTATTTTGAAAAATAAAAATGAATTCATGATAGGGTAAAAATATTTTAAACATGCAGTGAACAATTTACTGATCTCACATTTCAAGGATTGGTTAGAAACAGAGTAACAGATAATTGTGAAAATATTTTATCAATGGCTATTGTGAACAGATGGATTTTTATTTGAAACCTGGTCATCTGTTAAAAGGTACCATCGTAGATTCAGTAAAGGTTTTAGAAAAACAATTCCATGGAGAAGGCAACTAATACAATAACAATTCCATTTGTAAACTAGAATAAAAGGCTAAGGAATCAGAAATTTCCCCCTTTCATAGATGGCATCTATATTCAAATTGAAATAAAACTAGAGGATGCCCATTTTCGGACAGGGTCTTTAAATTTGGGAGTTTAAGTTCTTTATAGATTCGAGATAGTAGACCTCTTTCTGAGAAAGAGCAGGTGAAGATTTTTTCCCACATTGTGGGTTGTCTCTTCACACTGCTGGTGGTTTGGCTTGCTGTGCAGAAGCTTTTTAATAAGAAGAGATCCCACTTGTTGATTGTTTGCGCTAGTTCACGGGCAACTGAGGTTTTGTTCATAAAATCTTTTCCTAC
>NW_004624819.1:2895360-2935025 GCF_000247695.1 Heterocephalus glaber | reverse complement strand
AAGGTCCCGAGTTCGATCCCCAGTACCAAAAAAAAAAAAAAGCTACAGTTTCTCTTATATGAGAAACTCAAAGTATAAATAATTTAAAGTGCATAATAAAAGACATCATAATAATAGATATTGGGAAATGGGAAGAAAATGTTCAAATGAGAAGAACAAAGGAGCAGGGGAGGAAGGGACAAGAAAAAAAGAATAGAAGTAAAAATGGAAACAAAGCTTTTGTAAATAAGGAGGGGAAAACAGGTTGAAGGGAGGGGAGGGGAATGGGAGAAAAGAAGCAGCAAGATATATCCCGTACAGGTACAAATTCCCTAGGATGAATGTTATCATTATGCATATCTACAATGTACCAATGAAATTAAAAAAAGACTCTGTGGAGATGGGAAGGGAATGTGGGGACAAGGGGAGACAGGAGGGCAGGAAGGAGGAGAAGAGTGACAATTAAGGTGCACTGTGTATACATCCTGACTCCCCAAGATGAGGGTGACTTTATGTATTGCAAACAGACACTAATAAAAAAGAAACTGAAAATAATAATGCAACATAAATAGATTACAATGGCAATTACCTCCTTCAGAATCCTTTCATTAAAAAATTGTTGGAGTTTTTCATTGCAATAGTTGATACAAAATTGTTCAAAACTGTTATGTTCAAAGTACTCTGAAAACAAAACCAGAACCAAGGTCACCATCATCAGAGCAAATTCATATAAATTTATCTTAGAATAAAACATTATTGTAGCAATGACAATTTAACATTAGGCTAAAAAACACATATAATTGTTGTACACTCCCCAAATATTCTTATTTCATGACAATTTTTGCTATCCATTAAAACTAAGTACTAAAAACAACCTTGCTCTAATTGACAAAAAAGATGCTGGTCAGAGGAGATAAATGTTATATAGTAAAAATATAATACAATGGGGCTGAGGATTTAGCTCAGTGGTGCCGCTGCTTGCCTCGCAAGCGCAAGGTCCCGAGTTCGATCCCTGGTACAAAAATAAATAAATAAAATATACATGTACACACACATGTATATATATATATATATTACAATGGAAGCCATTCATAGTTTCTAAAAATATAGGTGTATAAAAGCAGTCTAAAGCACAGATGACTTAAAATGCAATTCTTCTAAAGATGTTTTTGTGCTTTATCTGTAAAACTATAGTTATCAAAAAACACTATGGATCCTGATTCATTTCAGAAATTAAGAGACTGTCATACATAATGTCTAAGATCTACAAAGCTCTGAAATTTTATGATGTTGTATGTATGTGTTGAAGATCAAGAAACAACGAAAGACAGTAAAGTCTTAAGTCAGTGAGGGGCTTTATCTGCCTCTGAACTAAAGATAATAACTTATTGTAAATTTTCAAATACATATCAAATCAAAAGCAAAACTCTGTCCCTCTCAAAATGTAAGCACTCTTCCCTTGACAAAAGCAAACAAACCACAAAGGAGAATCACACCAACTCCTTTAGGCCCGAAAAAACCCCCACATTGGCAGAGCCCAATGTAAAAACCACCAAATTTACTTCAAGATTTCTGCAACACAGTTATTCAGAACATAGGAGAATCCGGATTGTATTTAGTGGGCCACTTAATTTCTGGTTGAACACTCCCAAAGTTATTCACAAGGACTTACCTTGCTATCTTCATTTGATGGAGAATGAACTGGAAATAGCTACTGGCTGACAACACTAGCAGTGGAATTTACACAGGGTTGTGAGGATGGCCTCTATCGGTGGTGGTGAACCTATGCCTGCCACATGTGCTGCAGCCAGCTGCTTGCTACCATTGAAACCTCTAAAAGGTTTGCTGACACTGGCCTAAATGTTACATTAACCTGAACTCAGCACATCATGTTAGTCAATGGTTTTAGTGACTTTAATATCTTAATTAGTAAGAGTCAAAAGTTTATCTTTATTTCAGTTATGTTAATAGGGAATACAGGCATCTTAACTATACTGATTTCAATCAACATGTTTTAATCTTGGCTTTAGTGTGATGAAAACTACCTGCAAGGAGTCTTTTTTTTAAGCATCAGCTTCCTCAGCCTATATGCCCATCAACAGATAAATGGATAAAGAAAATTAGGTATAGATACACAATGGAATACTACTCAGCCATAAAGGATAAATCTGTGTCATTTGTAGGAAAATGGATGCACCTTTAAACCACAATGCTACGTGAAATATATCAGACACAGAAGATTAAATATAATATAGTTTCTCCTATAAGACCGAAAATACAAATAATTTAAAATGCAAAATAAAAGTTAGATGATAGGAAACAGGGAGGTAAACTTTGCAGAGATGGGGAGGGGATTGAGGGATGAGGGAGACAGGAGGAAAAGTAGGAGAAGGAGAAGGAAAAATGATTAAGATGCAATACATACATGAACCAGTTTGGAATGTGTTTAGTATCTATCCCAAACATACATTAATAAAAAAGGGAAAAAATATAAAACTAAGGAGTGAGGTGGGACAAGAAGAGTGAAGGGGTAGGTTATGTACACGCACGGATCTGCCAAAAAGGAACCTACGAACACAAATAGCAAATCTACACTAACAAAAAAGAGGTGAGACCACAAGAGCACTGACTTCCTATGTAAAGCATATTATGAGAGGCAGATATGAGCATATAACTGAAAATAGATCAAGTGAAAGACATTAGAGTTTTTAAAAGTATTTTTAATATATGAAAAGAAATACCAAACAAATGCAAACTCACAAAAGAATCTGTACTTACCAAAGCCAGCAATGTCCAAAACTCCAATAAAATAGGAGGATGTTTCGAAAGGGAAACACTGGTTCACTCTGTTCACCACGTGATCGAATAGATGGCTGTAGACAGTCTTTGCCAGGGCATCCCGGGCATTGTTTGCTTGCTCCACTTTCAGGGGGACCCTGAAGGAAAGCAGGAAAAGACTGCCAGTGAGCATCCCCATGGGGCAGGCACTGTGAGGGGAGCCAGGTGCCCAGTCAGGAGCATCTGCACAAACGCATCATGAGGACACAGCCCCAAGAGTCCCGCATGAGGGCACAGGGGCACGGGGCTAAGGAGAAAACTGCATGAGCAGACCTAAAAGGATCGGCTAACTTCAGATCAGACATCTAGCCCAGGGTAAACTAACCACAGGCTGTACACTTCACGTTGCATGTTGAGTATGTAAAAACTACTCAGGAATAATCTTCCTTCTGACTTTCCTTAAGTGCAAGAGAAACTGCTTAATTCAAGATGACTTTTAATTTTGATAATTTACTTACCTTGTTTAGGAAAAAGAAAAGTTCATTATCTGAAAACCTGAACTGCCCAACTCTACTACATAACTAACTACACGGTACCACAGTACTAGATCTGCAGATACAAAGCCCGCTGTCTGGAGGAAAATGATAACCTCATGAGCAGAGACTGGGACAGAGAGAATCTCCCAACACAGGGCTAAATGGTGTATTGATAAGCACGGGGCCCAATGGGAGGCCCAAGGGGAAAAAAGTCAGATTTGTTTTTTGTTTTTAAGGGACATAAAGAGGTTAGGCAGAATCTTAAAAAAAAAAAAAAAAAATTCGAACACTGAGATTCCATCTCACCCCAGAAAGAATGGCTATCATCAAGAAATCAACCAGTTACAAATGCTGGTGGGGTTATGGGGAGAAGGAAACCCTTCTCCATTGTTGGTGGGAGTGTAAATTGACACAACCACTATAGAAATCAGTGTGGAGATTCCTCAAAAAACTAATTGACCCAGGTATTCCCCTTCTAGGCATCTTCCCAAAAGAGTTAAAAGCATCATACCACAGAGATATGTGTACACCCGTGTTTACAGCAGCACAATTTAAAAACAGCCCATATCCCGATCAACAGATAAATAGATCAAATATATAAGGAAAGTGTGGTTATATACAATACAGTACTACTCTGCCATAAAGAAGGATAAATTTGAGTCATTTGCAGGTAAATGGATACACCTCAAGACCAAAATTTTAAGTGAAATAAATCAAACCTGTAAGTTTAAACATCACATTGTTTCTCTTGTGTGAAAAACTCAAAAAGGTAAACAAGATAGATATTGGGAAGCAGGAAAAAACATGTTCAAATGGGGAGGGGAACAAGAGGGCAGGGAGAGAAGGAAGGGGAAAGGGATTAAAAAAACAGAAGGGAAAAAATGGAAATGAAGCTTCTCCCATTGGGGCAGGGAAGAAAGGCTGAAGGGAGGGGAGGGGACTGGGAAAAAAGAATTAAGATACATTATATACACGCACAAATTCCTTATGATGAATATGATCATTATGTATGGCAAATATGTGCTAATAAAAATTATGTAAATAAAGACTTTAGAAAACATGTTTGAAACAGAGCGTGGGTCCTCCAGAGATAGAGGTGCTACAGTCTGGAACTGGGGACACTTATGTGTTCTGGGGGCAGAATCTGTCAATCTATAGAAACTCTAGGCTTGCTTTACAGGAGAAAGACTAAGACCCACCAACTGGTAGGAAGATAAAGGCTCATTTCACAAGTAAAATGATGGCCCACTTTAGAGGGGAAGTCAGGGCACCAGTTCATTGTCTTTCTTAAGGTCAAGTTTCTGCCCTAAAAAAGAGAAACTTGAAGGTATTTTTAAAACTCATTTAGGTCAGCCTGACACTGGAGTCCTCACTAAATAGTGCCTTTCCTGCTTATATTTCCTGTTATGGAACCCATAAAAGCAAGTTTCATGTGGGTACCCCAACCAGAAAATACAGAACTGCTTGGGAAGGGTGAAAATCTAAGGACCCTCCATGGCCTTTCTGGGCCTTCCCTAGAACCCAAGGGGAATTTCAAGGAGCCAGCAGATGCAGGACCTGTGACAGCATGGATCTGAGATGTCCTGAGTCCTGGGTGCTCACAGGATGCGGGGCTGGGGGGACGTGACCAACCCACTGACAGGACCACTGCCAGATGCAGCAGTAAGAGGTACAGAAACTCAGGTGGGTGCAGTTGGGAGGCAGCGGGTCACGGGCCTGTGACACCAACACCGGAGACCAAGTCTCACCCCATGCCATCCTGTCTGCTTGCCGCCTGCCATACAGTTCCGCCATGATGCTGCCACCTCACCACAGGCCTAAGAGCAATGGAGCTGGTTGACCATAGACTGAAACCTTTGAAAGTGAGCCCAAAATATCCTTCCCCTTCAAGTTGTTTTTCAGAGGTATTCGGTCACAGAGATGAAAAGATGACTGACTCAGGCACTGCACTGTAAACTCCATGCAAAGCTTTTCTTCATGCTAATAATAATTTAGAATTAGCAAAAACAGAAAAAATCAGACTAAGCACATCTTCCTAATACCTCGAAAAGTGTAAGAGGTAGCAAAATTTTTGAATGCTTGAAAGCCTTTAAAAAATCTTTAGTTGGGTGAGGTGGCACACACCTGTGGTCCCAGCTACACAGGAGGCTGAGGCAGGAGGACTGCTTGAGCACAACAGTTCAGGGCCAGCCTGGAAAACTAACCAGGCTCAGTCTCTTAAAAAATAAAACAAAAATATGTCATCCACTAAAAGAAAGTCTTTGTTTTAATTTTTTAAAGTGTTTCTGAAATGTCATTGGTTCAATCTGCCTTATTTCGCAAAGGATGGAGGGACCTGACCTTTTTCCTTACAAATGAAGCCTAAATACCATTTTCATTCTACAATACCAGATATAAAAATGCATAAGATATAGGATATTGAGCCCAAATTGTACATATACCTTGGCATAATCTAGAAGCTCTTGGTTGTTGGTTTTAAAAGTCTAGGCTGGACCCTTTCTTTACTTGCCATTTGCAATTTCCTCTAAATGAAGAATTCCAGGAGTAAGGAGAAATTCCATTTGCTGAATATTCTGCTGAAGTGAGTTCCACTTAGTAAAGGTTTTAGTTCTTATCATTTGCATGGAAAATCACTTTTAAAGTAAAACTGCCTACTGCCTGAAACAGTCAGATATTCACAGTCGTCCAAGTGTAAACCTGTCTCTTGCCTTATAAATTCCAAACCCGTGCATGTAGAATACGTATCTGTAAAAAACAACTTTGCAAACCTCTATGTGGCAGATAGCTGGAGTCAGATGTACAGAATTTTGATCTACCAAGCACAGCTTTTAAAATATTAAAATGAAAAAAAGGAGTGACATAAAAAGATCAACCTGAAATCTCAGTGTTCTCAAACACATTTTTTTCCCTTAACAAACTGCAAGGCAAGACTTGGTAAAGCAAGACGTGAGGAAACTTACTTTATAACTGTTCCTTTGGTGCCCCCTGCTGTTGTTAGCATAACTCTCGTGGTTAAACTTACTCGAAGATCATCTTGGTCCAAACCCAGTAACTCAGCACAATATTCCAATGACTGAGTAGATCTGTTCTTCAGATTGCACCCACCTAACAAAATACATTTTAATTTGAAATTAATACATATTATTTAAACCATTCTTTTAAGTTTAGAATTAAACCTCACTTATATAAAACTATGGAACACTCGAACTCTCAAACCCACCTCACTTTTCCCCACTCTCATCCGATCCTCCCATAACACAGTCAAAAGACCCCAGCTCTGCACTTTTGCTTTCCACAGGGACAGCTACCTGCCATCAAGTGCAGCTCAAAAATACCACATGGAAAATCCCAGAAATAAACAACTAGTAAGATTTAAATTTGTCCCCTTCCAAGCATCATAACAGAATCTTGTGCCATCCCTCCAGGGACCTGAATCATCCCACTGTTTAGTGCATTCATGCTAAAATTACATCATTCTCAAAAAGGTCACTGCCAATAATTCATTTAAATATATCTTTTTCACCATATTGCAAAGTTTCTTATATATCTCCAGGAATTATGAATGCTAAGATAAGAAAACAATTGGGGTTTTTTAATAGCCTTAAAAAGGGAAGAGGCTATAAAATAATGTAAGGTCTTCATGTCACTGCCTTTCCAAAAAAATTCTTTGAACATTTTTAAAATATGATGTTATAATAACATACATTTTCATTACAGAGAATTTTAAAACCATAGGCAGTCCCAATAGGTACATTCTACCTTTCCATCATGCAGAAGGTTTTTAAAATGACTGTTAATGGTCTTATTATGAAAAATAAACTTTCCAATAAAATAATTATAAAAATATTGAGTTCTTTTTTTCCAAAGTAGTAGGACATGCCAAAATTGAGCTCTCTGGGGGAGGGAGGGAAACCAGTTCTAATTTAAGAAATCATTTGGACCTATGGGAGGAGTTATAGGAAAGATTAGAATTAATATAATAAAACCTTAGCTATTTTAAATTAAAATAATCCAGTTTATTAATTCTCTTGATCTACTGCCTTATTCCAATCTTCCGATTCTCATCTCTCCTGCAACAGAAGGAACTTTGAGAAGAAAAATAAGGGACAATGTGCCATGTCTCTTTGATTATTAAGTTTTCTTCAACTAACTGGACCATGTGACATCTGTGATACTCTGTATACATTGACATGATCCACCACAGGGCAATCATAAGATCGCCCGTCACAAGGCTCAGTAGTCTGGGAGAGTAAGGGACAATTATCACAAACTCCTGGCATAAAAATGCCACCTATCCTCTCCAAGTGTGTTAATGCTTCCAAGCGTGTTCATTTCTGTACACTCAAAATCTTTTTTGTGTATTGCTTTCAGTCTCTCAAATGCACCCTTCCTTCATATAACAATACTAAAGAACAAATGAAATGCACATTAACATTCATTGAACTTTCAAAATGAATTTACCAATTACTCTAAAAAACTGATAAAATTTAAAGCACATTTTCAAATAACCTAATTTTGCTTGAATTTTTTTCATTTTAAATAGGGACTAATCTTTATTCGTTCACAGCCTTTACTGTGATTACAATGTGCCAAACACAAGTATGTGAATCACTGAATAAACAGTTAGCTCATCTATTATCTTCACAACCTGAGGTAGGGGCTCTGATTATCCCTTTAGTGAGGAAACTGAGGTTAAATTCCTTCCCAAGGTCACCCAGCAGCCGGGGCATGGCGATGCAATCTGACTCAAGAGCACAGGCACTCATCTGCTATGCTGCCTGTCTCCCACATTACTGATTTCACAGGATACTAAATCTGAAAGTCATTAAGACTGTCTATTTCGGTCTGCTCACCCACAGATCACAAGCCACAGTAGCCTGGGCACTAAGGGACAATTATCACGAGTCAGGCTGGGGTAGAACCAAGCTTGCACACCTAAAATACCATCAATAATCACACACATTACTTAAATTCTGCATAGGTTCCACTTCTGCAAAATGGAAATGATATCACTTCCCTCATTATTTCTATAACATTTCAATTATGGTTTTATTTTACACGAAATATAGACTATGGAGAGTCCTGCACAGAGTGGACTTATTTTTTTCTTTTCAGCAGTCCCAGGGTTTGAACCCAGGGCCTCAAGAATGCCATGCAAGTGCTCTACTGCTGAGACAGTCCCATCCCTGACACACTTTGAAATGTCCTTTTTCCTTGAGTGCCCCTTGAGGCATATTCTTGCCAGGTCTTTTATTTTCAAAGCACTTCTAATGGATTATCTCGTTTTGTAAATGAAAATCAAATCAAGGCTCAAGGAGCCTCGGGATTTGACACAGAAACCCACATTCCTGGACCGCTACATGAGGTGGTGCCACAGGTTGTCTCTAACTCAATCTTAGTATAAAATTCTGAGCAATGCCTTAATGCAGGCTGACAATCTTTTTTCTCTACAGGGCCAGGTGGTAAATATTCTGGGCTTTGCAGGATGCGTGCCATCCATGTGGCAACTACTCGGTGTGCCATCCGTGAGAGGCGGCACAGACACAACATCTCTGGACGGACAGTGTGACTGCGTTCCAGGACACTGTGTTTATAAGAACAAGTGTTGATGCAGACAAGGCTCCCAGGCCATCGTTTGCCAATCCTGCCTTCATGGATCACAGTTAGACTCTGGCAAAGTCCTACTGTTTATTAGAAACTGAAACATAAGAGCAGAAAAGTCACTCTTCACTAGGTATTTAGATACTCTCCAAATTCCATTAAGAATGAAAAATTTAATTTATTCTCATTTCCCATTACTAAGGAATTGAACCCAGGGCCTTTACACTGAACTACACTCTCAGTCCTCTTTTATTTTTTATTTTAAACAGACTCTTGCTAAATCCCTAAATTGCCCATGCTGGGCTTGAACTTGGAATCCTCCTGTCTCAGCCTCCAAGAATGCTGAGATTACAGCCATGAGGTACCACACCCAATTAAGTACATGGGCTTTTACATATTACACTGTCTTGATGAATTAATTGATCCAAGTTTAGACAGTGAACCAGAAAATTTTCAAAAACATCTTAGTTGATGATAGAGAATTAATCTGTTAATTATTAAAAGTATAATTTAGTTGGAAAATTTAACTAAATATGACCCTATTAGTAAGAGCTACTGTCTGTTCAAAACAAAGCTCACAATGAAGCATTTAATTTGCCAGATTCATCATATAACACAATATATTCTAGAAATTTCTAGAAATTTTAACAAACCTGCATATTAGATTTGATTTTCATACGACCAAGAAATGACAGAAATGCTACCTTTGTTCCTCTAAAACAGAACAAAACAAAACCTGAAGTGCTGCCAGCTTCTTCAAAATCAATATTTCCAAGGTGCAGGACACCAGCTACAACTCGGAATAGATCCAGCTTTTCTTCGTCACCCAAGCCAATTTTTTTCATGGCTGTGCACATTCGAATGAAATCTCCATGGTCATCTAACAGGGGATCTTTCAAGGAGCCTGCCTTAAGATACTACAGGACAAGAAGATATCAATTAACTGGTCTTAACATTACCTAGCAAATGAGAAATGATGTAACATATCTATTACTGCAATACAGAACATGCAAAAATAAAATCTGTCAAGGGAAAAACAATCATTTTCTAGCACATTCTAAAACTGACTAAAAGTGAACACTAGACCTCTATTTAGTTTTTCTTAAAACTGCATGTGAAATTGATAAATATTTCCATAAAACTTTCAATTAAAAGAAGGAATGAGATGATTTGTGATTAAGTTAGAATTTTAACTCTTAAAGCATTGTAATTCCAGGCTATTAGATAAAGATATAAATTCAGAGAAAAAGGAGGAAATATCTATGGTTGAAATGAACATCCTCAGATTATAAAGAACTGAGGTAGTAATGCATATATCAATAATTTAATTGGGGTCGGGGATTTGGCTCAAGTGGTGCGACCACCTGCCTTGCAGGTGCAAGGTCCCAAGTTCAATCCCTGGTACCAAAAAAACCCCAATAATTTAATTATTTCACAATTTGATACAATACCAAAAGAGTACAATGTGCCCTAATATATTTTATACATATATACAATTTTCATTTGTCAATTAAAAATAAACAAAAAACAGGTTAAACTTATAATAAAAATTTAAATCTGACTATTCGCATGACACTACTTTAGGTTAACTGCCACCAACTACACCAATGTTAAACAGAAGCATGCAGTGGGCAGTGGTGTAGGTTGGGGGCCAGAGAATTTCTTTTAACCTTTTCATGTAAATACATGTAGGGCAAAGTATATTACTAAGGGTATGATTACTCTAAGAACTCATACAACAACTTAGAACATTTCAGAAAAAAATGAAGAAAAGATGTTTTCTCTCCTAAAGAACTTGCATCTAAAGTATTCATCTGTTAGAACCTACAAAAACTCAGAAAAAAAGATGAAGATTAGGCCTGCAAAAGCTAGCAAGAGAAACATGAAAAGTTATTGGACGCAGAATAAATAATAAATAGTCTAGGAATTTTCCAGAACTTGAGAATGAAGAAGTTAAAAATAGGGAAACAGCATCACCATTAATTAGCATTAAAATTGCCTCCAGATATTTTTCTCTTAGCAGTAAACAAGTAACAAGTTTTTTTCTTCACAGCTAAAGTTGTAATCGTCTTTCCACAAAATTCTTTTTATTTTTTTCTTCCTGGTTTGTTCTTGTTTTCTGCAGCACTGGGGGTTAAACCCAGGGCCTTCTACATCCCCAGCCCTTATTTTATTTTTGGGCAGGATCTGAGTCGCCCTGGCTGGGCTCAAATCTGTGATTCTGCTGGCTCAGTCTCCACAGTATTGGGATTATGGGCATGTTGCCACCACTGTCCCCAGCCCACAAAATTCTTTAAAATGTTCAGTTAGGTGTGAAATTTCTGGAAAATGTCTAAAACATGAAATTCCAATTTATTCTTAGAAAGAAGCAAAGGAAACAATCACATGCAGCCAGAGTTAGCAAAAAACACACATGCAGAATTTTTAGTTTGCAATGGAATATTTGCTTCAGTTAAAAAACTGTTTCTAATCAAATGTTAATAAATACATTTGCTGTATGGCAGACTAAAAATACTGCATCCTCCTAAAAATTACACACAGCGTAAAGACATTCAAATGAAATTAGGGAAAGATTTAATTAGTCAAATGATCACCTCATCCTCCTGATAAAGAAGACATAAAAAGTAATTTAAACATTATTAATGCACTGTTCAACTGCATATAATATACACACCCATTTTCTCTCACCTTCTTTCTCCCTTTCTCTCCCTCAACCCCCACTTCCCTGTCTCAGTAATGTGAATAAGATTTCTGACACAGTATCTGACTCTAGAAGAAGAAAGAATGCACTTCCTCTCTGGGGAGCACATGCTGGTTTTCTGTCCTTTCTTCTAATTTCTATGCCAAAAGATCACATTCATATATAAAATTTTCTATATTTATCTATTTTTATATATGTCTAAAATGTGTATTTTGTCCTTTCGGACAGCTGCAATGTCCTAGGAAGTGTCTTGATCATCTCAGTGGGAAGAACATAACTTCTACATTTTTGATGTCTTTTAAAAGTATAGTCTTATTGAGACCGGGCATTTAGCTCAGTGGTGTAGCCCCCTGCCTCCTCTTTTTTAAAGTAATACTTAATGTATAATTATAGTTAATTACTCTTAGAATAATTTAGCAAGACCAAAATACAAAACTTTTCATAATATATTCCAGAACGTAATGTTTTAAACAAAGAAACTATCACACATAAACACCCTTTCACAAGAATGTTTAGTCTATTTCTTGCTGGTTTCAAACTTAATTCCAGCCTTGAAGCAGACAATAAATTAAAGACATATTTCACACTTAATCCCAAACAGGCAATAAAAAAGGCAGCTTCAACATCTACCAGATGATGATTACTGGGTGAGAGGGTAAGAGGAAAGCTCTGCAGCTCCGCACATGCCACCGAGTGACACGGCACGAGGCAAGCAGGGCCTGACAGAGGGGGGACTGAGGCTTTGCACAGATAACCCTAAAAGTATGAAATCTTATCTGGGCTCCGCAGTAAAAATGTTTCTTGCAGCATGGTTCTGCATTGAGGATATCAATTTTTAAAAAACAGTCTACTGTACCTCAGGACTTTTGCGGTTCTGTGAAATCTGTTTGTCAGTTTCTTTGTTAGCAAAGTATCTAGTGCAGCCTCGGTTCAAATACTATGACAAAGAAATTTAAATATTATTAACATATATGATCCACAGAGAAATAATACAAAAGAAAACACAATTTATCAAATAGTGTCAACTTAATGAATTTCTAAACACAAGTATTAGTCTCAATTAAAATCAATACTTCTATAAAAAAATCAATACTTCTATATTTTATAAGCATTTTAATCCTACAAATAAAACAAAAATATTTAAAATTCCTAACCCTTGAAAGTAGATTAAATATAATAATTTAAAAAATAAAGATCAATACCCATAATCCTCTACTTTAATAGGGCTGCAATTTTACATCTTCTAGTCTCAAGCATCTTTTTTTAAATATAGTTCATAACATTAAGCACTACAGATAATAATGAAAATCACCTTCCATGAAATACGTAACTCTCAAATAAGGCTGCACATGATGATTTATTTATACTTCAAGTAATATCTTGAATTTGAAAAATTAAGGACCATCTTCATTTCTTAATTTCTGAAATTTAGACTACATTCTTCAAAATGTCTTTCACATTTACTGACAATTAACAGTGACTATTTATAAATTACAGTATGCGCTTTATGGATCAAATATTTCAGTTTGCTTATTTCAATTATTTACACTGCTTCCCCAAAGCATTTTAAACCTAAATGCTTTTAAAACATAGAACAGGGGCCGGGGATTTAGCTCAATGGTCCTGCCGCCTGCCTTGCAAGCGCAAGGTCCCGAGCTCAATCCCTGGTACCAAAAAAAAAGGCACATCATAAAACATAGAACAAAGAAAGCTGTTGGATGAAAATAGAGGTTGAGCTTTAGATTTCAGATTTTTATATTAGGATGTTCACTTGGTAAAGTCTATGCAAATACTCCAAAATCCAAAAAACTCCAAACTCTGACTTTTTGTTTTATTTTTTGAGATAGGATCTCCCTATGTAGTTCAGGCTGGCCTTGAACTTACTATGTAGCCCAGGCTGGGCTCAAACTCCTCTTGCCTCAGCCTCCCAAGTGCTGAGATCACAGACATGTGCCAACACACCCAGAAAACTCTGATGCTGCTGGTCCCAATCATTTTAGATAAAGGCTACTCAATCTGTCACATACTGTCACAAACAGAACCTATTACTCACATTTATGAAGGAGTCTGGAAGGAAATATACAGAAAATAGAATGGAAAAAACATTTTTAAACACTGGCTTCTCTTAAATCAGGTCAATAGGATTCCACTATAAAATAGCATGAATTGCAAGACTAAAAAATACCACATATATACACCAGAAAAAATTATTATAAATTTGAATAATTTATGGGATAAATATTTTATAGATGGTCAATTTTAGGTGATCAATCTGTCTCTCCCCTTCCACTATAACTAAATACTAAAATACAGCAAAATCAGACAGAGACATCACAATTTTTTTCTTCCCTGAATCTTTAAGCTAAAAAGAAAAGAGAGGAAATATAAGACTGGTAAGCATTTTCAATTGACTGCTTCTTCTTACTTAATAGAATAACTGTAACATAAGGCCAAAAGTTATACTTGCTAGAAAGTGTTTAATGCTAATATTTCACTCTGCTATTTGAATTATAGACAGTTTCAACTAGCATTAGTCCTTGTAGAGGGCCCAGGATCAAGCCCCAGCACCCCACAAACATAATGACCCAGAAAGATACTTGCTTCTTCCATCTTAGCTACATTAGAAAACTAACTATTCCTGCCACTCATACTCTATCCAGCTTTCATTATATTCAAGGATGTTTGTACCACTATAGCAAACTCTTCCATAAAATGTGAAAAATATTTTAAAACTTCTAATAAGATGAGCATTTAAAATCTTTTATTTTCTAAAATACAGTGCATGTGTAGTTAAGATAAATTTTTCCAAACAAGTGTATTTCTAAAATTCTTTATGTGCCAATTTGGATAAAATAATGACAAAAAAATTCAACAATTTTAGAAGCATACACCCTACTATAGACCTCTCCTTTGTATACATGATATCAGGTGTAACTAGAAAGCTTAACTGTAGAAAAACTGATAAAATTATCCACACTTTCAAGTCTACTTAAAGCAGAATTATTTGGGGAAGGGGAGAAAGGAGAGTTTGTATGCTCACACGAGAGGAATGTGTAAGTTCTCCCACTCTGCCTATCCTGAGGAGTGTCCTGAACAAAGGAAATCACGCCTGCTGCCTCACTTTACAAAGGTGAGAAACTCAATGGGTTGACAAAGCCAGGTCATTGTTATGATTGGTTATATGATTCAAAGTAAATTATTTTCCTTTTCTAAAAACAATAGGAGAAACTGTCTCTATTTTCATGAAGACAAAAATGTTAGCAACTAACTTCAAATTCCAATTAACCACTTCACAGTTTACTCAAACATCACTTGGGCAGCGCATTTATGTATTGACTATCCCAAGTGTTGCTCGGGCAGGTGTTGAATGTTTTAAGATATACCATACACAGAAAAATTATTGAATACATCTGATAAAATTGTCGTTCTTATATTTCCTGTTATATTATCTTATAAAAATTAATGAAAAAATATGCAATTTTTGGTCATCCCGTATTTAAGTAATTGGACTGCTAAGTGGTTAATATGGAGACTTCTAGTCAAGGGTGGACATTTTAGAAGGACATAAAGAGATGCATTTACAAAGCAAAGATGATTCTTAAAATTTCCAAATACATTTAAAAGAAGCTACTTGAAGTGAAAGAGAAACTGTCTGCAAAAACAAACACAGAAAGTAATAATTAAATGTAATAATAAGTGTGTAATGGTTCTCAAATAGACCATTCTCACCCAAAGAGGACTATCAGAATCACCTGGGAACTTGGCACAAACTACATCCCTCATTTCCATTCCACGACAGTCACAGCACTGTACAGGAATGCAATTTTCTGAGATTTTGTACATTATGTTAACCATCCCAACCATCACTTCTCAATACTCTACTCCCTGGGCTTGTGATTCTCCACATTCCTCATACTTCCCTCCAAATGTGCTGCCTTTCCTGGGCAACTTTTTGTCTGTTTATCCCTATCAGCTCCAGAGCTCGAATCCTGCCACATGTTTCTCTACATTATGCCTGGACAATCTCATGCACTCACTGCCATCTATCACCTGAGTACTGGAATCTACCAAACTTCACATTAGTATTTCTGTCTTCTAGGTATCTCCACATAGAAGAAAACTGAATGCATTCTCTATGCCATAACCTTACCTCTTGACCCAATAGTGGTATTTACATCCACCCAGTTATCTGAGTCAAATTTTAAAAAACTATTCTACACTCCTCCTTCTCCTTATTACAGTCAATCTTGAAGTCCTATCAATGTTACATTCTAATATCTTGCACAGTTCCTCCTCTATAACTCTGTCATTGTTAAACCAATTTAGGCACTTTAGCAACTCTTGCTTCAACTACAGTTCCTAACCAATCTACCAATGATTTCAATTTCTATCCATTCCCTCCCCTTAAAACCATCCTCCATACTAAAGTTAAAGACAAGCACAAATTTGGTGTCTTTCTATCCAAGCACTTCAAGTAGCTCTCTAGTCTCTCTCCCACTACTTCCTGCCTTACTCCTTAATATGTTTCCTGCCTTTCTTTGTTCATCTTTTTGGCATCCACCAGGAATACCTTTTGCATCTTTCTTCACCTACTGAACATCTGAAAATCCTTCAGGATTGTGATCCAATAATTCATTCTTCAGTAAGCCTTTCAATAACCCTAGGTACCACATCATTCTACCACATCATTGTAGGCTATACATCATTCTACATATTCTTCTTTCTTATTCAATAGATCAGGCAGACGCTTGTGTGCATTTCCCACAACAATCTAGGTGCTCAGGAACAAGGGTTGCATCTTATCTTTTTAATCCTGGCACAATGCCTGGTACCTAACGGGCAGGAAATAAATATGTTATTGAAGTGAATTAAGGCATATAACCACATGTCTTTTATTAATATTAATTCAGTGTAAGTCAAAGGTAACTTTAAAGGCAGTATTACTGAACTATTATAAATTTCTAATTAAGTTTAAATTAAAATGGGGCTTAACAGCTATCCTTTAAGCTACTGCATTTTATACTTTCTCATATAGTACTATACATTAGTATCCCTTATCTGAAATATTTGAAACAAGTGTTTCAGATTTTGGAGTTTTTTTAAT
This sequence comes from Heterocephalus glaber, assembly GCF_000247695.1. Next base: position 2,918,326 of record NW_004624819.1, on the reverse strand, counting down.
TTTGGAGCATCTGTATATATTTTCTAGTTGAGTTTTCCTAATCTCAAAATTCAAAATCAGATTTTGAAATGCTTTAGATTTGAGGTTTTCAGATGAGAGATGCTCAACTACCTGTACTATAAACTCAGAAATGAATCTTAATAGAGAGCTCTTTGGTATAGCAATCATTCTAGCACATCATACAACCATTCCTAAGCATCCAGGGGGATCGATTCCTTGACCCACTATGGATACTGGACATCAAAACCTGCAGATACCCAAATGCCTTACATAAAATGGTAGACTATTTGTATATAACCTACACATATCTTCTGATATACACTGTAAATCACCTCTAGATTATTAAAATACTTAATAAAATGTCAACACTAAGTAAACAGTTGTTGTACTAATGTACAGACTGAGCAAAGTCACAGCCTCCCGCCCCTCACCCTTCATCCCAGTGACACTTCCAACCCACAGAGGTAGAAGGTACAGAGGGCCAGCTAGGCTTGACGTAATATAAGTTTTCAACACACACACCTAGGTTTCAAAATCCACTAAATTAAGTTTTCGGGATGAAGGCAACTCAATTTGCAAGCACTGTGTGAAATTTATTTTTTTCCAACCTACCCGAAAATTATCTGGGGAGCTCAAATGAAGTTTTTCCCTAATATCTTCAGAAGCACCGGCACACAACCTATAAAAGATATGGTAATTCCTTTCCTCTTTGCCTTGAACACAGATTCTAGACTTCTCTAGAAGATAATGTGAAACGAATCCTCCAACAACTGAACTCTAAAAATCAAAATAGAGAAAAAATACATTTTTCCATTTACTCTTAAAGCAGAACACAATGTTAAATTATTTATCATTTCTAATAAACATCAGTCTATCAAAGAGATTGCAATACTCATCAAATACAGAGGGAAAAGCATAACGAAATGTGAGCTCAGAGGTCACCTTCACTTTAAACATCTTCATGTGGTCTCCAACCCAGATCCTTCTAAGTTTCGAGTCCCTACAGAATCAGAATTGACTGCACTGTGCCTCAGTGCATGTCTCCACCATGGCCCGTTCTAGACGGGAGGAACTAGAAGACAGGAGCTCACAGCTCCAAACAAAGGACTGAGAAGGGGACGAAAACACTCATTACTATGACTTCACTGGTACACACTACTGAAATATCACAATGCACTCTTTAAATATGTACAGTTACTAGCATGTTGATCAAGACAACAACAAAAGAATAAATTATGGAGGAAAAAGAATAAATATCAATTAGTACTCGATGATGCAGTCAAATCCAGGATTTGGGTTATAAACAGTGAAAAGAGCTTTGGATAGTCATAGTGAACATATATTCTCCTATCAAAAGTAACCAAAAACGGGCTGGGGATTTAGTTCAGTGGCTCTGCACCTGCTTCGCAAGCACAAGGTCCCAAGTTCGATCCCTGGTACTGAGAGGAAAAAAAAAGTAACCAAAAAACAATTCAAGGAATTCATCCTGAGTTCCAGTACAGGACAGATTCTAATAAGATGCTTATATTTTCCATTATCACTACCCAAACATATCATTCCAAAACTCGCTTTCACTTACCTTTTCATTGAAATGTATTTCTACAAATTTTCCAAATCGACTGCTATTATTGTTGCGAACAGTCTTTGCATTTCCAAAGGCTTCTAAGAGTGGATTAGCTATTAAGAAAGAAATGAAAACATCTATCAATAAATGAACATGAAAGAAAGTTACAAAATGATATTTATAGTATATCTCCTTAGAAAAATACTGGATACATATTCTAAAAAATATTAATATGGAGAAATTATACAATGTAAAAGTTCACAAATATTTAATGATTACCCACTATGTTCAGGTACTACTCAAGAATAAGAAATGGAAAAATTACTCAAAATATATGAAAAGAAAATGTCAATGTTATAGGAAAGACTAAATTTCTAAAAGTCACTAGGTTACAAAACTTAGAATTCAGTTTTTAAAATTACTCCCTATGACATTCACAGTTGTAACAAGTACACCAACGCTAGAGGACTACTGATTATAACGGATAAAATAGCAAAAATACAAGCAAGAAAGTTATTACTTAACTTACTTTTCTAAAATATTTATATGTTGTTATAACCTCCAGATTAAACATTTTTATATACATATCCAATTCAGTTTAACAAATTAGAAGTTTATAAAATTCAGAAAGGTTCTCAGAGTGGTTTTAAGTTATTTTCTTATAATCCCACTGACTGGATAAGAGTTACTAGAATCTACACTTGTACTCACCAAAGTCTCAATTCTAAACACACATTAGTATTAATCTTACATATTCTTCACCATCAACCTCAACTGCTTCATAAATCATCCAAATATTTCCTATGAAGCCCTTTAAAGTCCATTTTCCTTATTCTTTCCATGCCAGAAAGCTAGTCTTCAACCCTTTTTAAAGATCATTAGCCATTTCACTTGCCAAAATAATTTAGAAAGTATTAAAACTACAAAAAGTGTTAGCATATATCCTACTTTTCAGATGGGCAAGAAAACTGGGGCCAGTAAGGTCAACTAATTCTCAAAGGACCAAGGACTTGCTGGTGCCTGAAAAAGGACTCAATCCCAGGCCTCCCAAACTCCCTAATGACCTACAAAATAATTTATTAAAAATTTAATATACATAAATTATCCAAAAATGGGATAAGAAATGCTCCATCAGAAAATCGCATTTAATTATCCTATTAATAATAAACACGTTCCCAAAACAAGTGAATTTTCATTATGAATGTATCCAACAATTCTGTAACCATCCAGCTACATCTACTACAAGGCTGCAGGAACATTTAGAATAACACTTTTCAACTTTTCTCAACTAGAACACACTATACACTACATAGCACATTGCCACAGAAGAAATCAGGCTTATATTCAATTCTCAAGTAAATAAATCAGAATACTAGTCTTTTATTGAGTTAACTCATAATGGTTTTTTATTTATTCAATTTTTAAGGGTGAAACTGAATACATCATGAGGGACACAAGGGAAGAGGAGAAAAGGAAGAGTAAATAGAGAAGCCTAAAATATCCCCAGGACCTGTAAGAAGATCAGCAGCACTAAAGCACAATGATATAGAGGAACAAAAACTTGAGACCAGATGAGAGGGCCTGGGGCCAGGCTGAGGAGTGCAGTGTAGCTAAGAGTAGGGTTCTGGAGCATTATCACGAAAGCAATACAAAGTTGTTAAAAGACTGAAAGCAAAAGAGCTTATCCCACTTCCAAAGGGAATGGACAGCAGCAAGCATAGCAGTGAGCAGAGCAGAGAGGAGTGCTGACTCAACATGACAACGGTCTAGGCCAACTGGCTCCAAACTGGGATGCAAGGAGCTTTCTAAGTGGTCTGCAAACAAGGACAGCTTAAGGAAATCAGTTCACACATTCCTTCCTGCTGAGAGGACACTCTGGTTAAAACTTTTCCCAAAAAAGCACCTCTACACCAAATAATTATGTGCCCTCTTTCCTTCTTTACAGAAACACAAGACCCAAAAAACAAACAGGAAGCCAAAGAGTTTCCTTTCCTCCATTCATTCAGTGGGTATGTATACTATGCATTATGTACTATTCTAGGGGCATAAAATACAAACAGAAATCCCTGCCTTCTAGTATTTATGTGGAGTAAGCAGACGATGAGAGATAATAAGGGAGAAGATGACACTTGAGCAAAGACTTGTAGGAGATGGGGGAGTCTTCTGCATCTCTAGATCTTTCCAGACCACTGAAAATATCCTTATTAGTGAATTTCAACACATGCTAAACGACAGAAAATAAAAATAAACAATACCTTCAACAATTCTATCATCAATATCTTGACCTGTCCCATAGGATTCAGTCAGGTATCTGTTTAAAACATAAGATCAAAAAAAAAACAATTAGAATGCAGTAATACTGCATACCATATATTTATAATTTTAGTATTTTTTAGTACATATAAAACTAAAACCTGTATCATCCTTATAACTGAAACTTACAAATTTATGTTCAAATATATTTTATTATAGCTTTAAATTTATTTAAATTTATTTAAAATTCTATTTAAATTGTCTTTAACATCTAAATCAGCTATTTTTTAAGCTGTTTTTAGAAATATTCTAATTTTAACCAACTAACATATTTGGTTTTAAATATATCACTCATTTCACATGGAAATACTCATCACCTATGAAATTTCAAAGCCTTTTGCAACAGCCAATTAATTCAATCTTTATGGCTACAGAAAATAAGGTAATCTGCCACTGAACAACTGGACAGTTACCACTCTTAGAATTATTACACTAACCGGTAAGATACAACAGAACAACTATTTGCCTGGCATATTTCAAAACACACAGAAACCATTGAGTTATAACAGAAATATACAAGTTTATAGTTATCTTTTTGTATTCATTTCTGTATATTCACCACAGATTTACCATTGACTATTACCTGTAGGACAGAAAAGAATAAGAGATTGAACCACCTAGAAATCTAAGAATATTGGAACATAGTCATTTAACGAGAACAGTATATACATAAGGGGCATTAACAAACTCTTCAATTGGTTTTACATAAATAACTCTGAGTAGCACACACATTTATATAGCAAAAACTAAATTTCAAAGAAGGTCCCACTGTGCAGCAATCAACCAAGAACTGTAATAAGTTCAAATAACACAGTGGTAATACTGGTGAAATTTAAGCATGTCCTGTTCCTAGCAGTAGTGTCACCACCAGGTTAATTTCTTTGGGTACATAAGAACTAAACTATGAGTGTGGGAGCTCCTCTCATTTTTAAATGCTCGGATTTTAAGCAAAGTGTGAAGGGTCTGATGGCAGCACAGGAGATAGGCTAGGAGAAAGTGTAGGGAGGTAGAAACTAAAAGGCAGCTGTCAGAAACTCAAAGTAAAAAATGATCTCAAACACACGAACATAAGGAACATTAAGAGCATAATATCCTTTTGGATTCTGGGTTTTGAAGGAGCATTCCTAGATTTCCTTTTGCTTAACCAGCACTGATCTCTTCCAGGATCCTCAAGTCTCAGAGCTGACTTTAAACAACCTACGGATTAGCTTCCATAAAAAGTGCTTGTTTCTTTAAAATGATAGAGCCTACCATTCCAAACTATGCCCTAAAGTATGCAAATATATTAAAAGTCAACCTAGTGAGAAACCAGGGAATAGCACTACTTCCTGTCAGCTGATTATCAGATCCCAGGATTAAATGGGTACTTTTGATCATCTTAGGAAATTTTCTGCTATCAACAGTAATGATTACATAACAATAAAGACCAGATATAAAACAAAATCAGCAGAGTTTTAGTAAGCAGAGGTTGCTAGAATTCCAATATGTAAAAAGTTCTTCCTGTTCATTAATTTTCCAGATAGCTCATGTTCTTAAAGGAGTATCATTCTACGTAGAACATGAGTCACTTAAAATATGTAACAGCGTGCTATTCAGAATTAGCTATAAATGAATATGTGCTAAGCAAATTGAGTGATACCATTTTTGTACAGCTGTTCACATGAATAATAAATACTTCTGCTGAGAAAAAAAGTCAAACTACTGAAATATTTGCACACCTGTGTTCATAACTACACAATTCACAATAGTCAAGAGGTGGAGGTAACCCAAATGTCTGTCAACAAAGATGTGGAGGAACAAAATGTAGTATGTACCTACTGTGGAATATTATTCAGCCTTTAAAAGGAAAGAAATTCTAACACATACTATAACATGGGACATGTATTACATGGGTGAAATCTTTTTTTATTAATTCTTTAAGTTTATTGGTACATTTTAGGTATACAGTATACATCATTGGGAATTTGTACCTTTACATAATATTATCTTGGTTCTTATTTTTTTCCCCATTTCCCTGCCCTCCCTTCTACCCCTCCACCCCTCCCTATTTACAAATGCTTTGTTTCTGTTTTTTCCTTTTCTCATATTCACTCCTTTCCCTTCTTTCCTTTCCCCTACTCCTCCCACTTCCCCTTCCCCTTCCCCTTTGGACCTTTTCTTCCTATTTCACATTATCTATTATACATTTTGATCCTCATTCACACTTTCATTTTCTCACACTAGAGAAATGTCGGTATCTACACATGCATGTCCTATTTATTTCACTTGTGAGTATGGCCTCAATGTGCATCCATTTAGCTATAAATGTCTCTAGTTTCTCATTCATTATGGCTGAGTAGTGCTCTTATTTTATTTTTTAAAAAGTACATCTTCTTTATCCAGTCTCCAGTTGTGGGCAATTGAGATGTTTCTAAGTTTTAGCTATTACAAACTGTGCTGCTATAAACATGAGTCTGCATATAGCATTGTGACATGATTCTTTTAATTCTTTTGAGAAGATACCCAGCAGGGGAATAGCTGGGTCAAATTGGACCTCTAATCTTAGTTTTTTGAAGTATCTCCATATTGATTTGCACAGTGGTTGCACCAGTCTGCACTCCCAACAAAAATGGAGAAGGGTTCTTTTCCCCCCACAACCCCACTAGCATTTGTTATTGGTTGATTTCTTGATAGCAGCCATTCTTTCGTTTTTTCTTAAATTCTTTTATTGGTACATTTTAGGTATACAATACGTTTACATTTATCACTAGGTACTTGTAGCTGTACATGATGCATCTTGGTTCTTATTTTTTCCCCATTACCTGTCCGCCCTTCACCCCCTCCATCCTTCCCTATTTACAAAGACTTTGTTTGCATTTTTTCCTTTTCTCATAATTTTTCCTTGCCCTTCTCTCCTTTCCCCTTCCCCTCCCACTTCCCCTACCCATCTGGACCTTTTCTTCCTATTTCAAATTATCAATTATTCATTTTAATCCTTATTTACACTTTCAGTTTCTCACACCAGAGCAACTATTCAGTATTTACACATGTGTCCTATTTATTTCACTTAAGAGTATGGCCTCAATGTGCATCCATTTAGCTATAAATGTCTCTAGTTTCTCATTCTTTATGGCTGAGTAGTACTCCATTTTATAAAAAAAAAAACCACATCTTTATCCAGTTTCCAGTTGATGGGCACTTGAGCTGTTTCCAAGATTTAGCTATTACAAACTGTGCCACTATAAACATGGGTGCACATATATCGCTGTGGTAAGATTCTTTTAATTCTTTTGGGAAGTACCCAGCAGGGGAATAGCTGGGTCAAATAGGACCTCTAGTCCTAGTTCTTTGAGGTATCCCCATACTGATTTCCACAGTGGTTGCACCAGTCGATACCAGCCATTCTTTCTGGAAGTGGAATCTCAGCGTTGTTTTCATTTGCATCTCTCGAGTAACCAGCGATGTTAAACATTTTTTCATGTTTATTTGCTGTTTCTACTTCTTTGTCTGAGAAATTTTTTATGATACAAGGCAGTCCTAGAAAGATACTATGTGATCCCACGAATCTGGGCTACCTAGAGTAGTTACATTCACAGAAACAGTAGAACGGGGGTTGCCAGGGGCTGGGGAATGAGAAAGGCAGAGTTGTTATTTAATGGGCACAGAGCTTCAGTTATGCAAGATGAAAATGCTGGAGACTGGCTACACAACAATGTGAATGTACGTAACATTATTAAACTGCACACTCAGAAAAGGTTAAGGTGGCAAATTTTATGTTATGTGTTTTTAACCTCCAAAATAATATTACCCTGTTCCAAAATATTGCAGGGTAACTGAATACTCACCTTAGAACAAATTTTGTATTTTCTGTCTTGCCAGCTCCTGATTCCCCAGATACAATGACAGACTGACTCATCCTGAGCACCTTCATGTCTCTGAAAGCCTTATCAGCTAGGGTCAAAATAACACATTAGTGACCAACAATGTATCAGGCAGAAAGTCAGGAAATGTAGAAGGCTCACTTTAGCACACACCTATAATCCCAGCTATTTGGGAGCCTGAGGCAGGAAGATGGTAAGTCAAGGCCAGCCTGGGCAATTTAACATCACCTTGTCTCTAAATGTATAAAATTTTTGAAAAAGAGCTGGCCATATAGCTCAGTAACACAGTGCTTGCTTAACATGCTCAACAACCTGGGTTCAATCCCCAGTACTGGGGCAAAAATTAAATTTTAAGACTATACAGGCAAATTAAGCACAATTTAATTGTTAAAGTGGTCTAAAATTAAAACAATTTTAAGTCAAAATTGTTTTAAGTTCAAAATTGTTAAGTTTCTGACCAATTTGGCTCAGTAAGACAACTATTTCTCACCTAAAATGTATGCTAACCATTGAGAAAGGCTTTACAAATGTCTCTTTCTCTAAGAAGAGAATACAGCCACCTGGCCTGGATATGGTTCCAGTGTCCCCAAAGGTCCACTGTGACTAGCAGCTAAACAACCTCTTCTTCCCAAGGAGTCCTGTCAAACACTTTGTTACAGTGATGCAAAGCTGACTAATGCATCATGCTAAGAGTACACCTATTCCTTTGTCTAATTTATCAATAACCTGTTACACTCACGTCTATAGAATCATTCAAAACACTTTTTAGCAGTCAAAGGCTAAAAATAAAAGCTACCTTATTTACAATTTAAACATGTAACTAACTTCTCTCCAGCAATCAGCCCAGCCTGCTGATATTCAGGATCTAAGGGTTGTGTAACATTCTGTAGCCTGACACAAGCATATACCAATGCTCACCAGAGCATCTTAGCACCAAAAGTCAATCTGCTGGGCGTGGCTGGTGTATTTACTCTACCCAGCAGTATATGGCACACAGAGCAACCAAATCTGCAAGTGAGGCCTGGTTAGGCCACAGGCAGTATGAAGGGAAGGCACAATGAGAAGCCTACTGCACTGAAACAACACTCAACTTTGGGATATTTCCAGCTGCAAAGCAGCCAGCTGACATCTCTGAACTTGGTAGGAAAGTGGTAGGGAGTAAATTCTAATTCTGATCAAATAACTCCATTTCACTGAGCCTGGAAGCTAGAGGGCTTCAAGATGAGTGTGGCTGGGGAAGACTAAGGCTACTGTCTCCCCACAGATTCTTCAGCAATAGGAAGCAGGTAGTGCTTTCTGCCCCTTCATGTTATTGAGCCCTGATGCAAGGTAATGCCTCGAAGAAGTCTGCTCTCATAGCTCACATCTGGCCCAGGTCATGCAAGCGGCAGCCTAGGATAGGAAGGCCTGGGCCTCAGAGCTGTGAAGGATACTTGTAAGATAAAGTACATCTTACTGAGGAGTCAAAAGAATCATTGGGTCTGCTTTTTTTATGTCACACTTTCAATGGGCAGGAAAATCTAAGGAGATGCAGGCATTTACCAAACATAATGACAAGTGACGGTCCCACTCACTGGCTGCCAAAGCATTCATTCCCACGCTGTGAAAGATGTCTGTTCCTGACAATGCACATGCTGAAAACCCGAGATACACAGGCCTCCCAAAACATGTGTTCAATTCATGGTACCTTTTATTAACTCAAAATGAAAACTGAGTAAATTTGCATATTATGAGCAAAGATAAGAATCAAAATACAATTAAATCCCTTACCAACTGCAAAGACATGAGGTGGCATTGTTCCAAGAGATTTTCCTTGATAAGACTTTATTGTATCTGAAGAATATATTTTAGGTATATCAAAGTACGGGTTCACTGCAATCAGAATGTTGGCAACATATGTCTAAAAGGAAAGACATAAACATGAAACTTTTCTGATTACTATTCTCATTTAAAGCTGATCAAGGGTAACATTAAGGCAAAAGATCCCTTCAATTCTCTAGATATCCAGGATTCCGATATCTACACTAAATACTCTCTATAGGATTCATTATTTCTCCAACTCAGTAAGTCTTTTTATCTTGTCCTGTCCCAGTCATCTCCAACTCAGCATATCCAAAGGTAAGATAATCTCTTCCAACTCCCTTGCCTCAGAGAAAATAAACCAAAATGCTCTCCCCCAGTACATGACACCACCAAGTCACCCTCATCAGAAATCTGAGTTTCTAAAGGCCTCTATCTCAGCCAGGCTTCTTCTGTTGACTCCACTTATCAAATCTACTCCCCTCCTTTGATTCCTACACCTGAACTTAGTTAAATGAATTTTCACATAGGCTACCTCATTCACCCTGCTGTTGAATAGTATAATATAGCTCATGGCACACTTTGGGCCCATCCCCAGTGGTGAATGCCAAAGAGGGCTTTAGCACTAGGTGACTCTTGGTCTCAGAGTTCTGCAAAACAACACATATTAACCACTGACTGGAACACTGATGGGCTAAACGTCTAAATGAACAACCTAAGCTTGCTTCTACATTTGGAATTTAACTGTGGCTCTAAAAGATCAAAAAAATGCACCAGTAGTATTTATAAAATTCCTGGTTAGTTCACTGGAGGGTTGTGATTAAGTAATACTGGCAAAACTAGAGCACAAAGGGCTGTATTTTTCTCTTGTCTGCTTCTAAATGTGGAAGAGAAATTATGTGGGAACCCAGAACTCTTAGATGACTAATCTAGAATGTAGAGAATGCTTGGAACAGAGTAAAAAATAAGAACTTCCAGATCATAGTCTTTCCAGGGGAGACAAAAGGAAAGTATCAGAGATTTTAGTAACTATAAAAATCTTAAATGTAGGCTGTTATTTTACCCAAACCTAAAGAATAGTGATATCTCATGGGTAAAAAACATAAAATATCAAATTTAAACTATTATTCTAAATATTTTCCTTCAGTTATTATTATAGTAACTTTCTCCATATATTATAGTAATAATTATATTTATGTATTGCTGATACTAATAGTTTATAAGTAAAGGATGTAATTGTCGGGGAGGGGAACACACCAATCAGTTAACCTTGAAAACACCGACGTCATACTTCTACTTCAAAGATGATGTTTCCTAGTCATTTCTAAATTATCTTTCATTGATTTGTTGTAAGTTAAACAAAATTTTGTTGCTTTAACAAATTTTTGTATCATTTCATGATCTAAAAATGGCACTCAACACACATTAGATTCTATTCGACATAATTTTGCTTCTAAACATATATGTACTCAAGAATATTAATATCTAAACCTGAATATATTCTTTATTTAGTTAATTCTGAAAAATCTTCAAGAAGGAAGGTAAAATCTATGTGCATAATCAGAAGATACACTGTGTAAACCACAGGTAAACTCTTGGAATTGACTACATTAGTTCCACTTCCCAGCTGTCACTACTTGGACAGATGGCAAAGACTAGATGTAATTCAGTCAGAATTAAGAAAGTACAATTAGGCAAACTGATAGTGATATAAAAGATGAAGGCTGTCATTTGATCTACGAAGTGTCAAAGAAGCCATGTGTTTTCTTCGTTCGAAAGTAATGAAGAGTCCCATCTTTCTAGCAGAACCACAGTGAGGAAATCTATCTCCAGCCAACAAAAGAATCTAGACTGGGAGATTTTAGAACATAAAATCTCAGACATGTCCAATGAATAATTACAATTAAAACATAGTAGTAAAGTAGTTTAGGCTTTAAGATCAGCATTTTTATGTTGTTGATACTTTCTGAGATACTGCCTTCTATTCTAATTTATTTTTTCCTCTTTCAAATTTCTAACTTCAATATATAATCCTTATAGGCTGCCTTCAGTTCTCTGCAGAATAATATGAAAAGTGAAATTAATTAATCAGAACTACAAACATATATGAAAAAACAAATCAAAATCCAAAATAATTGTTTTTGTAAATATTCAACTTTGACATTTTAAAGTCGGGAAGATAGTAAATGAGACTCTGAAGTCATTATTTCACTCCACAAATTAAGTGCTCACAGTGTGCCAGGCACATCCTGAGCAGGTGGAGCAATAAATTAGAAAGAACCTTGTCTTCCTGGAGTTCATTCTACTCCATGGGCTCAGAGAAGCAGGATTTCCTGTTAGAAAAATGTCAAGCCTGACAAAGGCAAACAGGCAAAATAATGACTACCACAAAAATTTAAACCATCAGTAAAATACTTTAGCTTTAACTAAAATACTTACATAAATTCTGTCTTTACTGTATCGAACTTTGATATTATGGAGCAATGTGGCTTCATTTAAGTACATTAGTGAACCTAAAACATAAAATTGGTGAATCATTAAACAGTTTTTTAAAAAAGTAAAATAAACAAAATTGTATTAATTGGAATAACTCTGACCCAAGCTAAAATTCAACTTGTTAGGTCAGATTTAATTCCATCTTTTTAAAACCCAGGTACATGTAAAGCCCCAGGGACTAATTTAAAATAAACCCAGCTTGGAAGGGGAAGTATACAGCAGTTGAATGCTTGCCTAAAATAAATCTAGCTTACGTATGTGTAATGTGGTATTTTTAAGTGATGAATTCCAACTAGAAAGTCCATCTTGTGAGTACCATTGAGAGTACACACTGATGAAGCCTGGTGAAGGAGTCAAGTATTGTCCAGACAGAAAGGATTACTTCGGGGACTCTGATTTTAATACACTTCAACATGAAGATGAGACACTACTCCCATGATGCACAGAATCATACAGTTAAAACACAGAAGACAAGACTTAGAATGGTAAGGGACAGTCAGATCATACAGTCCCTCCTAGGTGACATGGCCAGGTAAGAATCCTGGACAAATTACATATGCCTTAACCCATGTGGATATGACACTAATTAAGGCAGAATCAGTACAGATACCTCGCATTTCTGATGTCTGCTCTAGTGATACATCAAAGTTTCTTCCCAATCTATTCTCCAAGCCCTCCAATCTCCTGAGCTCCATTAATACCGATGCTAGAATAGACACAATCAGTCCTTTTCTCAACCACCTTGTTGCTATTATTAGCAGCACGACTTTCTTGGTCATCCAAACCACAAACTTTAGTCAATACCAGAACCACTTTCTCTCATCCTCCTTGTTCTAAAACAATTTGCAAGTCTGTTAGCATGTAAAAAGTACAGCACATGGTAAGCACACCAACGTTAGCATAATCTGAATATCTGAAATGTCTCTTTTCTGTCCATGTATACTGTCCCACCTCAATCTTATTACTTCTTTTTTTTTTTTTTTTGGTACTGGGGATAGAACTCAGGACCTTGCGCTTGCAAGGCAGGAGGCGGCACCACTGAGCTAAATCCCTACCTCTTCTTATTACCTCTTGTATGATTACAGCAGCCTAGTGTTTGTCTATTGCTCCAGTCTCTCTCCTCTGTAATAGAGACTGCTCAGCACAATGACTAAATCAGAGCTCTAGTTAAATCTCTCTTCAACTAAAAAGAAAAAGTGAGTGGGTCTCTATCAATTATCAGTATCCACATTCAAGTCTGATCAAAGCTTTTAATAAACCTACATTCAAATAATCTTTGTAATTTTTTACAATGTAATAATATAAACTAACCTATGAGTAGACTGAACTGTTTATCTAACCCAGACACCATTCGAGCATTGGCTTCTGCCTAGAACATCCTCTGCCTCTCTGAGTGTCAAGAATTGCTCTATCCTTTAAGGCCGTCTCAGGGATTATCTCACAATGCTTCTCCATTCCCACAACCCCCACCAGGGCCACTCTCTTCTCTGTGGCTTCTTTATGCTACTTCCCACATACTGCCTGTATTAAAATGATAATGTACGTACCAGGCTTTGGCTATAAGGGCCTTGAGAGCAGATGGTGCTTGATTCACTTATTTGTTGTGCTGGACCTCTTACTGACGCTGTATATGAGCCTACTCTGCATTTATGTCTGGCATACAATTCAACACTTGTCAATGCTGCCAAACAAGAGTCTTTTGGTATACCTATCTCAACAAAGAAAATCCATACTTCTGCACTCATATGACAGTAAATTCATCTTCCAAGGGCCTCACTGTTTTCTAATGCCACTTAAAGTGGAATAAGAGTAAGAAGTGGGTGAAGCCTCACAGTAGTTGAACAGCAGGTTTCCTTTGACTTGAGGGAGGATTTGAAGTAAGCAGCAGAGGTATATCTGGTTTGGGTACAGGGTCACCTGTCTTTTTCTGCTCCTACTCATCTTCCTCCCTGGTCTCCTGGAAATCTGGCCTACATGTTGGTGTTTCCTTGTTCAAAGGACTCTGCTGAATGACTCCCCCATTTCTTGCTTTCCTCTGAAATACCTGTTGTGTGGCATCATCTGCTTAACTCTAAGGAAGAACTACAGAGAGCTATCCTATAAACCTGTGCCAACACATGAATGACTGCTAGCTCTTCTCTCCACTGCATTCTCAGGTATAGCTGTCCATTAAGCCAAACAGATCTCTTAGGAGGTAAAATATCTGCCAATGTCAGTGAGAATTTGCAAGGGGGATCGGTCCTTACATGACACTACTCAGGCTGCTCCATTTTCACGAGAACATGGAGAAAAAGAAAGGACATTATTTGTAGCCTTCGATTTGCCCAAGTGAGAAATATTTAGGTCTTACATGCCTACACCTATCTGAAGGTGAGACCTAGGAATATATACAAGGATCTCAGGAACAGCTACCTGCCCCACGCAATTCTCCTGGTACTAAGCCCTATCCCTAGGGTTACTTGGATTGTTTATTTTATATGCATTTTTATATGAATTGTTTACTTTTTGTGCCTAATTAGTCATACACTTATATGTAAAAGATAGAGACCAAAAGCATAAACATAATTTGTTTCTTGTTTTGTTTTTTCTTTTTTTGGTACTGGGGATCAAACTTGGAACCTTGCACTTTTGAGGTAGGCAGTGGAACCACTGAGCTAAATTTATTTCTTATAAACACTTAGGTGATACAAGTACATAACACACCAAAAGTTTCTAAGAAGAACAGGTATAACTTCATTATTAAATCTGACTAGGAAATTAACTGAGTATTTTTAGGATCCTGCTTATTGAATACAGACCTAGTTTATTGAAAGAAAAAGAGACATAATTTCAACACAGTAGAAGCCAATTAATTCCAGATTTATATTGTTATAGAAGTCATTCATTACTGAAAAAAAGAATAAGCCAACTTATAGAATTCTTTGCAATTTAATACCCTGTATTTATTCTCAACACCTAATAGCTTATAAAATTCATGAAGAACATTGTATGTCATATAAGCAACAATAGCTCAAAATCAGTGGGAAAATATGCTATTATTATCTTTTTAATTACTAATGTTATATCCACAAATTACTTTTCTATTTTGGTATTAATGCCCAAATTCAAGTAAAAAAGGCAAAACACACCCATTCCTACATATAAAACCCTTTACCAGAAAACTTAGAGCTAAAGCAGATAATAAATTTTACTAAATATATAAACAATAAATACATTGCTATAGTACCACCTAAGAATAACATTTTTTTGTTTTGTTTTTTGTTTTCTAAGACAAGATCTCGCTATGTGGTTCAGGCCAGTCTTGAACTCACTATGTAGCCAGGCTGGCCTCAAACTCTCAGCCATCCTCCTCCCTCCTGAGCACTGAGATTACATGCATGTGCCACCACGCTCTGCCTAAAGACAACATATACCTTGGTTTTAACTGAAACTTTATCACACAGTTCAGAACACACTCTATAGACATCAATCATTTAATCACATTTTCACTATGATATAGAAAGGTGCAAAGACATACATGTGAGACCCTAAGGGACAATCCCAGTGTGTCATTCAGACAGCTCAGTAGTACCGTGACAAAACTGACTAAAGAACAACTTCAGGTAGAAAACCTACATTCTAAAATCAACCAAAGCTGCATTTATGAAGGGTTTCATAACATATAAAAATAATAATACTCCTACTTTATAGGTGAGAATCTCAAGAGAGAGTTAAGTTGCTCACGGGCACATAAGCATGCTAACTGCAGTCAGAACTCTCACTGAGGCCTGCCTGCCTACAGCCCAGGGCACTCTCACCACCCAGCTACCCACCATGCCCTGTGTACAGATGGGCATCACACAGGCTTACTCAATTGTGAACTCTGGAGAAAATCGGTAGAGTAACCTTGTTCCTTTGTCTCACCTTTTTTCTTGAAATAGAGAGTTTTTAATGTCAAACACCAGGACAGCTGGACATGATTTTTAAATACTGTCCCCGTCCCATAGTCTGGACTGAAACATACTCCAAAAGCTCATGTGTTAAAGGCTTGGTGCTTAGCTCCATGCTCCTGGAAGATGGTGGCAGGGCTTAGCAGCAGTATATGTGGCTCAGTAATTTGGAAGTTGAGTCAGTAGGAATCACTTAACATCACTATTTGAAGCAAACACCCTAACATTTAAAAAACTACTATTTAATAACTACTTATTGAAAATGTATTTCAAAACATTTTACTAAAATGTTTGACTGGGTGTGATGGCACACATCTGTAATCCTAGCACTCTGGAAGGCTGAGGCAGGAAGATCACAAGTTTAAGCCCAGCCTGGGCAACTTAGTGAGACCCTGTCTCAAAATAAAAAAGTAAAAAATAAAAAGGGCAAGGATGTAGCTTATGCAAAGGCCCTGGGCTCAGTATATAGGTCGAGGAGAGGGGAGAGTAGAGTTGGAGCTTAGTGGGAAGTCGATTAGTACAGTGGGAATGCAGCTTCTCCCCAGGTCTGCTTCTGAGCTGCCATGACTGAGCAACCTCATCAGCCACAAACCCCCCAGGAGGTCCTGCCCAGCCACAGCCCAAAGGCAACAATGGACCGAAACCTCCGAAACTCTGAGTAAAATAAAACTTTCCTCTTTTTCATTTGATTTTCTTGGAGTTTTTTTTTAATAACCAAAAATATGACAAACAGCCCCCTTTAAAAAATTGAAACATGATTACTTAAGGTTGAAAATGTAAGAATAAACATAGCCTGTACACTAGATAAAGGTTTTTTCACCAAACATGCTAAGGTATTTATAAACTGAATCGGTGCCATTTTTTGTTGTGTTATGTCTTGCTTTGTTGGGTGGTACTGAGTATTAAGCCTAGTGCCTTTAAACGAGCCATTTTTTTACTTTTTTATTTTGAGACAGGGTCTTACTTGCTAAGCCACCAAGTTGTTCAGACTGTGTTTGAACTTGTAATTTTTCTGCCTCAGTCTCCCAGAATGCAGCGATTACAGGTGTGAACCACATGCCCAGAGCTGATGTTGTATTTTAATAAAATATTCTGAAATAAAATTTTCAATAAGCAGTTATTAGTCTTTTTAATGTTGGTTTGCTTCAAATAATGATGTTAAATGACTCTTACTGACTCAACTTCCAAATTACTGAGTCATAGATACTGCAATAAAAATTACTTGACTCTAGATAAGATTCAAGTTAACACTCAAGACTGCTAACAGAAGAGCTTTAGTTCAAGCCTCACAGTAAATTATTACCATCCCCCACGTACACAGCGGAAATAACACTAAAGGACAATCAAGAGACTCAATAAAATGCACACCTGAGATAAATTCTGGCCTTTCAGGTTCCTCCGTTTGCATGAACTTTCATATCAAAAAGCTACATTTTTTTCTGAACCAGTATAATGAACTAGCAATACAACCACTAATTTACTTTTTGGGAGGAAAGTTTCTTTTTCTGTGCTAAGAACTAACTTGAACTTCATACTTACAGTTATCTTCCACATCTTTTTTACTGTCCTCTTCTGCAGGGAACACTTGGTTTATAAGAGCCAAAAATGTCTAACAAACATAAAAAAAAACCTCATTAAATGTAAGCTTATGCATGATAAAAAAAGAACAAAGGAGCTTAATTGGTTGCATACATTATGCTGGCAACAATATATTCTTTGATAAAATTCAATACAGATCCTATTATTTAACAAGACATTAACCCCAAAACAGGTAACTTTCCTCAAAAATAGTTCCCACTATTACTGTGGACCTGAGTCAATAATGGAACTCAGTAAATAAGGACGCTAGGCTCTTACACCAAGAGTGACACACTAATGTTAACTTTTTAACAGGCATACTATGCAAAAACTCTTTTTAAAATAAAATGTTTAATGTTTGTATACACAGCAAGTTTGTTTTTAAAAACCGAAAAGTAGCATCAATAAAAATGTAATAAAACATTAATTTTAATATATGAATAAAACATATTTGATACAAATTCCTGTGCAAAGATGTGTCAGAAATATACAGTATCAGAAAATATTTGGTTCATTAAAAAGTATCCATAAATAAACCTGCACTAAATTTACTACTTAAATTCTTTTTTTTTTTTTTGGTACTGGGGACAGAACTTAGAACCTTCAGAGGCAGGCAGTGGCACCACTGAACTAAATCCACTGCCCACTATTTAAATTCTATGGTAGACAGCAGAATTAAGATAGCATCTTGTAAGGGAGAACAAATGATCTCAAACTACATCAAAAGAGAATTAAATTTTAATCCTTGCTCGTCTAACAGTTACTTATAAATTTATACCTTTAAACAATTACAATTACCCTTATAGCTAAAGTTTCCAAACATATCAAATAAAACTCTGAAGAAAAATGGTTCAATTATTTTAAAATAATACTTGTAGAGAAGTATAGCATGTGCATAGCATGTGCTTAGCATGTGCAAAGCCCTAGGTTTAATCTCTACCACCAAAAATATCATCTGCAGGTCTGTGCATGCATGTATGTGTGCATGGGTATATGTCTTATGTAAGAACATTACATAAGACAAGGCTGCCATTATACTCTACAGAGTAAAATCCAGGCTGCAAGTACTACCTCAATTTGAAGTCATATTCAACTTAGAAAACTTTTATGCTCTAAAAACTCTGAGGGCCGGGGGTTTAGCTCAGTGGTTCCACTGCCTGCTTCGCAAGCACAAGGTCCCAAGTTTCATCCCCCGTACCAAAAAAAAAAAAAAAAGCTCTGGAAGTTAATTATTTCAAACCCAGTACATATGTTCTCAATGTTATAATGTGAAAAAGTTTAGAGAAGAGAGCACAAACGTTAATTAATCCATAATGTACACTAATTATATGAATGATAACATAAAGCAATCCACAACCTATCACAACGATTCTACAGAAAAACACACTGGTAAGTAACTCTAACATTAGAAAACTATGTCCCCACTTGTCACACCTATGACAATAAGGATAAAGACCCCTTGTTCCAGGGTTTGGGGCTAGCCTGGTAGGACCCATGCTAAGTGAAAAAGACCCCAGAAAGTTAGAGCACAGGGACAGAAGCTCAGAGGAGGGTGGTGACAGAGCTACTACAAAGTTAACAGCACATGCTGAAACAAGTTTTCAAAGAGGGTTTCTCTTCCTACTTCTTCAACCCTCAATTACCTATGACCTTCATTTTCTTCTCCTCTCCAGGACAAACATCTGTTTCCTCCTGACAACTTTTAAAGGGAGGATTTTTCCTCCTAGCAAAAGAAGAACCAATAACAACACATTGATCACCTAGCATAAAACACCAACCCCACAGAAAATACAGCACATCAACCTCCAATAAGAGACTCAACAAATAAAGCAGCCCCTGCACTGACAAGAAAACTCAAGAGGGAGGGGGACCTGCATAAACAATGATCTCTGACAAGGACTACAGGAGAGCTGAGAAGCTACACTTCCCCTCAGAGGAAAAAGTAATCAACGGTTAATTCTGTTTCATGGGAGAGAAAGATTTGGTGTCCGTGGAAAATTTCCACAAAGAAGGTAACCTCAGTCTTAGATAAATAACCATTTGCTAAGTAAAGAGCTACAGAGAGTGGCACACCAGGCAAAAGGAGAACTGCGGGCAGGGACACAGCACCCTCTGTGATAAACACTGGTAGAAGGAAAGAAACAGCAAAGAAACAGGCGCACAAGGGCAAGGCAAGACTATCAAGGGGGAAACTGCTGGCTGACAAAAGTCCAACTCCAGCAAAGCGGGCAAGAGAAAGGAAATGCAGGCCCTTATAAGCCACGTGCTTTGGGCTTTGACCTAAAGGCCAGTGTGCTGCACACAGGGGACATGAAACCAATTCAGAGGGTCAAGACAGCATTTTCAACAGAATATTCCCTGTGCCGACCATGTTTCATTTGATCAACTGTATTATTTATGTTACATACACAAACACACATATTCTACATACATGTGTGGACATGTAAAATGTATTTCTCATACATTCAAACATACACAATACACATACCTAAAGTAAAATCTTTCTTGCTATGGGGCACAAATGAGAACCGTGAAAGCCACTACTACCATCAAACATGTATCCCCACCAGCGCTGACCCCTCTCCCTCTTCTATGCTTCCGTGGCACTTGCACATCTACGGTGACTGGTCTACCACTTCGTGAACTTTTCATATAATATTTAAAGGCTGATGATCTCTAGACCATGAATTATCTCAGCAAAATCTTATTTCTCTTAGGGATCATTTTAAGCATCTGGTTATTAAGACACTTGGCAATTTATTAAAATCTCCATCAGAAAGAGGGGAAACCAAGATTAAAAGTAATCCTTAATAATTTGTTAATCCTCAAAAATATTTTTGTGAAAAATATAAACTTTAGATTACAGAATTACCCACAAATGCATAAAAGTTACATGACTCCATAATTTAAACTGTTACTATTGGGTCTAGAGGCACCTGATTAATACGAATAAGGCACCATTTAAAGCACATTAAAATACTGAAAAACACATCCTCATAAATCAAGTTTCTCTTATGCTTGAACTAAATTATTTTGTTACTTGTAGATGTAATAGGATATACCTAGGAAATATAATTTTCATTTAATTTTCACCTTCTGATTTACTGTGCTTATAAAATATACTAAATAAAAAGCAAATGCTTTAAATACATAAAATAATTAAACTTCTAAAAATTATTTTTTAACATGTATTGCACTGTAAGTACAAATAGGTCCCTGTTAATAAGAGGAAAATCTAGAAACACTTTTTCTTTCTTTCCCTAAAGATATCTTTAATTGGCCTCCTCTAACATGGCACATTATATATAATGCATTTTGGTTCCTGGGTTGTTTACAGTAACAGAATAGTTTTCTTTCTGAAAAGCCTCATGAGAGATCTACCTTGTTTTTCTAAAGTTCCCAGAAGGATGGCAGTCATTCAGCATTAGTTAACCATGTATTGGTAGAATATAAATCATTCATGAACACTTGCAGAGTGTAAAGTAAACAGAAAAGACATCCACAAGTCTAATTTAGTCAGAAGGCAAGTTTGACAGCAATATTTGTTAAACTGAAAAGAGCAAAACTGTCCTATGCAAACAGACCCTACCCATCCTCAAGGAGACTAAAAGAGAGTATTCACAATGGACTCATTCTCCATAAGCAGCTCACAATTCCTGGTCACCGCCCCCCCAACTTCCATTTTGTAACACTGTCCTGGGTGTGCCTAAGCATAAAAGGAAATAAATTGCACATGTACAGAATTAAAGCATACTCCTACGGCATCATTATCACAAAAATAGTGATAGATGAAATTTAAGACTCAGTATTTTTACTCAGTAGAAACATTTATTCAAATCTCATACTAACACGTTTAATAGAAAGTGTTCAAAAAAGGGAAGACATGTAAAGACCAGGCGAAAAGCAAGCCCTGATTAAACAGCACAATTCACTTTCATATTTTTACTTCATAACATTTTGAATACATCACAAGTATGCCAATAATTTCAGTAAAGTAGCATAAGGAATATGAATGTTGTTTCAACTTCATCACAGAGCTCCTTAAGAATATGACTATGAAAGGCTCACTAAATTTGTCTGATTTTACTGTAGCACACCATTTTTCCCCTAGGGTATGTACTTCTGATTTTAATAAAAGAAGTCAATAGAGAACTAAGATGAACTTAGGAGAATTTTTTCCCCCTTTACTCTGCCAGGAATATCTTACTTCTGTAAGAAGAGAAATGTGTATCTCTTTTGCAAATATATCTACTTTTAACAAGGAATCACATTTTGAAATCTTTCTGAGAAACTCACCTTGCCTTTTTGGTTCAAGGGCTCAATTGTCAAGCTATCAGGGCCGATGTCCACAATGTTGCCCATCTGAAACCCATCTGTGGGGTGTGGCGCCCACACGGGCTTCCCGTCCTCCATGTCTGGAAGGCACTATCCACTATCTCCTGTTTCAAAGGAACAAAGAAAGCAATGTGAGTAATTTCTGAAACATTAAAAAAAAAATCTTTTTTAAAAGCTCATTAATGGCAATTTAGGGTAACACATCTGCCTTTACCCCAGATAATTCCCACTTTTCCCTCTCAACTCACTGCCCTGCTCCCTCTACCCACTTCCCCATTACCACTCTTCCCTCAGGCTGCACCACCGCCTGCCTTTGGCTGTGCCTGCAATGCAGGACCACACATGACCAGTACAGAAACAGAAAGGGCCATAGGTTCTACCTGTTGTCCCAGTGTAATTTACAACTCCATTCCCTTTACTACCTGAAGTACTCTATTTTGCACAATAAATTAGGTAGTCATCATCAGAACAGATGTTATAGTGTAGGCTTAGCTAAGAGATGAAAATTAAGTCATTTTGCGTCTGAAGGGATAAAAAGAGAGATTCCCTATATTCATCTTCACAGAATTCCTCAGCATACTGTTTTTGATGCTGTTTGAGATAAACACTTAGCTACAGTGACACAGACAAATCTAAGTCCACAAGTTGATGAGTTTGGACAAATGAATATACCTATTTAACAAGTGCCTTAGTCAATGTAGTGAACACTTCCATCAGCACAGAAAGCTGCCCCATGCCTCCCTTAGGTTACTCCCCACCTCACGGGCATCCCTACTGCTCTGTTTATCATTGCCTGTTCTGGAACTCCATGTAAGTGAGATCACACCAATGTGTTCTTTTGTATCTGCCTTCATTCATTTAACGATATGTTTTGATATTCAACATAACCAACCATGTTGTCCACTGAATGACTGTCCACAGTTCTTTATCTGTTGTTCCTGTGATGGACATCTGAACTGTTTCCAGTTTTTTTCTATTGTTAATTTCAATCTAATTTTTCTTTTCTTTTTTTTTTCTATAATTCTTTTATTGGTACATTTTAGATATACAACACAATTACATTTCTCATTGGGAACTTGTACCTTTACATG
>NW_004624819.1:2870007-2889991 GCF_000247695.1 Heterocephalus glaber | reverse complement strand
GCTCACCTCCTCTGAGCTGGGAAAGCTGGGACAGGGGCTGGGAGCGGCGGTAGGGATGGTGTCCAGGAAGCCCCTTCCTCTGCACCAGGAGCAGTGGGATGCGGGTTCAGAAGCCCCTACCTCTGGGCTGGGAGTGGTGGGACGGAGGGCAGCCCAAAAGCCCTTTCCTCTGGGCTGGGAGCGGGGGGAGGGATGGTGGCAGGGAAGCCAATTCCTCTGTGCTGGGATCGGCAGGAGGGATGGTGTCCGGGAAGCCCCTTCCTCTGGACCAAGAGCAGTGGGACGGCAGCTCAGAAGCCCCCACCTCTGAGCCAGGAGTGGCGGGATGGACGGCGGCCCAAAAGCCCTTTCCTCTGGGCCAGGAATCTCAACCTAATTTTTCAATTGTTCCCATAAGGCTTGTTTTAAACTTGGCCCTCTGAGATATAACATTTATAATTCTACCAACCCAAAGAGGGTATGATATCCAAAATATTTTGTTTTTAAAGCTTGTATCCAACTGATGTATAACAGTGAATCAGCTAGTGAGTGATCCCAGATGTTTTAGTTTCAATATCTCAGCTGAAACTTATTTTTTTCACTGTTTATCTAAACTTAATGCAGAGTTGATTCATGTGCTATAATGCTCCTCAAATCTGGGATCCCCATGCGGATGCTCTCAGATGAGTCTCTCAGGAGAGTCGAGGACATCTGGAAAGGCCACTGACTGCCGACACACTGGTGGTGTGCTGTGGTTAATGTCCTCCATGCAGCGGCCACAGAGCGGGCTCTTTTCCCCATCCAGCAAGGGCTACGAGGCTCAGGTGTAACTCTGAGTTAACAAATCAAATGGAAATTCTCCATAGGAGCAAAGCAATAACACTGCTTCTCACTTCTATTATCATACATACATCTGCATGCTTTCCCTAATCATTTTTTGCCTCATGGCTTGAAATACCATTTATATGAGTGATGCTTAAATTTATTTCTCCAGCCCAGACCCTCACAGTGCTCCCAAATGTTTACCCGAATTATGGACAACTCACTCCACATGGATATACCTAAAAGAGACACTATTCTGTTACTCAGGCCACCATCCCAGCCTGTTCTTCCTTGTATCAGTAAACAGCACTCAGTTCAAATTAAACCTGGCATGAAACACAATTCCTCCAGCTCCTTCCATATGCCTACACCACCCCTTAGGCAAGAACTGTACCACAGAGCCATATCCCCAGGCCTCTTCTCACCCCACCATGTTAGCTTCCCTCCAAGTGGCATCTCAAATCCACCCACTTCTCTGTGTCCCGTGCCTCCTCTGCCCTGCTAGTCCAACCAACGTCACCTTTTACCAAGGCCTCTCTTGCCACTCCACAGATCACCCGTAATCTTACTGGAAGGTAAATCTCATCAGGTCATTCTGGTTTCAACAGGGCATGGACTGTTCCTCCCTGTGCTCCTAAGGTACAACACACAATAGGCAACCCAATAGTTGCTGGTGAATGAATGAATTGTTCAGTAAGGCGTAAAAGGAGAGGGTAGACTAAAAAAAGTTGAATGCTCTGAAAACCCAGGCTTGAAAACTCAGCTCCCCCACTCTCTGACTGGCTCTTAAGCAAGTTACTTACCCTCTCTGATCTTTATCTTTATCCTTATCCACATGGTGGGATAATATCACTTACCTTACAGAATTGCTGTGAGGATTAAGTGACATAAAACTGAGATCGCCGCTCTCATGGCACCCAATAGATGCTAATCATACCTGCCCCCCTTAAATCCCCCATAGCTTTTGTTTGAAGCCATTAGACAATTTCAAGACAAAGAATATAGGCAGGCATGGCAGTGCACACCTGTAATCCCAGGACTCTGGGAGGCTGAGACAGGAGGATCACAAATTCAAGCCCACCTTGGGCAACTTGGTAATTTAGTGAGAGCCTATCACAAATTTTTTTTAAAAATTTAAAAGGAGCTGAGGATGTAGCTCAGTATGAAGGCCCTAGGTTCATTCTCCAGTACTAGGGGAAGAAAAAGAAAAAAGGTAGGTCTAGACACAAAAAGAAATTACAGAATAGCCATGAGTGATGATTTAGAAGCACTACCTGAAAAAAAATCTAAAAAAAATAAAATCACAGTAGAGCAAAACCCTCTCAAAGTTAAAAAAAAAAAAAAAAAGACAATTCCCTTCAACTATTCAATTTGCTTTCTCATTCTAAATGGTGCACTGAGCTTCCTAGTGCTACAAAGTTAAAGGCACATATCTAATGCTGCGCCTTCATCAAAGCCTTCAGTCTATAATAAAGGTGCTCTTTAAAAAGACATCAGCCCACAAGGATGGGAGAACCAAAGAGAAGAAAAGAGCAATGTGCTGAAAGTTAGGAATTGAATGATTGAGAGAAAATATCAAACCCAAGACAACCTGAATCCCAAATCTGCAATTAGAGAAAATGAAAACCAATCCAATTTACTATAAAACCTTCAAAGAACACAAGAATTATAGTACAAGGTACTTCTAGACCTTGGATCTAAAGAGAAAGGTAAAACAGAGTAGGTGAAACTGAGAAAGAGACTTCATAACACCACCACATATACACTCCACGTCCCTAGGCAAATGTACCATCCCCACACCTGGCCAAGGGGAGGTGAGAGCTTATTTGCTGGAGGTCCCTGGTCTCCAGACTGAGAATCACCAGGAACAATAAAATATGTGTAGACAAACTTCTGGCAGATACTCCCCAGATCTGCATAAGCCAGCTGTAGCAAGAATTCCAAGTCAGTTAGAGACAATCCTCCTGCTAAGTATCTGCTTGAGTTCCTACCCCCATCTGGATGAATAAAACCTTGACCTGGCTCAGCAAGAACACCACCCCCTTTCTGCCTCCTCCTAGTAACTTCTATCCACTACTCCCCACTGTCCTCAGCTATAAATTCCCAGCTGTCCATTCTCTGTTCACAGTTCTGCCCCATCTCTCTCCCAGATTGCAACACCCTTTTTATAAACTGAATGCATATAGTGAACTGAGCTCCCCTCAAGTACATTTGTTGAAACCTTAACCTCAATGTCACTATCATTGAAGACAGGGCTTTTAGGACGTAACTATGATAAATGAGGTCCTAAAGGTAGGGCTCTAAGCAGAGAGGTGGCCTTATAAAAAGAGGGAGAGAGAGGAACTCTTCCTGCACGTGCACCAAGGGAAAACCACACAGCATATGGAGAAAAGGCAGCGAACGGTCGGCAGGCCAGGAAAGCGCCATCGTCAGAACTCACCTGAGAAGCAGGACTGGCCTCATCAGACTGCCAGCTTCCAGAACCATGAGAAGATGAACTGCTATTTAAGCCACCCTGCTTGCGGTCCAAGACAGCCCTACTGCAATGTTTTGAAGAAAGTGTTCTTTACCAATTTAAAAAGTGTCAGCGTATATTTTCCTTAACAGCGTAATAGTAGAAATGAAATATTCATTAGACGTTACAGAAAAAAATTGAGTCACACTTTGAGACACAAGAAAAAAGTAAGAGAGAAAGTAGGGGGGTGGAATGGAGGGGAAAAATATATGAAAATAATACATGTAAAATGAATCAGCACTAAATACCAGGAAAAAACCCTCCTGTCCCCCAAAATAGAAAGCTTTGAAATATCCAAAGAAAATGCACAACTGAAAGATATGATTTTCTAACAGTCTGGCTAAAATATCCACTGTATCCTCAACAAAGCAAGTAAAAAACAGATGGACACCACTGTCAAAGTTCAGAACACCGAGACATGAGAAGGCAAGAACAGGATTCAAAGAATTATAATCAGAGAATGGCTGCAGCAACAAAGTATCGAGTCAATAAAGCAATGCTTTTTTTGTTTTGTTTTGTTGGTACCGGGGATCGAACTCGGGTCCTTGGGCTTGCGAAGCAGGCAGCTGAACCACTGAGCTAAATCCCCATGCTTTTTAAATCCTGAAAGAAAGCTGTTTTCAACCTAAAACTCCACATGCAGGCAAACTTAGCATGCCAGACTAGATGAGCACAACCTGAGAGAACCACTGAGCACCGTCATCGGTGACTGGTCCCTGGCTTCTCACCCGCACTTGCCCTCCCTATGGCAACCTTCGAAGATGCGGGAGGTAACCAGAGGGAGCAGAGGATTCGCACCTCACCCAACCACGGTAGATACAAGACTGTTTTCTACATAATGCTAAGTCTTCAGGGCAATACACTTGCTAAATAAGTTTTCATTTAATAGTTTTTAGAACCCTAAATATTTGTACTATAAATTGGCCCTCATTAATGAGGCCTTATTTAGTCATCCACTAAGGAAGATAAAAACCTTTTAGACAGGTTACTATCTGGTCCGGAAAGCCTTGGAAAACTCCTGCAATCAACACTTACTCTTACTAAGCATACTTGCATATGAAGAGTACTTTAAAAGACACTGTAATGGGAATTGCAAAAAGACAGTCTCAATTCCCATTGGAAGCCTTAGACACATTAAAGCCTAATTATATATGCACTGCAGGAATATTAGAGGGGGAAAAACAACAAGAATCAGTGGTGTTAAGGAAATTTTTTATTTTATTTATTTATTTATTTATTTTTGGAGACAGGGTCTCGCCGTGTAGTTCCAGCTGGTCTTGAGCTCACTGTGTACCCCAGGCTGACCTCAAACTTGTAGTGACCCTCCTGCCTCAGCTTTCAAGTGCTGGGATTATAGGTGTGCGCCACCACACTCGACATGAAATTTTAAATTTTTAAAAATTCCTAGTTATTCCAGGGAGAGAAAGTGAGACTGTGTTAACTCCCTACCACCAACTGAAAATTATCTCATATTTATTACTTACTTGACTACTGATACTGTCTTTTTAAAGTCAGTGCTCCAGTAATTTGAAAGATTAATAAACACTAGAAGCACTAGGGAACCTGCAGAAGGCAATCTGTTCTTTCCCATGGTTTCATGCTAACTTTTCATTTATTCTTTGTGGAAAGGAGAAAAGGCTATTATCAGGAGGCTCCCTAGGGAGCAACTCACTGTAAATAAATGTGACAAGTGCATACACATCCATACACTTTTCCTCTGGACTCCAGTGACAGTCCCATTAACATCGATGGGCAAAATGGGATGATTCATACCGTAAAATACAAGCCAGTAGCTGCCAGGCCACCATTACCTTCAAAGATTACCCTCTAAAAAGTACAGCTGTGATATAGTACTGTACAGCACCACCACCTTACATTTTATTAGCTAGGATATTAGAAATTGAGGACTAGCTAAAAGTAATTTGGTGTTGGGCTGAAAGAGCTAAAAAAAAAAGAAACCAGTAAGGATGAAAGTGGTGCTAAGCAGGGCAGGCAGACCCTTCCAAGGCCACCTTGGTTACTCTGTTCAATCATACTTGGCCAGCTATGTGCCACATACTGCTAGATTCTGGGACTATAGTACTGAGCAAAAAGAAACAAGCTGTCTGGCCTCAGGGAGCTTTCTATCTATCAAGAAAATAATCACTGGAATAGAAGAGTAAACAAAATTGGCAAAATCCCAGACAGATCTTAAATTCTAGCAGGGGAGGTGTTAAAGAAATAAGGTAGATGCATCAAATTTACCTTTTGAAAAGATGTCTCCCTCATCTTGCCAGGCCCTGGCCTCCTGGATAAAAACAACATTCCATGCACCTTTGGCACACAGCTTTAAACTGATGACTCGGCTCGCTAGTAACAGTGTATCCTGAGGGCTATTAGCTTCCACATGTCCAGACACTGTGAGAAGACTGGGCACCAAATAAACAGTTGGCCTTGGCTGGTGCATTGCAAATGCACCTCACACAATCTCTCATCCAGTGCTTCAATTCCATAGACGCTTGTTTGTACAAGAAAATCCTCAAAAACAGCCAAGTGCAGTGGCACACAAATGTAATCCCAGCTACTACTTGGGAAGCTAAGGCAGGAAGATTTTGAGTTCAAGGTCAGCCCAGGCAACACAAGGAGACTCCACTAAAAATAATAAAATGAGAAGTACCATGGAGAGGAGGAAGAGAGGAAAAGGAGGAAGAAGAGGAGGGAAGGAAGAAGACAAAGCAGAAGCAGGAAGAAGAGGAGGAGGAAGAAGAAAAAGGAGGAAGAACCAGAGTCTGCAAGAAAAGGAGAAGGAATAATTTCTCAAAGTTTTCCAAGCTGGGCATAGTAGCCCACACCTGTAATCCCAGAACTCTGGGAGGCTGAGGCAGAATGACTGCAAGTTCGAGCCCAACCTAAGCAACTAAGTGATTTATAGGACCCTGTGTCAAAATTTTAATAAAAGTAAAATTTAAAAATTTTTTTAAACTTTTCAGCAGGATTCCCTTTATCACTAAATAACCTCTGGAAAGTCCTTTCCAGAAAACATTTGCAAGTTAATCTTCTTCAGCTAGTTATACAAAGTATGGGTATTATTTAATTACTATAATACAGTATCATGCCTTACTGAAACATCAGTATTGGAAATTATTTTGAATACTTTGGTTTTAAAAGAAATAAAGATTCATTAATAATGAGTAGAAAATATCACCACCAAGTCCAAACCTAGGACAAAGAAATATGAAAACATCTCAAGATTAATAAATTCCAAAAATGGACTACCTAATTTAATTAAGTAATTTTGACTGACATCCATTTATTCATTTTTCAAAGAATATTTATTGAGCACTTACTATACTCCAGGCATTACTTTAGGTTTATATTTTAATGGGAAAATACAGAGATCAATTGTTTCTCACGGTAAAGCAAGAAAAAAGAACAATACCTATTCCAGTTACACCTCCCCTTCTCCAAGTTCAATCAGTCACATTGCTGGTCTTAATGATTGATCATTTTTACAAAGCAACTTCCAAATATAACCTAAGAAATGCCTATGAATCAATCAATGTTTAAAGCTAAGCCTTTTATCACTTGATTCTTAGAAATAGTGAACACAAACACTAACTTACTAAACTGATATTAAGTATGATAGCCAAGAAAGATTTCTTTAAAAGCAAATATTTCACTAATAAATTTATTATGTAGTTTTAAATGATTCCAGAACTGTCTGGAAAATTACTACAAACACTATACAACTTGAATTGTTAGAATTGGTTATACAATTTTCTTTCAGATTTTAAGATAAGGTGAGATAAATTATACTTCAGATATAAACTCCTGCCTAAATTACTATCACAAATCAGAACTGAATTTAGAAGAGATTCAAATGCATGAAATCTTTACTAAGATAAGCTGGCCAAAATATACACTATTTTAGAAAAAGCCCTGTATTCTTCAGAGACTAAATATCCCAGTTAACTTCAAAAACTCAAAATTTCTTTCACAGATGTTAAAATACCAGAATGTAATAGGTAACAGTGAAGTATTAATTTATTCCAGGTGATTCTTAAGTTTTCCATATGCTTTCCATTAATTTATTATCCAATGATTAAATCAGGAAATTACATAGCTATTGTTATGCTACATTTAAAGTTCTGTTGGTCTTTTGGAAAAAAAGACAAGATTTTAATTCATTTTTCCACTAAGAGACAGTCAGACCCCAAAACTGGCTAAATGAAAAGAATAATCAAATTTCCAGAAACCAAGTTAGACCAATGAAAGGCCACTTTTCACAAGGATCCTATGTATAATGCTCATACTCTGCTCAAATTCAAATAGTCTGCTGCTTAAATCATGGGCCTGGGTCAATGTTAATGAGATTTTTCAAAGACTAGAAGGTTTACGAAACTACAATTGAGATGGTACTCATCATTAAGGTGGTAAGAAGTCTGATCAAATCTCAAGTCTTTTAAAATACATATCTGACATTTCTCCTCTCTGTAAACACCCCCAAAAGAAGCGGAAGACTCTGACCAGAAGCAGAGGGTCATTTAACAAAGTGTTGTCCAATTCAGACAACACAGTTCTGAGAGAATTAAATAGGAAAAAACAAAAACTCAAATAAAATCCCTTATAAAAAGGATATACACATCAAAAAGGAAGCCTAGAATGTGTCGTTCAACAGCTACTCTATCACTGCCTTATAAGCAAGCCACTAAAATCTATAATATTCAATCAAGTTCTCATGTAATCCACAAGACAAAGGTTTTCTTACCTCTACTAACTTGGGCTGTGTATGTGAGCATACACATATGCATAACACACAAAAACAGGAACTGAAGAGAATTTTCTCTCCTAGCTTGTCAAAGGAAATCAATTCACAACGTTTCATAAGCTATTCACTATATTTTGGGCATTGCAGTAAGGCACTTTTTATTGTCTCACTTGATGTTTAAATCTCTGGGAGGTATGTACCACCCCTGGTGTTTTTTAATTAGTATATATGTTTGTAGTACTTCCCTTTCCTTCCCTTCCCTCTAACCTCCACTCATCTCTTAATCCCGCCCCCCCTTTTTGGTACATGTTTGCAGTACGTAATGCTTGCATTCCTGGTGTGGAACTGGTATAGTACATAACACATCTTAAGTCCTTTACTCATTCCCTTTCCCTCTCTCCCTCCCTCCATCTCTTGAACTGCTTCCCCTTTGAGAAAGCTGTCTCCCCCTATTTCTATTATCTATCCTTTATTTCATTCTTTATACTTCAGGTTTCTCATATAAGAGAAACCATGCAATATGGGAAACTGAGGTTTAAGGCTACTTGCCGAAAAAGAGACAAGCAGGAAATGAGTTGTAAAAGCAGGGTTTTAAATCTCATATGACCCCAAGTCCAAACTTGTAATGGCTGCATTAAACAGCTTTGCCCAACTGAGCTT
Organism: Heterocephalus glaber; assembly: GCF_000247695.1. The sequence continues at coordinate 2,881,268 of NW_004624819.1, read as the reverse complement.
CTTATCTGCACCGTGGTTACCATTTGTCAGTAAGTCCAGAAAAAGACTTAGTTATCTAACGTCATGTTGTTGTAACTTTTTTTTTCTTGCAGTGCTGGAGACTGAACCTAGGACCTCACACATGCTAGACAAGTTCTTTGCCACTAAGCCACACTCTCAACCCCCTAACCCATTTTTAATCAAATAAAAAATAAGTATAATTTAAAAGAAGTATAAAGGATTTTTTTAATCCAAATCATTTCTTTCACAAATAATAAAATGTTTATTATTTCTTACATATGGAGTCTTAATTTTTATTTGGATTTAAATTCTTTAATGAGTAGATTACTAAAAAGTAAACAGGAGAACTGCTTGGTTTGACTGGCTTGTGTGCCAGGAGAAAGGGCGTACAGAGGGCCGGTGACAGGTGGTAAAAAAACAAATTTACTAATAGACTGGGAGTGCAGAAAAGACAAGAGTTCATTTAGATCACAGTACACTGTCAAGGAGGATAGTCAGGGCAAGAGACTGGGCTTTTTATAAGGGTTTGAGGACCCGGAGAAAGGGTCTAGGAAGCACTATCTAAAAAATGTCTTTACCTGGATCCTTTAGTACCCGGTAGATCTTCCTGGAGCCCTGGTACTATGTTAATATTGTTTACAGTTGCAATTTTTACAAGAACACTCCCTCAGGTCTTTAGCTTTAGATAAGAAAGTGATAAAAAGGTCTACAAATATCTTTAAGACTCTTTTGAGAGGAAAGAATGGGCCTTACATCAAAGGTTTGTTGCTGTTTTATCAGACCACCAATCCAGAGCAGGATCCCTTTAACTGGAGCTCTTTGTTTCCAAAGGCTTTAACAGGAGTTCAGCTCTCATTGTTCCCATCGGGCAGCCACTACACTCTGCTAAAGATAAACACCTTTCACAGGGAGTTAATTTTGTTTTCCAGTTCATACTACAGTTAAACAACTAGCCCAGAATCAGAGATAGTCTATAAGGATTTGAGTATTCACTGTAATTTTTCATTTTGTTAATAGGTAATAAGTACTGTGTCGGGAAACACAAGTTGCCTCTTTTTTGATCTGCTCTCAAACCACAATGAACACAAAAGACTTCTATGACCTCAGAAGGTTCAGGGATTTCTCCCCACCAGCTGATAAGCAGAGGACACCAGTTCAGTTCTGACACCCCATAGAGAACCAGTGTCAGGTCCCCCAGGATGAAGACTCTGTCCCCATGACTTCCCCCAACTCTGATGCCAGCCACAAGCCCTAGGTTATTTCACCCGTGCTTCTGACCTCCTTTGGGTTCCAATGATTTGCTCAAGCAGCTCACAGCACTCAGAAACACATTCACTGGCTTATGATCAAAAGATATTACAAAGGACACAGATGCATAAAGTGAAGTACGAAAACTCCCTTGTGGGGTTTTATACAGACTGTCCTTTGGGATTCTTAACGGAGACTTGCATAAGCATGATGAAGTACGGAGAACCTTATCAAAATGTGATGACACCGCTGTCTACCCTGCAAGTGCAAGGACCCGAGATCCCCAGGACAAAAAAAAAAAAAAAAATGTGACTGGACAAAAAACTGTCTCTGACCCAAGAGTGACAGACTGGGTGGGGAAATTCAACAAAGCTCCTCTGGCATGAAGGGCAAGGTCCCTCCTACTGTGGTCAAACAGGGTAGGTCAGAGAATGTTTTTCAAGGTCAGATCTAAAACAGAAAGGCAGTGGAAGATTAGTTTCAATTATGCACCTGGAGAAGAAAAATTCTAGTTTCTGAGTTGGGAACCTCGGATGAAAACAAAAACAAAACATCAAAACAAACATATTTTTATGTATATAGATATATAGAGAGAGAGAGACAGACACAGAGCAAGACAGACAGACAGACAGAAACATAAGGTATCTTTTCAAATTTCAAGGGCCATCTTTACTTCCAACCGTACTACACAACATGCTTTGAAGACAGTATCTACTCCTCTATCTAAAAATGCAAATGCAAATTTTCTCATTTTAAAAAGTAACTAAATATTCCTCAAGCTCCCACAACCATAACTACTTACCATCCTGGATGTGCATCCATATATGCTACCTTCTGTTCTATGAGACCCATCTCTCTCCATTCACTGCCAGATCCTGTACCTTCTCAGTCAAAGAAGACAATTTTAATCCCTCCTCTCCCTTCTCCCTCACCCTTTTCATTTTTCATCCCTCCCCTCCCCTCCCCTCTCCTCTCCTCTCCACCTCTTCTTCCCCTGCATGGCATCACCAATTTTCCCTTTTTACTTTGAGATCATTCCATTAGCTGTCTATACTCACTGCCATTGTTTTCTCACTTCATTTCTTCCCTTGAACCCATTCCTAACAGGCATACATTCCCATCCCATCAAGATCACCGAAGACCTCCACACTTCTAAATCACATGACCAATTTTCAATCTTTTTATACTTGAATATGAACTATCATTTGACATAATTGATCACTCATCTCCTTTGTGTTTAACATTAGAAACTCCTAGAGATGAATTCTTGGACTTTTTCTCTATCTACTCTCATCTTCTGGCTTTACACATACCTTCCCGTCTTGTGGCTTTAAACATTCTAAAAATGGTTAACAAAGGCACTGATAGTATTAATATGCTAATAATGCCCATATTTCTAGCTCTGACTGATACCTTCCCCCTGAACTCCAGACCTCCAGAGCTCATGCACTATTCAACATCAACACTTAGGACACAACAATCTACCAAACTTATCATATCCTAAACTGACCTCCACCTACCTTTTAAATCTGTTCCTCTTACAACCCTCTTCTCATTAATTAATGACAATTTAAGCCTGATACTTGCACATGCTAAAAACTTTGAAGGCATTCTTGACTCCCCAATTTCACATTCTATATCCAATCTTTCAGCAAATCTTTCGATTGCCTCTGTTTTCAGATTTTATCCAGTAATTGGCTAGATTTCATCAGTGCTACCAATTCCATTCTGGCCCTACTCAACATCTCTCACCAAAATTACACAGTAGCTTCTGATTTGTATCCCTGCCTCGTTTTTTACCAATACACAGTCAGTTCTAGGGACCGGGTCACTTGGACCCTTTCATAACCTAAGTCATGGCATATCTCAGTTTAACTCCCTCCCAATACTCCCATCTCCCTCACATAAAATCTTAACTCCTAACAGTGGCCCCTAAGATGTTCCACAAATTGTTGCCCCTGCCTATAACAGACCTGATGTTGATTACTCTTATTCTCTGTCTTCTCACTCTATTGAGCCCTGATGGGCTCCTTGCTGCTCCCTGGAAATGCTAAGTCCATTTCAGGGCTGTGGCATGTGCTGACTCAATTCTTCTGCCTGAAGACAGCAGTAAAGCTTCCTCCCTTATCTTCCTCTGTCTCTGTCCCTTTATCTTATTCTCAGGGAGATTTCTCTGCCTAGACTATTTAAAACAGAAACTCCATCATCACGATTTTTTTTTCTTTCTCTTTTTCCTTTTACTATATTAAGAGAAAAGAAATACTATCTTTTGAGGAAGTGATGACAAGATATAGGGGTGTCCACATAAGACAGAACCCAAGCATTATCACTAGGATCTACCCCTAGAGCCACAGAAATCATGGCTGTGATTGAAATCACAGCTTTCTGAAATACTGAAAATAGATTAAAGAGACCTGCTACACCTAAGGCCTTGAGACAGGAACCACAGTATTCTTCAACAGCTCCTAGGTCCTGACTCCGTTTGATTTGGATGAGGAACATGTCTCATGCCATTTCTAGTGACTGTGCTGAATCCTCTCAGATTCATTCAGATTCAGTAAGGGCTGATGAGGCCAAATGAGCCAGCAAGACCTTAGCAACATGTTTTGTGGGATTCAGTATCAAACAAACAAGAATCCAAGAAAAAAGAAGGCTAGTGTTCATGGTTAGCTAAGCCTTCCCACTTCCCAGGGGACTCTGCAAAAGCTCATGGTTTACTGAGGTGGATTCTATCTTTCTATCCATCCATCCATCCATCTGCTATTTCTGTCTAGTGCTGGGAACAGAAGCCAGGGCGTCACACATACTAAGCACCTGCTCTAGGACTGAGCCACACCCCCAGTCCCTGAGATAGATTCTCGATAGAACATTCTTAGATAACTAGAAAGGCTTCTAAGAAAAAGTTTTGCAACAAGGCATACATTTTGCTAACTTTTAATTAAAATCATATAGTAAATATTGTCCTTGTCTCCTCCAGACACTGGAGTTTAAAAAAATAAAGCAAGCATGTACTATGGAATCAGTAAACCTTTTTCACATAATTTAGTGCTCTGCCTAGTGTCCTAAGATTATTTTCCAACTTTGTGGGTAATAGTAATTTCACTAACTTTTAGAAAGACAAACTGAAAATATTTATGGGCCTCAGGAAGAACTTTTATTTCTCAACTATCAATCACCAGTAGGATAGGTAACTATAAAAAACATTAAAATGTTAAATTTCTAACAAATTCATTCTGAAATAACTCCCCGAGGAACTTCTTTTTTGGGGGGAGGGTGACTTGAGATGAGGTCTTGCTATGTAGCTCAAGCTGGCCTTTAATTCAATATGTAGCCCAGGCTGGCCTCAAACTCACAGTGATCCTCCTGCCTGTCTCCCAGAGTGCTGGGATTATAGGCATGTGCCACCACATCCAGACTTCACCTTCTGATTGTAAATTTAAAGAACTATTTAGCAACAGGTTGATGAGACTGTATGACTACATTAAATATATGTCTTCCTATAAAATGTAATCATCTCTTCAATACATAATGTCCCACACTTATAGTGAAACTGTGGAGACTGAATCATGAAAATGGAATTGTTAGAAATCCACTCTCCCAAGTGTTTACTGAATTGCTATTATACACCCAGCACAGCACCAGAAAAAAATTAACTAACATTTCTCATCCTAAACAAGAAAAGCACAGTTTTCCTATAAAATACACATATACAAATAAGATCCCCAAAACATAAAATTACCAAGTTATTTCCTACTACCATAAAAGAATTTAAATTACTTATCTGGGAGAGGAAGGAATAACTAATGTGATAATATCTCAGGTCCCCAGATGCCTGGGGGCCGGAAGTTGTACCTGAAGCAGTGTCCAGCCTGCCCTATAAACAAATCTACACTCGCTTTCCTCATTAACTAACGCAATACTTGTTAGGGCTAATACTTGTTTAATACTAATTTTAGCCTTTCAGCCAGAACTGCCATCTTCCAGTAATTTGCCAAAACGGCGAACACAAAGGGAAAGAGGAGGGGAACCTGGTATATGTTCTCTAGGCCTTTTAGAAAACATGGGGTTGTTCCTTTGGCCACATACATGCGAATCTACAAAAAGGGTGATATGGTAGACATCAAGGGAATAGGTACTGTTCAAAAAGGAATGCCACACAAATGTTACCATGGCAAAACTGGAAGAGTCTACAATGTTACCCAGCATGCTGTTGGCATTGTTGTAAACAAGCAAGTTAAGGGCAAAATACTTGCCAGAGGATTAATGTGCGTATTGAGCATATTAAACACTCAACGAGTCGAGATAGCTTCCTGAAACAGGTCAAGGAAAATGATCAGAAAAAGAAGGAAGCCAAAGAGAAAGGTACCTGGATTCAACTGAAGAGCCAGCCTGCCCCACCCAGAGAAGCACACTTTGTGAGAATCAATGGGAAGGAGCCTGAGTTGTGGGAACCTATTCCCTATGAATTCATGGCATAAGCTGGGGATGTAGCTCTGCCATGCAGCACCTAATTAGCGGCTGAATGCCCTAATCCCTACTTCAAAATTAAAAAATCATCCTGTGTTGTAAGGATGGTTTTCTTAATTGAACAGGTGTGTGGTGCCTTTACCCCATAGAAACAAATATTTGGAGCAGAATCTCATTATACCCAGTTAACTGTGTCAGGTCTTTACTCTTCAGTGTTTTTCTTGCTGAAAGATATGTGAGGTATTGTGCAGATGTATACCCAAATGGCCAAATATTTATGAAATATTTATATTGGCTTGAAGATCCTCTAAATCACCTTGGGGACAAGATGTATCAAAATACATGGAAGTCAGTATATGGCATTTCAATTAAATAAATTGTTTAAAGCAAAAAAAAAATACTAATTTTAAAAATTCAAGCATTAGTGAAAAGCTACAGTTCTAATTCCACTATGTCCACATGGCTTTTTCCAATCTACTATCCTGCCCCTCCGTTGCCTACCACACAAACATCTTTATCCTTCTTACCAAGATGCCCCACATTAATAAGGGACCAAAGACACCTTTTACATAAGATCATCAACACAGGATTATTCTGATTGCCTAACTGACATCATTCATACACTTAGGTTTTAGAAAGAGAGGAATTTCATCTTGAAAGGATTTCCACAGATTTTTCTAATCAAATGAATAGCAAAAGCAAAAAAATGTTGTGAAGCTAAATGCTGAAATATTACATACAAATATTATTTGGTATTATTTGAGTGTGTATTGAGTGGGAGAAGAGGAGACATAAAAAGCTTAGTGGAAGATAAAATTGAAAAGTAGATGCATGTCCAAGTGTGAAAGGCCTTAACTCTAGTTCTTTATCCTACAAGTAAAGAATCACCATCTAGACTTATGTGAAGAAATATTAGGGTATTCTTGTGGAAGAGATTGTATGCAAGAATGGGTATTACGAAAAAGAAAAAAAAGCCAACAAAAATAGGGTGATAGCAGAGAGAATGATAGAATGAAGTAGATACTAGACAGGGGCTACCGGTGAGTACAAAACATTAAACAAGGTTAGCGATGGTTATACAACTTAAAAGAAAAATGTACACATATGAAAAATTTATTCCCTTATGTACAAAAATTATTAGCTGCGTGTGGTGGCACATGCCTGTGATCCCAGCACTTGGGAGGCTGGGGCAGGAGGATCACTGCAAGTTCAAGGCCAGCCTAAACTACAAAGCGAGACCCTGTCTCAAACCCCGCCCCTGAAAAAGAAAATTATTAATTGGCCATAAATTACATGGGATTTTTGTCTCATAAACCCACTAAATAGCAATAGTATAGCAATCATTTTTGAACATTACTATTCAGCAACTAGATTTTTCTGATTGCTCACTCCATCAGACAGTAAATATCCTTCAAATCAGATGTATTCCCTGTTTGTCATCCAAATTAACATTTCATACAAATGTTTTGGATTAATAAAATTCAGGAAACATGATAATACCTTCTCAAAACATGGATAAAAATCCATAGTTTAACCAAAGTTTAGGTAAGTTAAGGAGGTTTTTTAGGTTTTGATAAACTTTTGCTAAAATGCCAAATACATCAAACAGTCATAAGAATTTCTGAGTGGAATAACTGTCTGGACCTGTAATTTTTTAGAGCAAAAATAGAGACAAATACAACTTATGTATTTAATAATGCTCATTTATTAAAAACCATTTTATGAAAGCACAACAGTTTTGTCAAGCACTTTAAAGTTTTTCAAATAGTTAATGTCTCAAAAACAAAAATAATCACCATAAAATGTAAAATATTATTATATGATCCAAACTTCCACATACCTTCCAGCTCGCTCATAAAGTATGACAGTATCTCCAAGGAATGCTCTTTACAGGGTTATAGGGCTTCACTTTGCTTAAACGGAGTCAAAAGAAAGCAAACCGTCAGCTCTGTTGCTGATTTTTAAGTGGACCTCACAATGAAAACCTCCTTCACTGTGTTTTGGGCATTTTGCCTTTACTTTTAACCACTAATACGGGTATGCATGACTGCCTTTAAAGCTACTGCCTTCCACCTACACCAAAATCTGAGTCTTTACACTATCAACTTTATTTAAAGTTCCTAGCTTTAAGGCCAGCTAAATAAAAAAAATTAAATCAGACTGCCTCAAAAACTCAATTATTGTGTTTCATAATCTCATTCTCTGGACTTAATTATACAATGATTATTCAACAATTAAAATTCAACTCAGCTACAATTTAGTCTCAATTCACAAGAGTTACCATCGTACAAGAGATGAACTGTTAGAATTACTGAATATCTCTGAAGGAAGAATATATTTTTGCATTCAATACACCTGCTTTTTTTTCTTCAATCTAGTTGTTCACATTAAAGTAGTATTCATAATTACAATCTCTCATATGTCTCAGTGAAATTTGATTGTGGTGCATGAAGGTGGACTTTTCTTTTTTTGGTACCGGGGATCGAACTCAGGACCTTGCATTTGAGAGGCACGCAGTGGCACCACTGAGCTAAATTCCGGGCCCTGAAGGTGGACTTTTATATTGTTTATGAAAGTGATAAAAGAAGACCGTGAATTATTTAAGAAGCCAAACACTGTGTTTTTAAAAGCTTATGTAACCATGTCAGGGATTTAGCTCAGTGGTTCTGCCACCTGCCTCACAAGCATAAGGTCCTGAGTTTGAACCCTGGTACCAAAAAAAAAGAAAAGAAAAGAAAAGCTTATGTAACCAATAACAGTGCCTCTTCCATGTCTGGTTGCTAGACCTGCCATCCAGCTGTCATTCTGGGACTTCACCACATTCTCGAGTACATATCTGAGTTCTTTCATTGTCCCAATAAAATAAAATAAAGCTCTTTATCCTACCTTCATACTTATTAGGATGAACAAGAACATACAATTGAATTCTGGGTTGAAAATCCTGTTTTTTTAAGATTTTGAGGGCAAATCTTTTTGGATTTGACTTTTATCATCCAGAACTGCCATGTCTTTCAATTTCTTGTCAGTTTATCACCCACCCACCCTGCCTTTGTCACTCCATTATGACCTGAGAGTTTGAAGGATCCTGTATCCATCCCGGGTGCTCTAAACTTGCATGATAAAATGGTTCAGCTTGCATTGCATGAATCATTGTCCTGGGTACTCTGAAAGTGTGTTCATTCTAGAGACACAAGTCATACAATGCTAAGAAATGTTCTCATATTATTTCTATTTTTTAATCTTTCTGGAAGTCTGATAATTTGCTGATGTGCTTATACAAGACTACTACTCTTATTTTCTCTTTTCTCTTCTGCTGTTCATTTATCCTTTTACTCTGCCTTCCTGGAAATGCCTCCCTTGCATTATGGTTTAGATCTAAAATATCCCCCAAAAGACTTATGTGTCCAGAGGTAGGGCATGATCAGGAGAAGCATTATCACTGGGGGATAAGTTTTTCAAATAGTTGACCTAGAAAGGTGTATTCTTGGCCCTGGCTCCTCTCTTCTCTCTCCACTTTCTGGCTGCCATAGGTTGAACAGCTTTCCTCCACCATGCCGTTTCTGCTTTAAAACCTACCGTTTAGAGGACTGAACCCTCTAAATCTGTAAGGCACATGAACCTCTCCTCCTTTAAGTTGTGAGTATCTGGTATTTTGTCCAAACAACAGGAAAGTGACTAATATAGAAAACTGGTACCAGGAGTAAAGTCACACTGTGGCTGTGCCTGACCATCTGGTTCAAAAGCCTTTGGAACTGGTAAAGAGACAGAAGGGACCCCTTAGGTAGGATTACCCAGGCCCTTTCAAAGGGTAGAAACAGGAGCTCTCTGTGGCTATAAATGACAAGCAGTTTTCAAGAGGTTTTGTAGTTTTTCTTATGAAGCAGTCAGTCTGTGGTTTTGCCTCTGAAGCAGGCAACACTGTCTACCCTATTTCCTCCTTTTGCAGGTTGCCATGCCTATCCAAGTTCCCCCATTAGCCCACAAAATCCAAACCCCTAGCAACATCCAATCAACCCAAACCCAAGCCCCACATCCAATCAATCAAGTACCAACCCTTAGGGAGGTGGAGACTGGCCCCCTTCCCCATAAAACAGGACCACGGCCCTGATTTAGCAGTTACCCAGCTCTGGGGCCCCCACTCCTCAGAGTGGCTTTATATTGCTTCCTTCTACAAATAAAGTTACCTTTGCTTTTCATTGGTCTTACTACTCCTCTTCTTTCTACAACAGAGAAAGAGAGACAAGCCCAGGAACGTTTTGAGGGTGAGCTGAAGACCCCAGACCCATCAGACCCAACACTGTTTTACAGAAGGAGTCTGGAAAAGTTTAGAGACACAGGCAAGAAAAGCCCAAGAATGCTGTGGATGTGCAATACTGATCAAAGCTCAGACCAGAATATGACAGGAATTGGACAGTAAAGGCCAGGCCTAGGAAGTTTCAGTTGGGAAGGGGACTCTATTTAAAACTGAACTCACAGACATACTAGTTTCATTCTGGCAAAGAACCTGTTTATATTTTGCTCATTCCTAAGACTTTACGTGAGGCTGAATGTAAAGGTGTCAGACTATGTAACTCAGCAAAAGAAATTTCAAGGCAGCCTAACACTTAGGCTGTAGCATGGATACTGCTGGCTGCTTTTAGCAAGACATACAGTGAAAAGTAGAAGCAAAAAGAAGAGCTCAATGGTTTGGAAAATTTGCAAAATAGACAGAGAAGATATGCCTATAAAGTTCCAGCCAAGGACAGTGTGGCTGCTGAAAAGATCAGCATTAAAAAGAAGCCAAGTCCACTTTTCCTTCAGCTCAACCTGGAAGACCCTTGGTGTCGCCATGGGACACCGGCCTGCCCAGTGTTACCGGTATTGTAAGAACAAGCCGTACTCAAAGTCCCACTTCTGTCGAGGTGTCCTTGATATTAAGATCTGCATCTTTGACCTGAGGCAGAAGAAGGCAAAAGTGGATGAATTCCCACTGTGTGCCCATATGGTATCCGACGAACATGAGCAGCTCTCTTCCAAAGTTCTGGAGGCTGCCTGGATTTGCGCTAACAAGTACTTGGTAAAAGCTGCAGCAAAGACGGCTTCCATATCTGGGTGCAGCTCCACCCTTTCCATGTCATCCCATCAACAAGATGTTGTCCTGTGCTGGGGCTGACAGGCTCCAGACAGGCATTCAAAGTGCCTTTGGGAAGCCCCAGGGCACAGTGGCAAGGGTTCACATTGGATAGGTCATCATGTCCATCTGCACCAAGCTGCAGAACAAGGAACATGTGATTGAAGCCTTATGCAAGGCCAAGTTCAAGTTCCCCGGCTGCCAGAAGATTCACATCTCCAAGAAGTGGGGCTTCACCAAGTTCAATGCAGATGAATTTGAAGACATGGGGGCTGAGAAGCGCCTCATCCCTGATGGCTGCGGGGTGAAATACATCTTAAACCGCAGTCCCCTGGACAAGTGGTGGGCCTTGCACTCCTGAAGGCTTCCACTGTGCCACCCCTCCCCTCTAACAAGTTCAACAATAAATCGTATCTCTGCACCACCACCACCACCA
>NW_004624819.1:2827991-2858237 GCF_000247695.1 Heterocephalus glaber | reverse complement strand
GCTAGGAATGGGGAAAAAATAAGAACCAAGATGCATTATGTAAAGGTACAATTCCCAATGAGAAATGTAATTGTGTTGTACACCTACAATGTACCAATGAAAGAATTTAATAAAGAAAAAAAGAAAAAAAAAAGAAGGCAATTTTGTCAACATCTAAGAATGAGAAAATTAGAATTAAAAAAAAAAAAGAATGAATTAATCAACTCCAATAAAAAGCCACTCTCCATTCCTTAATAAAGGTAGCACTGTAATTTCTGATGTAGGTCATATTCTCTCAAACAAATTCACCACTAACAACTAGGTATGGAAGTTGTTAACAATAACAAAACAATATTAAACAAAACCTCGTCAAAGCTCTGCAGACAGCCCAACTGGAAAAGGAGCGAGCCTTTTGGGGTAGGCACACCACCTGACCTGTCTGGCAGTCTGCTCCCAGACCTTCCACAGGAGCCGTCCTCCCAAGGTACCTGCTGTGCCCACACAGTGCCCTCAGGCAGGCCAAGGCCGGCCTGGAACCTGAGGAGTTACCTTTCTAGCCTGGACTGTGGCCAGTGTCGGTTCACTGGGAGCCTCCCAGCCGGGGCCAACCCAGCTCCCGGGCCCAGAGCCAAGGCAGCAGGCAGTGCCTCCTGCACCCTCCCAGAGGTGCCCCACACCTTCTGCACCTGCCCCAAGACACAGAAGAATCTGCTCAGCCCAGTTACTATGCACATTCAAACCTTACCAGTGGCAACGTGGTCACTGCAGACTAAGTCCCAGGAGGATCGTATTTATTGGAGAGAACTCATTGGTCCCCTGGGATAAAACTGCTACACAAACAGCACCTTCTTTACCATGCATAAACAATATAAAAGTATAATCTTGCATACATAAAATAATTCCCTTCCTAAAGTGCTTCCACAAGTTTTAAGCCCTAGTAGTACTTCACAAAGGGGGAAGTCAGATCAAGAGGTTAATGGAAAGAAAGAATTCCTTTCATTAATTCTCCTAAAGAAAAAAAAATTGGGGCCGGGGATTTAGCCCAGTGTTTCCGTTGCCTGCCTCGCAAGTGCAAGGACCCGAGTTCGATCCCTGGTACAAAAAAAAAAAAAAGAAAAGAAGAAAAAAAAAATTTTTTTGGTTGTGCTGGGGATTGAACCCAGGGCCTCTCACATTCCACAGACAGCTGCTCTACCACTGAGCTACATCCCAGCCCTCCTAAGGAAAATTTCAAGGAACTACATCAAAATTTTAACTATTACTTAAAATGTCATTTTTTAAATGCAGCAGACAAGTGTTACATAAAAAGTGAAAATAAATCAGGCATCATGGCGCACACCTGTAATACCAGCACTGGGGAGGCTGAGGCAGGAGGATTGCCACAAGTTCAAGGCCAGTTCAGACCACATAGTGAGTTTAAGGTCAGCCTGAACTACAAAGTGAGACTTTGTCTCAAAGAAAAAAAAAAGGAGTCAAAATGGACCCATTACTTCAGCCCATTTCAATAAAGTCACATAAAACATCCATTCTCTAAGAGGAAAAAAAAAATCCAATGGAAACTAAAAAGATATCAGCAATTTGCTGATAAGGTACATGAATCCATGAAAAAAAATCCCAAAATGAAAGATAAATTTATTCACATGATTGGTCATTGGGAGTCCATCAATTATTTAAACCTGGGTTATGTTTAATATCAATGCAAGACAAACCCCCAAAACAAACAAAAAACTACTGCATGGCTTCACTTCAAAGGAAAGGCTCTGTGTTCTAAGGGTATATGATGGGAAGAGACAGGAGGAAGAACAGCATACCACGGTGGTCAGGCGTTCAGAGGAGTCAAAAATACCTTCCTGGGCCGGGGATTTAGCTCAGTGGTTCCACCACCTGCCCTGCAAGCGCAAGGACCTGAGTTCGATTCTTGGTACAAAAAAAAAAAGAAGAAAAATACCTACCTGCATAATCAGTTCTTTAAAAATCTGGACCCCCCCCATACAAAAGCAACTAATTTTGTTGCCAATTACAGAAAATTCATATAACCAAAATAAAACAAATATAAATCTTTGATATTTCTATATAGAGATAATCACTGGTTTGGGGGAAGGAGGGGAAAAGGGCATAAAAATTAAATGCATTTTCATCTTTTATAAGCTAACTGGGAAATTTCCATTGTGGACCTAGAATTTATGATTCTTGGGTTCTCTGACCTTTGTTCTAGTATAAAAAAGAGTAATTATTCTTACTATAGGTCTGTAACATCTTGCTATAACCTATCTTAATAATTGTTTAATGCATATGTAGGTGAATGTTCATTGAGAGTCCAAAGCAAATGTGTTTTCATAGATATATATATATACATATATATATTGCTTTTGATTTTACCTAATAAAATGTTCATGATTTTTTCCAATGTTAATATCATTTAAAAGCATGATAGCTTAATATTTTTTGTACAGTAGTTTGTTTTGGGGGTTTGTCTGTTTGCTTGTAGTACTGAGGACTGAACCCGCAGCCTTGTGCATGCTAGACAAGTACTAAATTGTCCAGCCTTGTCTCTGCCTCTGGGATTACAGGTGTGAGCCCCTTTGCCCAGCTTAATATATAGATTTTAATGCCTGTCTCTCTACTGGAAAACAAGATTGAAGATGATGGAATCATATCTGTACTGTTCACAAATGCACCTCTACAACTTGGCACAGTGCCTGTACACAGTAGGCAAAAGGCTTTAAATTAATAAATGAACAAACTGGTCTAAAAAAATCTCAGAATGCGGCTAAAGATCAAGCCTTCCCCTGTTTTAATTTTTAAAAATACTGATTGATACATGACTACCTACAGTATCCAAAAACATGTCTACATCACCTCTTTACCCTTCTTTCAATTCAATCAATTCCAGCTTCCTAAAATCTCCAACTACGTTGCTCTCATTCCAAACCCAAGTGTCTCCACAATGGTTCAGTTGTACAGTTCAATGTTAAGTCAAACATCCCGCTTCACATTTTCTACTAAATATAACAGGAGAATGTTCATAATCAATTAAGTGTTTACAATACCACTCACATGTTAACAGCCTGCCCTATCAGAATATACAATTTCAAGTTAGGAACACTGTTCTACTCTCACATTCACCATTAACACTAGCAGAGCATTTGCACCAATTTTATTACTTCACTGCTGATGAATTCTGGATCATAATTATGGCATTTCGTCTGTTTTCAAGTTACAAACAGAAACACTTATACAGTAGCCCCCCTTTCATCTATGGCTTCACTTTCCATGGTTTCATTTTCCTGCACTCAATCACAACCTGAAAATATTAAACAGAAAATTCTATTTCTTGAAACAATTCAGAGTTTTCGAGTTCATGTAATTCTCTGAGTAGCATGATATTTCAGCCGTGACGCTGCTCCATCACGCTGACATGGATCCCCTCACCCTTCACCTCCCTGCTGTCCACACCCAGCAGTCACTCAGCCGCCACCACAGCTCAGCAAATCACTCATAGGGGGACGGTAATGAGGCCGTCCCCCTATGAGTCATTAGAGCACTGCTATAATACCTCAATTTTATTACTGTTGAGTTAAACTTTGGCACAGATATGTACATATACAAAACACACACAGGCACAGCTCACTACTACCCAGTTCCAGGCATCCACTGGGGATCCTGGAAGGTGTTCCTCCCAGAAACGGGAGTCTACTGTGTCCCTTTCCTACCACAGGGAATCAGTTCAAATATCTTCTAAAAAGTCAAGCAAATATACTTAATAATCCAACTCTTTGAACAGAGTAAATGAACAATATACTGTAAGACTTCGTAGATTACTAAAATTATAACATTACCAACACAGTTCATACACAGTCTCAACACTTTCGCACTTCTGGCTGGGAATGTAGCTCAGAGGTCAAGCATTTACCGCATGTGAGGCCCTGGGTTCAATTCCCAGCACTACAAAAACAAAAGAAAATGAAAAAACAATTTTAACATGTCACGAAAGGCCCCAATATCACTTCTGTCTTGTAAGAATTCATGATGACCTAATGCCTACCTGATGGAAAAATACAACACAGTAAGTTACAATATTCCTCACAACTGTGTCTTTGTCTAAAGATAAGACTGTCGCTTGCCTCAGCCATCCCTAATGGCCTCCAAACTGTCAGAACTGACTTCTCCACACACATCACTGGCTCTATCTGTCCCCCACCCTCCTGATCAGGGTGCCCACCCCGTCCGAGCCAGTTTCATCACTTCCTCATCAGCACCTTCTTTTGAGCAGTAAGGTTAATCAAACCTGCCTAAAAGAAAATGTTTTCTTTACAGTAAAACCTAGGCAAGTGATCAAAATGGAGATTTTTTCTAATTGAACAATAAACATTTACCTAAACTAGGCTATTAATATTTAAAAACAATTTCAGTCTCTAAGCATATGAATGATAAAGATGAAAATGTGTTTGCGTACAGAAGAGAACTTCAGAGTGCTGTGTGCACCACTGGGCAAACAGCCCACACCTCCAGAAGACAGAATACAAACAGAGCAATTAGATTAGACATGAAGAACTTTTTGAAGAAGAGGTGACAAAATAAGTTACAGAAACTTCATTTCAGGAGCTCTTCAAAATAAGAATAAAACAAGTGTTCGACATGTTTTAAGTGGTTTAGGTACAGTCTGCAGAAATCAGAAAGATAAGTAGGGCGTGGCAGTGCACCTCTGTAATCCCAGTACTCTGGAGGCTGAGGCAAGAGAATCACCATAAATTTGAGGCCAGCCTACATTATAAAGCGAGACCCTGTCTCAAAAAAAAGAAAGAAAACATAAAAAGATATTCAACAGAATTAGCTTCTACTTTCACATTTTGTGTTGAATGTACCATTTTAATAATTTGAATAACTCTTACATCACCACAGAATGTGTTCTGTTTTTTCAACTCCTCTACCAGACACCACATATTTAATAGTTAATGTACAAAAACGTGTGTGTGTGTGTTACTGGGGATTGAACCCAGGGCCTTCTCACTGAGCTATATCCTCAGCCCCTTTTGTATTTCTTATTTTGAGACAGGACTGGATTCAATTAGATCCTCCTGCTTCAGCCTCGCAGAGTTCTAGATTACAGGTATGCACCACCACAACCAGTTGAAAAATTTAATTTTTTAAATATCCTGGTCATAAGGGCTCCCTCTATATCTGACAGAAAATTTAACTTACACAGGTTTGATGCACAAAAACTGAATTTTTAAAACATTCTGATCACTAGAGTTTCCTTCATACTTGACAGAAATTTTTACACAGATTTAATATTTTTAAAAAAGAGAGATAAGGGCGGGGGATGGTGGCACAGGCCTGTAGCCCCAGAACTTGGGAGGCTGAGGCAGGAGGATCACTGTGAGTTCAAGCCCAGCCTGAACTACACAGCGAGCTGTTGTCTCAAAAAAAAAAATCAGATTAATGATACCCCGATATTCTAAAACTACAGGTTAAAAAATATATATGTATGTATTTGCAACAGATACGGCTTTTAAAAATGCTTGATAGTAAAGTGTTGTAGGGAGGTAAAATATAATTTCTGTAGTAAATTCATTTTTTACAAATGAAAAATAGTTCCACCAATTTATTTAAGAATGGAATTTGTAAATCATATAGTATATATTTTTTAAAATATACTGTTACAATTTCTGGTTTACAGCAATATATTGTAAATGAAATATTATTTTTTCACTTATTCTTTGTATTTTTTGGTCAAAATGTAAAAGCTCTGGCATATCTGCTGAATAATCACGGAACACTCAAGAATTCATGCAGAAAGAGGACTCAACAAAAGCACCGCAGCTAAAATGAATGTCTGCAAAGGTGCTCCAAACGTGCCTAATGCCTATAAATGGGGGCCACAGACTTTCTACTTCTCATGTCCAATTTTCAAATTATTTTGACACCATTAATAATGCACAGAAAGCAAAATGAAGAGCAAACTTTAAAGAGAAAAAGACAGGTGATCCCAGAACTAATAAAATATATGCGGGCATACATTCAAAAGAGTTTTACACTGCTTTAATATACACTGAGTTTTCCAGAAATATAATACTATGTAAACTGAAAAAGACTGTCCTTTATTTGGAAGCTTACCAAAAGGTGTCCATCATTCTGGCAAAATCATATTACAAAGCAATGTTAATCACTGTTTGCACTGCCAATTTAACACACCTATTCATTAATCTCATTTGCCGCTGCTGCGTTCATGATTGTTCTGCCTAACAACATCAGCCTGATTACTTCATCCTGTGGTACAGGAATGCCGAAGCCTTCGCAGGCTGAAATGCATAACCTAATTACTATAATTAACTGATAAGACATAATTAATAATTTACTAACTTCCTCATGTGTACTCTGTTAATTTTTAAAATTGTGTGTATGAATATATTGTGTAAAATACAACATGTAGGTAAGTTGCCTATTAACTTGGGCACAGTAAAGAGGGTGTTCCAAAATCACTATAAAAAGGCAGCTCCAGTCCTGAGAAAATCACTCCCTGTGCAACAGTCAACAGAACAGGTCCCACGCCACAAACTGGTGTTTTTAAGGAAGAAGGAGATCAATGGAGAAAAAAGGAAACAGAAAGGTAGACTACCTTGGGAGGGAGTATTATGCCAAAGGAGATGGTAGCAGCAGGAAGTGGTGAATGGGTTTGGAAATGGGAAGCCACTGGGAACCTTGGGACAGTTTCATCACAGTCACTGAGACAGAAATGATACTCAGTGAGTCAGACAGAAATAGCTAATAGAGCCTTCTCTTTCCAGAAATTTAGGGTAAGGGTGGAGACACAAGGCCATGGGACAGAGGATGACAGCACCAAAAGGTGTTTCTAGTTGAGTGTGGTGACATACGCCTGCAATCTCAGCACTCTGATAGGCTGAGACAGGAGGATCAAAAGTTTGAGCCCCACCCGGCAGTTTAGTGAGATCCTGTGTCAAAATAAAAAATAATTTTAAAAAATGGCTGAGGAGGGCCGGGGATTTAGCTCAGTGGTTCTGCCACCTGCCTCGCAAGCCCAAGGTCCCGAGCTCGAGCCACAGTACCAAAAAAAAAAAAGGCTGAGGACATAGCTCAGTGGAAAGGCCTTGGGACTCAATCGCTAATACCACAGAAAAAGTGAGGGGGGACGTTTTTGTTTGTAATTTTTGTTGTTTCAGCTAGAAAAAACTTCTGAAAGATTAAGTCACACTTATTTTAGATATCAAGTCCTGACTTCATTATACATGGCCTAATTACAAGTTTTAAGAAATACTCTCACCCAAAGACAAATGTTTATAATAATGAAATTACATAATATCTGGGATTTCATTCAAAATCATCCATGGGAAGGAAAAATATAAAGAAAAAGGCCAAGTAAGTTTAGCTTGAATTGATAACTTGAATCTGGATGATGGGAACACAGTGGTTTGTATGTTATCTCCTTTTCTGAACATGCTTAAAACTTTTCACAATAAAATGGTTTTTAAAAGAAATCCTCTCTTTAAAATGCCCTGTGAGGAGACAGAGGTACAGTTCAGTCGCAGAGCAGCTGCCAAGCATGGGTGAAGCCCAGGGTTCAATCCCCAACACCCAAAAACAAAAACACCTCGATTATTTTTAACTCTTAAATATAATCACGTGCTAGTCTCTTAGATATCAAACTGATGATAATTACTTTTCCCAGGGTATATTTTGAGGGGTTTTCTCTGGAAACTGATTATACACTACATGCCCACTTATCTCAGTTTCTCACTTAATCTTCCATCTGATCACAACAAGTAATTTCATATCAACCAGATTTTTTTTTTAAAAGAGGTGAAAAAACAGATGATAGAGTTCTGGCTGAGGGTTCAAAGGAGGGTTCAAAATTCTCTTAGTAATTTTGGCAATATTCATATTATAGAACAAAAAGAAATGCTATTTTCTAGTCACAGTTTTATATAAAATGTATCTGAAATTACCTCTAAACTTTTAACTGAACAATAACGACAGAAAAAATGAACTCTGAACTTTGAGCCATGTGAATTATCTTTCAGCTCTGCCACTAATTTGTTTGAGAACCTCATCAAGTCTCTTAACCTCTCGAAGCTTCCATTTCCTTCAGGAAACTGGAGTTACGTTGACTCTGAGGTAATGTCCAGTTTTAATATTCCAGGGGTCTACAGTCTCTACAACACCTAAACACATTCCCAATGTAAGGGGACAAAGATCTTGACCAGCAGTTGGTTCTCTCCACTCGGGACTTCCTGGAAATCCCTGAGATGCTAATAACAAGGTCAAAAACGACTTCATAACAAGATCAGGACATCTGCCTCTTTCACTGTGGCTACACTGGCACTAATGATGTAGAAGCAATGATGGATAAAACTTCTACAGTTTTAGCTAGTATCAAGGTAGTAACACCAAACTGTTGCAACAGCCACGGCACTGAGAGAAAAGAAAATGCTGTTCCATCAAAGCATGGCTTTGATGAAGTAATAAAAATTATCAATGCTATTACATCCTGATCCATGAATATACACCTTTTTAATATTCTATATGATTAAATGTGAAGTGTACATAACTTCTGCTGCTTAAAGTATAAATTTTGCTTCAAGGAAAACATTTGTTTTGAGCTGTGATATTTAAAAACATCATTTTTACTGAAAAGCACTGACAAATCATAGCTGTTAAGCCTTGAGTCTTTAGGGGCTGGGCATTTAGCTTAGTGGTTTCGCTGCCTGCTGAGCAAGCATAACGACCTGAGTTCGATCCCCGGTACCAAAAAAAAACCTTGAGTCTTTGACAAACTGGTATTCTTTACTATCTTGGTTTTTTTGTTTTGAGAGAAGCCTATCACTTCAAGGAAAGCAGGTATCTGTTTTTGCTAGCCATGTAAAATTCAAATTTTCAAATGAAAAGCAGAACTTATTTCTGTCACTATAACACCTTTCCAATACTTAAAGATGTTTGTGATGAGATCAGAATATGGTTTTTTAATATTACATAAATCTGGAAGACCTGTGTAACTCATGAAATATTATGTTCTAATGACCAACACCTCATGTTATAAAATGATGCATGGATAAAGCATCAATTCAAAGGGCAAAATAGACCAATGAGCTGTAATGTGAAAGCTAAAAAAAATTTACTGATCCTGTTTAAGACTCCCCTTTCAAACTTTAAGAAATTACTACTTGCTAAGTTTGGGTGAAGGATCAAAGAAGAATACATATAATTATCTGAAGAGGTCAAATAAATACTTCTCCCTTTCCCAAAAATGTATCTGTCTGAGGCCACAATTTCCTCACATACAGTACTTCAGCCCAAACAACATATTGCAACCAACTGAAAGTATAAAGAAATATGACAATCCAGATGTCTTCTATTGTTACACATTAAAGAAACATAAAAATCCAAAATAATGCCACTCTTCTAATTTTAAGTCATTTTTCATGAAATGTTATTCCTGTTAATATGCAATTGTTGATATTAATTAAACAATTTAAAATATCTAAGATTTAATTTCCAGTAGCAGTTAATATCCATAAATATGACCCACATCAACAAAATCTTCGTACAGTCCTCAGTAATTTTTTTTTTTTTTTTTTTTTTGGTACCGGGGATCAAACTCGGGTCCCTGCGCTTGCAGGGCAGGCGGCAGAACTACTGAGCTAAATCCCCGGGCCCCCTCAGTAATTTTTAAAAGTCCAAAAGAGTCCAGAGACCTGGGACCAAATAATCTACATAAAGCATTACAAAGCATCTAGCTATGCAGTTCACACCTCTAGTTGGGACCTAGTGAGATGGCGGGAAAGGGAAGGATGACATATACATCACCGAATCTGTGATGGACGTCATAATGCAGGTGTATTTCCAATCAGAAAGGCTACTTTGAACGAGTTAATTCGAGCAGATCCAAAGGATGGGTAACAATGACTCATTTCTGACAAAGGGTCTGTCTGAGCAAGAGAAGAAAAAGGAGAATGGGGACTCGTTTGGGGACCAGGTTAGGGGATGGAGCACAGATCCTCAGAGGAAAGGCGAATGCTGTGGTAGGAAAGTGCTCAAAGACCTACCTGGTCAGAAGGGGTTTCAAATCCCACCATAAAATGTATTTAGGAAGGATTGCTTATTTCGGGGACTATTACAGTCAGTTCTTCCTTTAAATATAATCCTATTGACAATGCACAGGACTGCATACTGAGGAGAAGAGCCACGGAGAATGTACTTGGAAGATGTAATTGGAAGGAAAAGTAAGGAACTCTGCCCTCAGAAGCATAAAAAGTGAAAGAGATACTGGCCCGAGGCAGAGCAGGGCTGAGCGGCAGAATCTGCAATTGAAGGGGGGAAAAGTGAATTCCAGTTCCGAGCAGAAACCCTCTAGGGCAGTGGGGCAGTGGTGGCCAGCCTAGGGTACCAAGTTATTTGGGGTTTTTTTTTTTTTAAGACAAAAGATGTTAACATATGAGTTTGGTTTTTTTTCTAAACTAAAACTGCAGTATTCAGGTTTAATTGCTACGCTGGTACTCTGAGATAAGTAAGTGCGTCTGGAGTTGCACTTTAGGCACCGTCTCTAAATGGTTCACCATCACTGCTCCAGGGCAATAAGGGCGTTAAATGGGAAACCAAAACGTGCAAGTTTCTGGAAGCAGGCTGATGTGATGGGAACTGTGAAGTTGTAAGATGTCTAACTTGCTTCAGTTTGTAACACTGGTCGGGATGATACAGAAAGTGACTTTGGAATAATCTACACAAAGACAGTTTGAACCACAGGGCTCACATAATGAGCAGAAATAAAAACAGCGTAAGAGCATGAACAAGCAAAGGCATGGGCAGAGGAAAATAAACAGCAAAAAAAGAAAAAAAAAAAAGGAAAAGTCAGAAAGCCTCAAGTGTGCATGACCACAGCAGCCAGGAGGAAAGAGTTAAAGGGGCCTAGCTGGCCAGCAGGTGAAGGATGGAAAAGAATAATAATCTAAACAAGGCCACCACATCTATTAATTAGGAGTTCACAGAGCAGTCATTGTTAAGTGTTTAGGGACAGAACACGCACTACAGTGAATCTGGGATCAAGGCCTCATTAGCATGATATTACATACAGAGACTATTTTACCCAGTGCTACATGAAAATTTTTTCCAAACAAGAGTTTGTTTGCTTTTCAACTACAATGGTTTTGAAATAAATTCTCTCACTAAAATTTATCTATTTTCAGTTAATTTGAGTCATGCAAAACACTGATTTTAGCACAAACAGCGAAATGCTACCATTTACCTCATAAATTTTACCACATAAAAAGAATTTAATATTGTGCCATGTAGTGAACCTCAATCTACTAAAAGAGTATTATTCATACTGTAGAGGAGCCTACTAAAGTACATTTTTAGTGCAAGTTCAACAAATAGAATTTGTTAATAAAATAAAAATTTTAAGGAAAAAGCTATTATACAATTCTTTTTTATTGATAATAAACAGCCCAAAATGAGACTAAATTTCACTTTAGCATATTTATAACAAATGTTTATTTACATTTATCCTTTAGTCCTATGTTTATGCAAAATTAATGTATGAAAAATACATGTTGTTAGTACAATCTAGAAAATAATCATTTATTTCACACACAAAAAAAGGTTCTGTAGAAGAAATCCCTAGCTGAGGGTGTGATGCAGCCTGTAATCCCAGCACTCTGGGAGGCTGAGGCAAGAGAAGCACAAGTTCAGGCCCACACTGAGGAATCTAGCAATTTAGGAAGACTATGTCTCAAAACAAAACAAAAGAAGGGCTGATGATGTGGTTCAGTGCAAGGCCCTCAGTTCAATATCCAGCACCCCCGCCCCCCCAAAAAACATGTCCTTTAATAAATGGGGAGGTTTCTCAGTATAGTTAAAAATTCTAACTCAATTCATTATTTACTTTACACACATAACTTTACAGGAATGCTTTTGTTTAAAGCATATGCATCAAGTATGTCATTAAAATGAGTGCTTGTAAGGAACGGCTGTTATCTGAGGTCCAAAGGTCTCTCCTCGCTCGTCAACTGGCACAGGAGTGTGGAGCCTGTGCAGACAGGGCTGAGGGCAAGTCTAGACCCAGGAGGAAGCAACTATCACAGAGCGCTGTCTGCCTAGCACTTTAAAGTGGGCCAGAGCTACATGAGTGTCACGTTTTTATCATCCCTTGTGCAGACAAATAAAGGCAGAACACACCAGTCCTTAAAGGAGTTTTCAAAGCTCTGACATAAAAAGAACATAAAGAAAAAGGGAACTTAACAGTTCCAAGGTAGGCAAAGATTCTGGGGCCAGACCACCTGAAAGGATCTTTCAGCTCCGTGCATTATTATTTCTATCACCTCAGCAAGTTACTTAGACCTTAGCTCTCTTTGCTGTACAAGGTAAGAATAGTTACCTTATAGGGTTAATGTAAGAATCAGGTGAGAAAATGACTGCCAGACATTTAAAATGGTGGCATATCACTGGCCCTCAAGAACTGTTACAACTATCGCAGGTGATCTTAGATCACTCATTCAATCTGCCATTACCATGTAATGCCACTCCCAACCCAATGGACCTAAACCCTTCAGCATTCAGTCACACTGACCTATTCAGTTATCTTTACATCCTGAAACTAGCTGATTTAGGAGTCTAACACTCCCCTACTTAGATATGTAATAAACTGTGTGGGTTTTTTCCAATTTTTTTAAAAAAGTAATCTATGTTCATGTTACATGTCAAACAGTTGGGTCCTAGAGAACAGGATCAAAGTTCATAACATTCTGGGTCAGTTCCGGATACGCACCTTTAATAAGCAATAGCCCACTTTCTGTTGTATGCAACTATCGAGCTATCTCTATTTTCCCTAATGATTCATTAAAATCATCAAGCTATACAACTGATTTATAAAGGTCTGTGCCTTTCCTTCTAAAACACAAACTTATTAGTAAAATGTATGAAATACAAAATTATGACTGAAATAAATTTTTTTTCTGGTTTCTAAAACATCTGACACCTAATCAAATGGTCAAACTCATTCAGTTGCCATCCTCCTTTTCCTTTCCCCACAACAGAAAAACCCCTCTTAAACATAACCCTTTCTCAATTTGCCATATGAGTATATGTTGCCTTGTTTTATACTCTTCACTCATCTGTTTTTTCCATTACCTCAGTGGCCAGTACAAACCATGTTTCCTTTGACATCACATGCACCATCACAATAGATAAATAAATCATCCTACTCTTCAAGGTCAACAATGATGTCAGGAAAAGCAGAGAAACTAATACATTCTTATTCAAAATACACACATGTTTTTTGTTCTTTCCCCAAATACTAAGACCAAAGGATAAGAGACAGCAAATCATGCCCACAAACCAAAACACAGCTGGTTCATCTAATTTTAGAAGAAAAATAACAAGGAAGAGAAGAAAAGTTCTCTCTGGAATAACTCAATCCTCAAATCAGGGAAATTCAACGAACATAATACAGAAAAACCAACAGCCTCAATTCTCTCCTGTGGGTTACTAATTCTATCAGTATCAATAAAAATAAACAATACGCTTTTAGAAGATCACACAGAAGTATGAAATCTCCTCCCCTTAAAAAAAAAAATCAGTTACCAAAGAAAGTATGTAAATGTATGATTGTAAGCATAGGTACTATTCAGCTAGTTTCAAGTCTGTTTCTCATTTTCACCATACTCGTTTTTAAAAGACAAGTTAAGAGACAATATTTATTTTTTTTAATTTCTATTATAAACTGGCCATGATGGTGAATGCCTGTAATCCCAGCACTCTGGGAAGCTGGCTGAGATAGGAGGATTGCAAGTTCAAGACCAGCCTGGGCAATTTAGGGACTTAGCAAGACTTTGTTTCAAAACAGAAAAATAAAATAAACAACAGGGCTGAGGATGTAGCTTTGTGTGATGTCTTAAGTTCAGTCCCCAGTACCATTTAAAAACATTTTTTTTCAATTAAAACATTTATAACCAAAGTATCCTTTATTTTCAGGCTCAATTCTGAAAGTGAGATGACAGACAGATGATAGACAATCTAGCTCTTCCTTTTCTGAAAGCTTTGAACAAGATCTTGGACTTTTTTTCCCCCTGGAACCCTCAAGAGAAGAAAGATGAACCATAATCTAACTGTTTGGGGGTAAGTACTGCTTATCATCTAGGGTCCTTCATACCATCTCTTGAAGGAGAGGAACCCTTTCTGTAGTAGCCATCAAGAATTTATGTAAAATAACCTGAATTTTCAACTAGAATTAACATGAACTAGGGGGCTGGAAGGCATAGTTCAATGGTAGTGTGTGCACTCAGGTTCAATCTCCAACACCAAAAAAACAAACCAAAAAAAAAAGATTAGGTGAAATTTACAGAAGACAGATGAATAACAGGAACGAAATAGATTTAAATAGAAATGCAATGTGTATTCAAAAGGATTTAGGAAAAAGGAATAATCATTTCACTTCAATCTTACTTCTATTAACTATTACTATTTTAACACTGCTATCAAGAGTCCAGATGAACAGAAGTATAAATTCCAGAATACAAAAGACTTCTCTTGCCAAAAAAATCTTTAAATTTATTCATTATAAGATTTCTTAATGAAAACCATTTATTCCATTAAACTAAGACTCCTAGGGCTGGGGATTTAGCTCAGTGGTTCCGCCGCCTGCTTCTCAAGGATAAGGTTCCGAATCTGATCTCCGGTACCAAAAAAAAAAATGAAACTAAGACTACCTAATGAAGAAAATTCTAGGATATTTCTTCAAAGCACAATATGTTAACAGACCTACATTATGTTTCTCATAGGGTTATGTGGGTCACCAAAAGTTGAGTTAAATGCCAAGTGTGGATAAACTCCTTTCTGAAAGCATGTATATAATGTGTAGTCCCAAGCATTTTGCAGATGTATCACAATGCTAAAAGTTATTTAATACCCACCAAGGATATGCTACAAACTCCCAAAGGTTGTAATTAATGTCCAATCAGTGGTGATGAGCCTATGGCATGCATGCTGCAGCGGGCTGTTTGTTATCTCTGAAAGCTCCAAAAGGTTCACCATCTCTATGTAGGTATTCTCCCCTTGCTCCACTATGCAGGTATTCTCCTCTTACTGCACAGCATCCTCCACTCTGCTCCAGCCCTGGAGAATGCTCGGGATTCCCAAGCGGGGTCTACCAATGGCAGTCACTGGCCAGAGCTGAAAGCAGAGTTGGAGAGGCCATGTGTGAGCAGCCTGAAAGCCACAGCTCCCTCAGGGCCTCCTCCACAGTGACAGCAGCTCTAGTCATTGTTGAAAGATTAGGGCTTCTTACTGTTGCTAGGCCCGGGTGCTTTGCCACCCTTGTTTGTTTCCCGACCTATGCAAATAGTCTCTTCACTTAAGCTAACAAGGGAGAAATCCCTTTCCTGTTTGTGCTTTGTCTGATACATGAACACCTCCAAGTCTGCTTATTGAACAGTGAGCTTTCTAAATAAATCCAATTAAAAGTTTTTTAAATTCTTAAGATCTATACAAGTATGTATCTATATAGTATAGTACTTGTATAATAGTTTGAATATTAAATACAACTCACTTCCTAATGAAGCTGGTTAATAAGCTAATATGGTCTCTACAACTTAATTTAGGTGTGAAATTTAATACTGCATTGTCCTCTCAACATAAATGCTCTAAGCCCCAAATAAGGTTTTAAAATAAAAAAAAACAATGAAGAGATTCTGGTAACTGATATTTACTTCCTCCAATTACACTGCATGGTTAATCCAAGCAATTCAAAAGCTCAAACCAGGAGTTCCCCAATTTTGGTGCACATGGCAAGCAACAGGGAAGCTCGTTACGTGGTAATGATCAGGCCTCACCCATACCTTCCTAATTGTGTTTTTACCAGCTGTCCAGGTAATTCTGACGCACACCTCAATTCCAGAACTACTTTACAGTGGCCGACTTCAAGGTTCCACCCAAATCTCTAATATATTGCTTTTGTTCCTTTTGGATGAAAACTCTGCATTACACATGGCAAAAGAACAAAGAAAAACTACACAGGGCCATTCTGAACCATTTCTGTTCTAAACTGCTGCCAAAAGAAAGCCAAAAAAACACCTAGTAACAACAATAAAAACGTGCATTCCACAGCAGACAGTGTGGCAGGTGACTGCAGGTGGTATCATCTAACTCAGTGCTCACAGGAAGCACACCAGGTAGGTAATACTGTTGTCTCCATTTTACAGATGAGAAAACTGATGCCCAGAGAAACTAATCCACTGGACCAAGTTAATGAGTTGGCAAGGCTAAGACACCTCAGTTGTGCCTATCCCGGCCCTCATGAAGTGAACAAGTAATGTTTGAGCTTAAACACCAATCTGGAGCCTCAGGGCTGTTGCAGGGAGAAGTAAGCCTGAGGCGCTAGCAGTCAGGCAAGCATACCCTCCCCTCTGACTTCCCCCAGTGCCCATCATTCACCCGAGCAGCTCCCCAGATGCTCCCTCCCTAAGCCCCCCTGCCTACAAGATCTGCTGCATGGAGGACCTCAAAAGTCTGTGCATATATAAGCACTCTTTCTTCATGAGTAACTATTGCATGCTAAGTACTAGGAGCGATCCAAATGCCAGTGCTACTAACTGTGGGCTGTGGGCTTATGCAAATTTAAGATCTCTGCCTCAGTTTCCTCATCTGTAAAACCAGAATCACAATGCCAAACCCAGAGGTGACATAATGACTCAGCTAAGGTAGATAAATACTTGCTTGGCAATAGTATCTGACACACAGCAAAAGCTCAATAAATAACAGCTTCTATTAAAATTATGCTTTGCCAACCTCCAGTCTTACACCAACACATGTGTCCTAGGTACCACTTACTTCTTCTCAGCCTTGTTTCCTAAGACTGTGTTAGACAATGAGACATCCTCAAATTTGTCAGGAACAGGATGGCACCAGTGCTACAATCAACAGTCTAGGCATCTTCAGCAGACAAGAACAGTATTTCGGGGCAAACAAGTCTTTGGCCCTCAAATTGCACCATGTTGACAACTGCCTGCTTCTCAGCAGCAGGGTCAGCCCTGTTGATTACATACTAGTGTGAAGGGCCTATAATTAACTTAAATCAAAACAACAGTGAAATGTCACTGAGCATATTGAAGATCTCTGCCTCAGTTTCCTCATCTGTAAAACTAGAATCACAATGCCAAACTCAGGGGTGACAAGAAGCCTGAGCCAAGGTACATAAAATACTTGCTTGGACTTCATGTAATCCCTGCATTTCCAGTACACAGAATAGTGCCTGGTCTCTGGCAGACACTCAAATATTTTTTAATGAAAAAAGGAACTACCACAGACCATAGCAATTCTTTTTAAAAAAGACATAATCATCAGATCAATACCAATGCACCAAGTAATCGAGTAATGACAGCTATTCGGAAATTTTCCCAAAAACATTTCTTTTTTTTTTAACTGTCAAAACTTAAGGACTAAATGAACATAAAATGATTTTCAAAACACTAAAATGGCATACAAACATAAGCTATTAACTTTTGACATAAACGTCTTCAGATTTTAACTGTTTATTCCTTTGTAATGAGGTCTTGCTAGGTTACCTAGGCCAGCCACAAGCTCCTGTGCTCAAGGGATCCTCCTCCTGCCTCAGCCTCAAGTGGCTGGGACAACAGGTGTGCGCCACTGCCCCACTCACTTCAGATTCTAAATGGACGGTTGCTAGTCATCTTTCCACATATTTGCTACTTGTCCTACTTCCTACCTCCTCAACCCAAAGATGTGCCAGAGTGAAAGGAACCCATAGAGATATCTGAAGCAGAGCAGGCTGTCGCTAAGCATTTGTTGAAAAAGATGTTCATTCACATAGATTAGAAATCAAAATTTGGCCACACAAAGTAGCTCACCTTGTAATGGTTAGTCAGCTGGTTACTTTCAAGGCAAATAACAAACGACATGACACACATAAAAGATGCCTGTGCTTTTCTCGGGAGCTTCCTTCACACGCATTACTCAGCATGATTGTTAATATTCACCCCCCATGAGTATACACTGAAGGAATGTGCTTCAGTGTTTTGGTTTCACTCGACAATGCTTTCCACATAGAAAATTATTTCCTCTCTTAAACACTAGGAAGATTTCTAAAGATGCCCAATTTGTCCTTTGGGTTTTATTTCCTTTGATTCACTACTCAAAGATAAAACTTTAGGTTGAGTTTGCGGTTATTTCTCAAATCATTCTCAAATCATTCTCAAATCTCAAGTCATTCCCATACTAATCGAAAACTTTATTTTTGAAAACCATAAAGATATTCTAATAGTTATGTTTTAAGATTACCAATCCATGGGCCGGGAATTTAGCTCAGTGGTTCCGCTGCCTGCCTTGAAAGTGCAAGGACTCGAGTTTCGAACCCCCAGTACCATAAAAAAAAAAGATTACCAATCCACTGAAGTTTATCAAATAAAAGCATACTTGTTTTAAATACATAAGACCTGGTGCCTCTGAACATTGTATGATGCCTCAAAAATAGAATTTAAGCTCATTTAACTATAATCAGTTCTTGATTATCTACACCAGTCATTTTTTCTTAAAAACATTTGTCGCAGATTGCCCACTAATAACTGATAGTAAGTCCTTGTATGATGGTTTTGTATTTACATTTTTGTTTGTTTGTTTGTTTGTTTTTGGTACCGGGATCCAACTCAGGTCCTTGCTC
Organism: Heterocephalus glaber; assembly: GCF_000247695.1. Next base: position 2,839,576 of record NW_004624819.1, on the reverse strand, counting down.
TTGCGCAGCAGCCACAGCAGCCTGGGAAACCACTGAGCTAAATCCCCGCCCCTGAATTTACATTTTAATGAGTATCCCTGAGATGCAAAATTCCTAATTCAAATAATGAAACCATTAGTAAAAATGTAGCCAAGCAACTCAACTTTCCTTTCTCCTGTTCATTTAACTACCTTCTACTTAACTGCTGCAATGAAAGGCTCCTACTTGTTACAAAAGAGGGACTTCATGTGCTTTTTTTTTTCCTTTATGTCTATTACAGCTCAGGGATATTTCTGAGTAAACACCAGGCCTCCCAAAAAGATGTCTTAATAGTAAAGGTGCTGGGTGTGGAGGCACATGCCTGTAATCCCAGCACTTGGGAGGCTGAGGCAGGACAATCTCTGCAAGTTTGAGGCCAGCCTATGCTGCATAGTGAATTCAAGGCCAGTCTGAACTACATAGCGAGACCCTGTCTCAAAATATCAACAACAACAAAAGTATAGGAGATGATTTAATCATAATCTTAAAACAATGTTTCCCTCCCTCAGATCAGAGTTAATTATGTAGTATTTAAAAGATAGCTACTGCATTTATGAACAATAATTTATCTCCTTTGGGGAAAATTCTATATAGTTCTATTCTAAGCAGGAACATTATACTACTCATTTTAGCTATAATGAAATCCAGGGTTAGATTACAGTGTAATTCTAGTTCTATCAAAATAAACAGCACATAATATGTATAACATTCAGAAACTGCATCCGAAATGATAAAACAGCATCCTAGAATTTCTCAGGGCCACCTTGAGAATGAATTCACAGAATCTGAAATGATAGTCCCAGAACCACATTCATGACCTTCCCATCACGTCTACTCCTGGTGCCTTCTTCAAACCTGCCCACCAGTTCTACAGGTTTATCTGAACAGTTCCCTAAGTGAACTGAAATCAAGGACACCAGTTCTGGGGGAGAGGAAGGGGGTGTCACAGACTCTTGGTGTACGAATTCAGACTTGCCCCTCTGGAACGCCACCATATTGAGCAAACTTCAATCCTCTGAGCCTCAGTCTCTTCTCTGTAAAAAAACAAGCTGACCCTCCTGGAAAATTATTTTCTAGATCAAGCCCCTTAGTTTGTGTTCCCCTTACAGCAGATCCCCAGTGAGTGAGATGATTTCGAACTACTACATGGCCAACCTACAAATTATCTATTACAAAGGATTTCACCATGAGGATCACAATTACAGTAGATTGTGATAGATTTATAAATTGCAACATTTTTTTCAATCTTTTATTTTTCAGTAAGATGTTTTCATACAGAGAAATAAAAAATTCACAGAGGTTAAAAAAACTTTTTCCCCCTGCCATACTAGGGTTTGAACCCAGGGTCATAGTAGCCAAGTGCTACATCCCTAGCATTTTAATACATTTTAGCTGGGGCCAGGGATTTATTTAGCTCAGTGGTTCCGCCACCTGCCTCGAAAGCGCAAGGTCCAAAGTTCAATCCCCAGTACCAAAAAAAAAGCATTTTAGCTGGTTGTGGTAATGCACACCTAGTGATCCCAGCCTAGTAATCCCAGTACTTGGGAGGCTGAGGCAGGAGGATCAAGGAGAGTTCAAGGCCAGCCTAAGCTACATAGTGAGTTAAAGGCCAGCCTGAACTACAGAGCAAAAAAGTCTGTCTCAAAAAAAACCCCCCAAAATTTTTCAAACCAACATTTTACACAAAGCCTCCACTATCAACAGAAATTGGAATTGTTAAGTTTTGAAATGTTTGCATGCTTACCTTTATTTAAATCTCACATGGTCAAAATCTTTAAAACTTTCTTTAAAAAGCTGCATTTTAGAACCCAGATACAGCCTAGTTGTCTAAACAATGGGCTACATGATACACCACAGACTCCAGGCAAAGTCACAACAGGATGGGAAAGAGCGTTCAGCCTCTCTCACATTTCCTGGCCTCTGTTATTTTAAAACTGGATACTACAAACATAAACAGGGGAAAAAAATCCAGTTCTGATAACCCCCACATGTTATGATTTATGATCTTTGATTTTAATACCTTGCATTAGTCTGCCTTAAATATTAGTGTTGTTTATTTCTTTTGCTCATGTTTTACGTTCATTGATCATGATTCTTGTTCACATCTCTTCACTAATTATCTATGTACTTTATATACATTATATAGTTTTATGTATTATAGTTTTAATTGTAATAATCTTTTCTTAAAGATCATACTTATGTTCTCCTTTATAATTTATTTTTGAAAATAGTGTATCTTAAAAAAGCTAAGAGAGGGCTGGGGATTTAGCTCACTGGTTCCACCGCCTGCCTTGCAAGCGCAAGGACCAGAGTTTGACCCCTGGTACCAAAAAAAAAAAAAGCTAAGGAGGGCCAAGGATTTAGCTCAGTGGTTCCACTGCCTGCCTCACAAGTGAAAGGTCCCAAGTTCGATCCCCAGTACCAAAAAAAAAAAAAAGCTAAGAGAACATGTAACATGTCACACAGAAAATATAAATACAATGTGCAAATCTGCACAACTAAAGTGATTTGTTTACCACGACGCATGTAATTCCAGCGCAACTGAAAACGCTAAAAATGAGCTAGATTATTTTAAAGTCAATGAGCTATTCTGAACACCGGCATTGTTTCAGGCTCTGGGTATAGCCCACTTTGTAACATTCCCGGCTGTTGCTATACTTAATGCTAGTAGAAACTAAGGTGATGTTTTCATTGAACATTTGCCACTTGTAAATCCACAGTTAATTAACCACAGTTAATTTGTAAAGAAATGCTGTTTTGCTGCCAACCTTTGTACCATGGCAACTAACACTGCAAGTTCAAGATTCACATTTCATTGTATGAAGCTAGTTTCAGATAAACCTTAAAAGAGTTTTTAAAACAAACGCTGCCTATATGTGGACACAATGTATCTACTCCTCTGGAGCATAACAGCAAATGAAACATTTATCAGCCCGTAGGCTGTTAAACTGGGGCAGTGTCTGCTCCGGTCGATTTAACCATCTCTCCACTACATACTTTATGCCACATAAAACGTGCTGCGTTTTCTGAAACTGTATGGAAATACTTCTCACGAGGATGTTAAGGCAATAACCCTATGAAATTACTTCCTACTTAAAATTAAAATCCCAGAGTTAGAGCCTTTTAATCGTCTTAAGGAGCATTTGCAAACTAACAAACATTATGCTCTGGTTCAGTACCGTATCCGTAGATGGACACAGTCCAGGTAATGGGCACCCGGGACAGCTTTACAGAATGCCATCCTGGTCGCCCACTTGAGTAGATTACTAATGGGTTCACCTGTTCTTCACAGCCGAGAACAAACCGCTCTCTTCCCGCAATAAATTTTAAGCGCGTTAACAAAAGAGCAAACACGAAACCTCAGGGTGCTGGTCAGAGAGCGTACGCAGGGCTGCGCACCTGAGCGCCGGCTTCTACCTGGCCGGGGAGAGGTTAGAGGCACAGGGCGAAAGAGTGTTGGCCGCGGACCCGGAGGAGGACCAAGCCCTCTTGGTTCAGAGGACCGGCCGTGGACCTGGGGGAGGACTGACTCCTCCTCAGTCCCAGGAAAGGAATGACCCCACCGCGGACCCGGGGGAAGACCGAACCCTCTCAGTTCGGAGGAGGACAGGCCACGGCCCGCCACACTCACCGGCGCGGGTCAGGGCAGGTGCTCGGGCTGCGCTGCGCGAGGGTCGAGGCTGACGAGGCGAACAGTGGCTGCTCGCTTCCTGCTCGGACAGAGCCGGGTCAGCGTCCGCCCGGAGCCCGCGAGCCCCCACCGCCACGCACGTCACGGCTACGGAGGGCCCGAGGGGGCGTGGCCTCCGAGTGGAGGGGCCCGGGACGCTGGTGGGCGGTGTTTGGGGCGGAGACTCGGCGCCCGTCCCGCCTCCGCCCCGCCTCCCACCGCGGGTGCTAGGGAATAAGGGCTTCCACTCCGCGCTGGGTAGTTCTCGCCTGGCCCTGCGACCCTGCGTCTGCCCCTGTGAGAATCGGGCGGAAAAGACTGAAACTTATTACGAGTGGGACGAGGGCTGGGAGCGCTGCTGATGGTGGAGGACAGCACCCAGCACTGCCGGCTTGCTGGGTCGCCCACGTGGGGCGAGGTGACCCTCCAGTGCCGGTTGCTTTTTTTAGTGTGTGCTTGTGATACACAATAATTGCCTTCATCTTGGGATCTAGTACATGTACAAGTGAGAACTCCCCCTTCCTTCCCTCCTTCCATGCCGAGATCGCCTTCTCATCTCCACAGTCCCAGTTTCTTATCTTTTATTGTGCTCTTTAAATTATTTATAGTTTGGGTTTCTCATATAAGAGAAACCATGCAATATTCAACATTCTGAGCTGGCCGCGGAGGCGCTCACCTCAGGAGACTAAAGCAGAGGATCGCCGCGAGTTTGAGGCCAGCCTGGGCTACATAGTGAGATCAAGGCCAATATAAACTATATAGCAAGATCCTGCCCCCCCCCCAAAAAAAACTCTGTGTCTGATTTATTTCACTTAACTTCATGGTCTCAAGATGCATTCATTTCCCTACAAATGATTCAAATGAACCCTTCATGGCTCCATTGTGTATATAGACACCACATTTTCTTCAGTCATCTGTTGATGGATATGTAGGCTGCTTCCAAGACTGAGCTACCTTGAGTGTGCTGCTATAAACATGAATATGCATGTGTAAGTGTAGTATGATTCCTGTAACTCTTTTAGGAAGATACCTAGAAGAATAGCTGGCTAAATGGAATTTCTATGTTTAGTTTTTTGAGGAAACCGTACTGATTTACATAGTGGTTGTACAAGTTTATACTCTCACCAACAGTGCAGAACTGTTCCTTTTTCCCCACAACCTCATCAGCATTTGTTGTTTTTTGAGTTTTTGAGGATGGCCATTCTTAGTGGAATAGGGAGGATCTCCGTGTTCTTTTGATTTGCATTTCTCTGGTGGCCAAAGATACTTGAGTGAAGTGTCTATTCATTTCAATTGCCCATTTTTAAATTGTTCTTTGATTTTTGGAGTCTGATTTTTTTTTAGCTCTTTATGTATTTTACATATTAGTCCTTTGGAGGACCGGGCCTGAAATGGAAACTTAGAACCTGAAAACCATGAAAAATAAAAAAATTTTAAAAACAGAACATTTACTCCCCCACCCCCACCCCCTGAACTCAAACTCAGGAACTTGTGCTTGCTAGGCAGGAACGGTGCCACTGAGCTAAATCCCTGGGCCTCACCCTATTTACTTTTAAGAGCCTCTATCTTTCTGTTTTAAATTTTACTGTCTTTATAAGTGACTTATCTGTGAGTCATCTTTTAAAATTAAGTATGAATTACCTGTGCAAATTTGAGTCAGGATGAAAACATATATCAACTTTAAGATGGAAAAGAAGCTCTAAGAAAATGAAAGAATTGACTACAACAGTAAATATCTCTACTGAAAAAAAAAAAGGCAGAATACTTACACATGACAATGACCCTTTTCCACAATATTTATAAAAGGCAACTTGGAAACTTTGGGAAATCTGTAGGACTTGAAAAGGAGACAAGTTGCAGATACTTGGAGGCCCTACAATTCTTTTGGTCAAAAAGCTAGGTTCAGATGAGAAAATTTAACTAACAACAAAAACAGTAAGATATTGAGAATAAAACAGGGAAGTAAGAAAGAGGAAGAGAAACCAATAAAGGAAATAACTTACAGCAATCTCAGAAATTTAATTCCAGAGTACCAGGAGGTAAATCTTTGAAAAAGATGAAGATCACTTTGGCAAACCAATAGAACAAAGGAAGCTATTATATTTCATAGGTATGTGTGTGTATGCACGCGTGTGTGTGTGTCTGTGAGACTAATGATTTTTGTGATTTTTTTCTCCTTTGTCCCCCACTTCCAATCTATTGCTGAGTGCCTTTGCTTCTGGCTCCATATCTCTCTGCTCTGCCCAGTTCTTTCAGGACTCCATCATTTCAAGTCCTGCCTACTGCCCCAGCCACCTAACCAATTTCCCAGGCTTCAGTCTTGTCTCCTTCTGTCACTATGCCTACGATGCCACCAGTTCATCCTTTATGAGCGTCCGGTTACTCCTTATCCCATGATGTCCCTCCACTACCCTGAATCTAAAGTCCAAACCCTTAAAATGGGTTCTGGCTTCCTTTGTGTTCATTTGTTTTGTGGTGCCGGGTCTGGAACCCAGGGCTCTGCACTACTAGGCAAGCTCTCTCCGCCTAGCTATACCCTCCGTGCCTCAAGAGCCTTCTTGATTTAACCACAGTCACCACACTGGTTAGTTTTGTTTGAGCAGTCCAATGGGGCTTTTGTTTATTTTTTAACTGAATTTAAATGTCTTTTTATTGTCATATGGTCCCAGGTTCATCACTGTCCTAAAACTCGCAAAGCTGTCCTAAATTAGTTTTCTGTGTACAGTGTCACCTTTGGAATCACTTGCATTTTGGACCACTGTCCTATCCGTGCCCATACCTCCCATCTCATTTCTACCAACTGCCTTTCTCCATTTCTTGTTCTTTACATTTAAACCAATCTGAAGTGCTTGTGTGTTCCAGAACAGACACTTACGCTATTCATTACATGGGAGCCATGCCAAGCTAAACCCAGTTAACCCTTCAGAATAAAACTGATTTGTCCCATCCAAGAAGCTGCCCCTAGACACCCTTGTGATAAATCCAGGGTGCAGTTTGCTCTTTCCCAGCTCTCACTTGACACCCATTCCCCAAATGTCTCTCCTGACACATACGGCACTGCTGCTGCTGAAGTTTACACACGAGTTCCCCCAAGGGGACTGTGGTAGGAGACTGTGCTCCTATTGCCAAGCACAGTGGCTTCATTCAGTAGGCATTCAGTGAACGGTGCCCAGCATTAGCACTGCTGTGGAATAAGTGGGGTGGGTGGATGAGTGAACCAATTACTAGATACTTGGCAACCCCAAGAAACTGTGACACTGTCACTGAGCATGGTGATATTGCCAGTGATATCTGATCACCAGGCCCGTCTCCAACTAGAATCTTATTTGGTTGATTTAGCCTTTATCCTTGATATTATCCTTCAGTAATTTTCAATCCCCTGCCCTCATCTTGCTCCATGGCTATAAATTCCCACTTGGTTTATATCTAGATGTCCCCCCAAAGCCTCATGCACTGAAAGGTGGGGCTTTTGGGAGGTGACTGGGTCACCAATGGGTTATCGCTGGGTGCAGTGTTGGGATCACTGTTGGCGTGGCCTGGAAGGGTCTATCTTTCCCTCCTCTCTCCTTGATCCCTTGCTCTGCTTCCTGCCTGCCATGCCATGAGCTGTTTCTCCTCTGCCCTGCTGCTCTGCCTTGGAAGCAGCCCACTATGGATCGAAACCTCTACAAACTGTGAGCTGAAATCAACCTCTCTTCCTTTAACTTGTGAGGGTCAGGGATTTGTCCCAGTGATGGGAAAGTAACTAAGACACCCATGCTGTGTTCAGACTTTTGCCTGGTGCAAAGTGCCACTCCATGATGCTTATACATGTCACAATGATACCGAATCAATTCTTATTGCACTTTAACAAATATCATGGAATAATGTTGGTCTTTTCCTTCCAGATTAGCTTAAGCTCACAAGAGCACTTCACAACCCTGCACTGCCCCACAGCCATAGGAACACAGACATCCGGGGCTATGTCGCCATGTAACTGTCAACCTCCCAAACCCCGTTCGACTAGTGCTTTTTCTGTCCTAACTCTCCAGGACCCACTCCATACCGACACTGTAGCACTTGGTAAGTGGTCTTTTAGTTATGTTTTTATATCACTTTCTACCTCTAATAACCCTTCAAAAGCCTGAATTGGAGTTTGATTTTGTTTCGTTTTGCTCCTTTTCTGCAGACCTAAGGCTTGAACCCAGGGCATCACACGCACAAAGCACACTCTTTACTACTGACTTACATCCCCAGCTCAAAACCCTGAATTTGTTTAAATTAAAAATTCTGCTGGGGATTTAACTCAGTGGTTCCACTGCCTGCCTTGCAAGTGCAAGGTCCCAAGTTCGATCCCCAGTACCAAAAAAAAAAAAAAAAATTCTGCTTGCACTTGCAGTCCCTGCTGCTGGGGAGGTTGGGGGGCGGGTTGTCAGTGAGCCCAGAAAGTGGAGACCAGCCTGGGAAACTTACTAGGATTGTCTCAAAAAGCCAAAACTTCCACTGTCTGTTGCTTTACCTACAAGTATTAATGCACAGCCTCTGTCAATGAATTCATAAAAATGACAATCCCAACCCTTTTTGACTGCTAGCACTGTGCTGAGCACTCTAGAGATTGTTCCATTAAAGCTTTACCTTCCTATGAGTAAATTAGTGAGTATTTGGAGCTGGGGATTTAGCTCAGTGGCATTGTGCCTGTCTCGAAAGTATAAGGTCCTGAGTTCAGTCCCCGGTACCTGAAAAAAAAAAATTAATGAGCATTTGCTTTTTGCCCACCTGGCTTCTGAATTCCATGTTATTTATTTATTTTTTCTGTTGTACCGGGGATCGAACTTGGGACCTTGGGAGGCAGGCAGCAGAACCACTGAGCTAAATCCCCAGACCAAAAATCCTTACCTTTAAGTCTCAGTGGAGGCAGAGGCCACTTCACACTTTGAAACTGATTTGGACCAAAGTTCTTTTCTTCTATTACCTGACATTTGGGGCCCCAACATGGCACTGACCTTAACTAAGCCCAGTGAATACAGATCTCACCTGAAACAGGGTTTGAGTAAAGTAATGCAAAGATGCAGAGCTGGAGAGATGATTACAGCATTGCGGGTGGCTGTGGTGCCTGAGTCTGTGAAGGCACAGACTCAACAGTGGCAGCTTAATGATGGCTCTGTACACGCACCTGATTCCCACTCTTCCCAGTGACTCTGTGAGCTGCACGATGTTTTCCCAATATACTTTTTCCAGGCAACCCACCCAGAGTATATTTCTATTGTCTTCAACCAAGAGCCCTAGTAGATACAGAAAATTTCTACTTTACAAAAGAATCATGTTGAATAATATTATAACTTTTAAAAGAAGCTTTGGTTATTTTCGCAGTTATTAATAAATATGCACCAGTATCAGTCATTTGGAATTTATAGAGAAATAAAGACAGGAAATAAGCAGGCACCTAAAGAAATACTCTCACATCTTTTTTCCTAGAATGTGTCTTAACCTACACCTACACACCATCAACATCTGCATGTACTATACTTTATGCACAATTTTTTTTTTTTTTTTTTGGTACTGGGGATCGAACTCTTGCAAGGCAGATGGCAGAACCACTGAGCTAAATCCCCAGCCCTGCATGTACTGTACTTTATTAAAGTTTAATACTTTAATATGTCTAATTTAAATTTAAAATATTCAACTTTAGGGCCGGGGATTTAGCTCAGTGGTTTTGCCGCCTGCTGTGCAAGCACAAGGACCAGAGTTCGACCCCTTGTACCACAAAAAAAACCCATAAAATATTCAACCTTAATAATGTTTAAGGTAATCATTTAAAAATCATCAGTCATTTAAAATAATTAAGTATATGTTTATTCTCCTGCATTTACTCTAGAAAGTAGGCTGACACATTAAGAAAGAGTTTTTAATATAGAAGACTAAAATAAAAGCAGAAATGTCACTTAGTGATAGATAATTTTTTTTAAATTCCTGAGTCAAGCCAGGCATGGTGGCACATGTCTGTAGTCCCAGCATTCAAGAGGCTGAGGCAGGAGGATCACTGGGCTACTTAGTGAGACTCTGTAGGGAACAGGGGAAAGGGACGTTACCAGAACCTCTGCAGTGAGTCCTAGTCTCCTGCGACCTAAGGCAGCACACGGTGAATTACAGGAAAGGTAGAAAAATGAGACTGAGAAGAAGCTGAGCTTCGGGTCTGATCAGTGCTGCTCTGGGCAGCAAAGACAAAAACCCCTAGTTTGCAGCACCTTTTATTCAGTACATGGGAGAAACAAAAGTAACAAATGAATATGTAGAGTTCAGTACTTCACCTTGGGATAAACAAGGTGTAACAAAAGACTGGGGGGCAGAGGAAATCTAAGAACAACGAGGAACCATGCAGATGAAGATTTGGTCCCTCCCAGGGTGTCTCCCGCAGGCGTGGTCTTGCCCTGGAGCATCACAGCATCACCGGATGACTAAAGTATCGGTTAGGACTCGAGGCCAAAATGGAATTATGTCTCGGAATGCCATAGCTGGCCTGTAGCTGGAAGAACTAGGCCTAATCAAATGATTTTTCCCTAGAATTATGTAGCATTGCTCCCAACAAGACCCTGTCTCAAACAAACAAATAAACAAACAAAAAATTGCTGAATCAGAAATTTTCTAGCATCTGCTAGCATCCTAGCTCCTGAAGATGTCACTTAGCTATTTTGAATGGTTGTCACAGATTCTAATTTAAACTGAAAACACCACCACCCAAGATGTGACCCAAGATGGCCCCTTCAGTCACTTTCACTGAGCTGCTGAATGACTTCATAATAATCTTTCCCTGAGTTTGGCCCAGCCTGTGAATTTTAGCTTCAGCATGGTAACTGAAAGACTGAGATGATCATTTTTTTGCAGACTACTCAGAACCAAATATAACCTGACCAAGTTGTAGAAATGAAAAGAAAGCAAGTGAATGAAAAACATTTTAGAGGATGAATGTTCTATTAGGACATAGAGTCAGCCTGCTTTGCACAAGTCCTGAATCTTCAGAGGGTGAGGAGTCCACCTATTATATTGTTAGGCCTATTATGAGGGTTGCATCATTTTTCGTGCCACTGGTCTGTAAACAATACAGTATTGTAACTATTTACACAGCATTTACATCATATTAAGTATGAAACGTGATCTAGGGATGAATGAATCTATTCAGGACCATGTGACTATACTACATGCAGAAACTATCTCATTTTCTATAAGGGACTAGACCATCCCCAGAGTTTAGTGTCTATGGGGCCCTGGAGTCCAGCCTCCATGAGATGAAGGACACTGGTTTTTTAATATCCAATGAATACTAGGAGGAAGGATGATAGGACCCACCAAGAAGAGAAGGAAACTAGCTTTCTCCCTGGATTTATTTACAAGTCTGTGATCTTACTGACATTCTTTTTCTTTTTCTTTTTTCTTTTTTTTTCTCTTGGTACCAAGGATTGAATTCAGGCCCTCCATGCTGAATTATACTCATAGCCAGTTTGTGTTTTGTTTTATTTTGTTTTGTTTTGAGACAAGATCTCACTATGTAGTTTAGGCTGGCCTTGAACTCACTGTCTAGCCCAGGATGGCCTTGAATCACAATCATCCTCCTGCCTCAGCCTCCCAAATTCTGGTTTTTGTCCTCTCAGTACTGGGGATCAAATTTAGGATCTTGTGCTTGCAAGGCAGGCGTGGTACCACTGAGCTAAATCCCCGTGTCCCCCCCCCGCGCCCGCGCGGGTCCTCGCTACCCCGGGCGCTGGAGTGGGCGTGTCCCGCCAGCTCCTCTCGTGCCCCCCCCCCCCCCCGGGCGGAGGCGCCCGCCCGGCCCAGGAGAACGGACGTCAGTGCTCCTTGAGCACAGCTTCGGTGCTCTCCTGACCCTCCACCCGCGGCCACGCCTGCCCCCACCAGCGCAGAC